>JWIW01000046.1:3980-41008 GCA_000966855.1 Fusarium sp. JS1030
GAAGCCGGCTACAGAAAAGAGGGGTAATGACAGTAGAGGAAGGAAGGCAAGCAATTGATCAGATGGATGTTGATGCGCAGGTAGCTGCGGAATCGTCGAGAAGTGGTGGTCGAGGAAGGTCGGTCGGACCGGGCGTTCGGCGCTGTGGAATATGTGGTAAGCCCGGGCATAATGCAAGGACGTGCCAGGTAGTGATTGAGACGTCTGGAGAAGAGTATAGCGAGTGATTTTAATTGATTAATTGATTTGTGGTGTTTTTGTTGTAGTTTGAATGCTATGGGGTGATAGAAAGTGCGTCGCATACTTGGATGCGTCGCATGCTTATCATATACGTTAGGTCACTAGCAAAAATAATATCAAACTTCTGAGCTTAAATACACCTCTCGCACTCGTTTAAATACCAAATCGTTAACATACCTAGTTAGCACCCTTATCTTTGTATCGGCGTGTCTGTCACTATGTAGTCGTACCACAAACCCTTGGTCCACAGTCGTTCGATCATGTTGCTGAGTCATCAGGTGGCTGGCCTTAGCTTCAGAATCCGAGATGAGCCAATCTGATGATGCTGACACAGTCTGCACAATGGTTTGAAAATTCTGTCGCCGCGCTATTGACGGACCATCCTCTAGAAAGCATCGCCGATGGATTCCCTATATGGTAGCTTTCGAGCTCTGCCGCCTTCCATATCAATTCCCCTCACCATTGGCCTCGTTGTTGTCATCAGCATTGCTCGCAACGTGATTGGGCAGTTGTTCTTCCCCGACCCTCACCGACCACCGGTGGTGTTTCACGTCTTTCCTTTCATCGGCAGCTCTGTGCAGTACGGCATTGACCCGTACAAGTTCTTCTTTGACTGCCAAGCCAAATATGGAGACTGCTTCACTTTTGTTCTGCTTGGGAAGCCGACCACGGTTTTCCTTGGTCGAAAGGGCAACGAGTTCATCCTGAACGGCAAGCATGCGGATTTGAACGCCGAGGAGGTGTATGGCAAGCTCACGACGCCTGTGTTTGGCAAGGAAGTGGTGTATGATTGTTCTAATGCAAGGTTCATGGATCAGAAAAGGGTATGCGATCCACACTCATTGCTCAGCAGGCCAACACACAAGATGCTGATCAGTAATAGCTTCTTAAACTTGGCCTGACCACAGAGGCACTGCGTGCTTATATCCCCAAGTTTGTCAAAGAGGTTGAAGACTACGTCAGCACCTCATCATATTTCAGAGGAGAGTCTGGGCAGGTCAACATCACCGAGGTCATGGCTGAAATCACCATCTACACAGCTTCTGGATCACTGCTGGGAAACGAGGTCCGCTCCATGTTCGACAGCACATTTGCTACGCTGTACCGCCATCTAGATGATGGATTCCAGCCCATCAACTTTGTCATGCCGTGGCTTCCCCTGCCACAGAATCGGCGTCGCGATCACGCCCGCAAGGTCATGGAGGGATTGTTTAGTGACATCATCCGTCAGCGCCGTGAGAATGGGAATCAAGGTGACGAGACTGACATGATCTGGACTCTCATGGATGCGCAGTACAAGGATGGCACGGTTCTTCCCGACGAACATGTTGCACGTCTGTTGATCGCCATTCTTATGGGTGGTCAGCACAACACAGCAGCAAGTGGTGCTTGGCTTTTGCTCAACCTCGCACACAAACCGCAACTGGTCGAGGAACTGTACAAGGAGCAGCTCGAGGTCCTTGGTTCACCGCCAGCTCCACTGACCTGGGAAAACCTTCAACAGTTGACGCTAAATGGACAAGTCATCAAGGAGACTCTGCGACTGCACAGCCCAATCCACTCCATCATGCGCCAAGTGAAGTCTCCGATGCGTGTACCAGACACGGAATGGCTGGTTCCACCATCGCACACGTTGCTTGCTTCGCCCGGCACCCTCGCACGATCTCCAGACTTCTTTCCCCGACCCTTGGAATGGGACCCGCATCGCTGGGACAAGGCCGACCCCCTCGAGGCGCCGACAGATGATGCGCAGAAGGTCGACTATGGGTTTGGAATGATGACCAAGGCTGTGAGCAGCCCTTATCTGCCTTTTGGTGCCGGACGGCATCGCTGCGTCGGCGAACACTATGCGTATGCGCAGCTTGGTGCAATTGTAGCCACCTTTGTGAGGCTGCTTCACCTGGAACAAGTCGATCCCAAGGCACCGATTCCTGCAACCGACTACTCGGTGAGTTTTTAGGCGTGCCGTCATGTACTACGTAGTACGTCTTGTGCTGACAGATCCTTGCAGTCGATGTTCTCCCGACCCATGAATCCAGCGGTTCTTAGATGGCGTCGTCGTAAGACAGAGTACTAGTTGGACTGTTGGGCTTTGAACAGTGACTTGCAGGCCGGTTTAAAGCAATGACGGTAGGGCGTACGAAAATAATCAGAGTCAAGATACATGTGAGAATATAGTGGTGATGTATATTGTCACAGCATGGTGTGACGCGTCGAAAGCTAAGCCATGGACAGAACCACTCCATTCTTGTCCAAGACGGCTAACGGCCGATATATCTTGAATATAATAGATGCTATTAAGGCAGAAAGTCTGGGCCAGGTTTAATTTAAATGGCAATAGGGCCGTGAAAGAGGAAAATATTGCCATCACTCGTTTGGCCTGGTCAGCGTTCAATAGCACGGAGTAGGACTGAAACATTGCCCATATATTTGCGGCATAGACAATAGAAATCAGCACAGGAGTTAAAAGATCCGGGGAATTTATGACTATTAGTGCTTCTCAGCGCCTCACCTAGCACAAATCTATATAATATGCAACATTATCCCAGTTTCAACAAGAGCATGGACAGAGTTGTGAGTGACAGAGTGACTCACGTAAAGAGCTTGAACCCCCCTGGTACGGCGTTTTGGAATATACCTCTAGGATCATACTTGATGCTGGTCTTCTGCATAGCTGCCATGTTATGACGACCATATCCAGTCGTGACGTCCTGCCATGGAGCTGCATAGTTGAGAAAGACGTATTCGTCGAACACACCGTAGCTCCGTGCTTGAACTGCAGCCTGGTTGAGAAGCTGTTGAATCTTTGCATAAACCACTTCATCATCCGCTTCATCTTTCCACGCCACTGTCAAACAGTACAAGGCTCGGTCCTTCTCATCAGCCTCGAGACCTAGAGAGTTGCCGCCAGTCTGTGCCGAGTGCTGCATAATGAACCGGCCAAACGGTTGTACGCTCACAATGAACTGATCCACAGTACCTTTAAGGTCTTGCATGGTCTTGTCTGACAGCTCAGCAAAGCGTTGGAGCATGTGGAGGTCATTCTTGTAAGTAGCGGTCGCAAATGCCTTCCGAATTGTACCGTTGTCGTTGATAGATCCTAGCTCATGAGCAAACCCGCTCATTGAATCGATGCGAAAGGTGTTTTTTGTTTGAAGTGGCATAAAATCACCAAACACCGAAACCGGCGGCGTTATCGGTTTGGTATAGTGATTGTTCGTCATCACGATGCTGTTATTCCCGAATAGACCCCAATCTAGTGTAAGCTGGGAATATGGATCATAGCTTTCGGTCCGACCAAATTCGTACGTCAGGTTAAGCAGAGGCATCAAGGCAGAGTCAGGGTATGTCGCGATACCACCCCAGAACTCGCCTTGTGGAACGGCGCGCAGGTCTAAGCGGGTGACTACACCGAAATTGTTGGATCCTCCTTTGAGAGCCTTGTAGAGATCGGGATGGGAGGTTCTATTGGCCTCAACAACCTGGCCATTGGGTAGAACAAGCTGTGACTGTATTAGCAAGAAGCTGCGGGCGACAGGCCTTTTGACGTACTTGATAATTAAACACGTTGTCACAGGGAAGACCGTATCTTGGGGAGAAAAATGACATGCCCCCTATCGAAATGTTATGAAATTCCCAGTTGAAAATGAGGGCATGTCTCACCTGAAAGAAGTAAACCGCCCGCACCCACGGTTCGTGAGCGGCCACCGACGACAGTCATATTCAACGGATCCAGGACTTTGTAGACATCTTCCCATCGGTTCCCTGGGCCTACTGAGACTATTTCACACCCAGTATCTGGGGTGACTTGGTTCAAATAAGAGAGATCGATCGTGGCACCGCCGTCAATATTATTTTGATTCGCTCCGGGGGTATGTCTGTCTCATAATTAACCATTGTCAACTCGCACTTCTGTTATCCTTACGTACCCTCCACTTCGAATAGCAAACTTGCAGCACTCCCAACCGGCTTCGAAGCCATGCGCGAGGGTCTTCACGGCGATCGAAACATCCTCAACAGTTGTCGGCCGAACCACACAAGTCGGCCTCATTTCTTCAGCCTGAGCTGCCCAATAGGGTTCGACAGAGGCGACTGCACTGGCTCCAAGCAAAACCTTAGCCCCCAGCCTCGATTTGAGAACAGAGCACTGTGAGACGTCAGATATTGTCCTCAATATTGAATCATCATATTCTGAGCCTCTTCTTTTTCATTTTTCTTGCCAGCAAAGGATATGGGTTTGACTCACGCAGTTGATTCCGACATTAGGCTCGGCAAGACCATATGAGGGAACCGAGAATAGTAGCGCGAAGGTCAAAAATCTAGTAACAGATGTAGTCATATTGTATTGTTTCTCAAAGTGCGTGCCGCGGTTCCAAAAATCTGGCTGTGATAGTCAGGGTTGCTCGAGATTTATATATAGCCACAGGACTGAACGACCAAGTATTTGAGAGCTACCTCTAGCCTAGGAACTCTTCGTCATCTATAACGTCAATTCTGCTATTTTCAGATACAAACATGACTCCTTTTGATTGCTGGTCTGTTTCTGTTTCTATGCTTTACCTGCGCCACTCATGCGTCGTATGTAATGCGAACGTCGGTATCGGTCTCGGGATCGCCTTTGGTTTCGGCTTCGGTCTCGGCATTCTTTTTAAAATATGCTTTGACTTTCTCCTCTTTACACAGCCAAGAGCACGGACATCTTCCTCTTCCCACTAACTATAATAGTTGTGTTTATGTTATGGCAATGTAGGGCTGATCCTAAGTGTATTGAAGAATGTCAGGTCTCTTGATACATAAGTAATGCGAGAGAGGCATCTCGGCAAAGTTTACTCAACAGCTGTTGAGTAAGAATCTATGAAACTGCTAATAAATGTGCCCTCAACGTATCTCATGGGCTGCTTGTGGGGTCTGCCCGTGAGACGGTTTCATTCTGCTTGTATAAGAGCCGACTTTAGTTTGATGACTTGACCTACCAATACTGGCGGCCGCACAGTGCATAGTGGGACACGATGAGAGTCAATGATGCGAATTGTAGGCCCAGGGGTTGAGTAGTAGCTTCGACATCACTTACACGACTTTTATATACCGACTTTGTTTCATAGAGAAACAAAGCGGGCTAATTGGCCTCGCGTGGCACAGTGCCGGTGTCGGCGTGATTTTCGTATTGGTTGAAGGTGGCTGCATACCACATTATGTTCTTCAACCTCAAATTGCTGTTGTACTCACCCCGACCTGGAAATTCGCTTGGGATGGTTATGTGGACGGGATTACGCTGGACGAGCGGCGTAATCGTTGTACTTGGAAATACAACTTCCTACCAGGATTCTCGACGTACAGATATTGAACACTTTGCTGAGAGCATTGAACCTTCAAGTGTCCTTCGGTTCAAGCGGGGATCACGCTTCACAAACACAAGCACTAAAGAGGAAGGTATTATCTACCCCACACGCTAAATAAATCGACAATCAGAAGCGGTTAGTTGGGCTGAGCTTCCCTCTCATACGGTTGGCTAGCAACTGATGGGATCTACAGCGCTAGCTACTTGGAAAAGGCCGAAAAACATCGGACACTTGGGAGAACCATATTTGTTTACGTTGACAATATCAAAGCCTAATCCGCTACGGAAACCACGTGCCGGCAGTCTTTGAATGCGTCCCTTTGTTTTTACACTGGAGTAGTTGGCATGGCACCACACCTGACACATCATGATGTATTGTTCCAAAGTCGGGGCATGAAGCTTTGTCCCTGTTACAAAAGATGTGAGCAGTGTGTTTTAGATCCTCGTTAGCAGATGCGCTCTGTTGCGAGATCGATGGTGCTCTCGCTGCTCCCAACTAGATCGGATCCGTCAAGTATGGGTTCGTGGCTAAGACTAATCGGGACTACTGGAACGGCTTAATGTTCTGCTTTTACTCACGAGGCCCGAATGAATACGAGAGATGGCCTAGACTGATGTCATAAATCGTGTCGCAAAGGGCTTGAGGCCGGCAGTTGTTGTACTTTGGGAATTTTGCATAACTTTTTGGTGTCATCGCTGCTTGACTAGCTACGGCAGAGCCTCTGCCGAACCAGGATGTGCAACAGCATGTAACCCTCTCAGCCAATTAGAAATTATTTAAAAGCAAGCAAATGATCACCCCCAAGCAAGTTAATTGGATCGACCCTCGGTTTAAAAGAGTCCGGGAGGAGGTAGTCTTGGCTCAACTAACGTCCTTACTCCTCTCGCGGGTCAAGAAAAATACGAGTGGTCTTCACATACAATCTTGAGCATACGGCAGAAGGCCCTGTATTCCTTGACCCGTGTGCTCCTTGAAGCACATGGTTATTTCCTCTAGCTCATCATACACCTCCATGTAGAGATCTTTCCAAGCCAATCAAGACATGCTCTCTTATCACCGAGACGTTAGGCCCGACGGCTGATTAGGACAATACTACGTACTTCAAGCATACCTACTTCAAGTTTGTAAGAGTGGCCACAGCGCAGCGTTATGAGATCGATGCTTTTATCCTCGGCTGAAAATGAGCGAGACATTGCCACTTCGTATCATCATGAAGTGTGAGACCGATGCTTTTTTCCTCGGTTGAAACCGAATTAAACAATTCCACTTGGTATCTGCATGAAGTGAATAAACATATAAACGAGGACTGGCTCTTCCCAACCCAACTACACTACACTCCTGCACATCTTGTGTAACGAAGCTTTTCTTCATCCTGTGTTGATAATTCATCTTCTCTTTCTATCACGATGAAGGCCCTAGTGCTTTCCTGGGTCGTAGCAGCTTGCCTTCTGCCTGCTGCATTTTCTTTCCCCCAGTTAAGCCCCGAACAAGTCAAGAGATACCAGGAGCATGCCGCAAGAAACGCCGAGGACTGTCCCTTTTCTCAGCAAGACAAAAGGGATCCAGGTGGATGCCCCTTCTCGGGCAAGGCAAAGAAGGCTAAGCGAGCAGCCACCTTTAATGCTAAGGAGCAACGTATCAGCGTTGAAGGCGAGCACGCGTTCGTTCCACCCAACTTTAAAGCCGGCGACCAACGAGGCAAGTGAGCTCCCTCTCAGTCAACACAGCGAAGACTTATAGGTGTTCTAGGACCGTGTCCCGGACTTAATGCCCTGGCCAACCACGGATACTTGCCGCATAACGGTGTCGCAGACATGCAAACCATTGTTCAGGCAACCAACGACGTCTATGGACTGAGCCTCGAATTCGGAGCCTTTCTAGCCGTGTTTGGTACAGTCTTGACAGGCAATCCAGTGTCCACTAGCCCAGGCTACTCGATTGGCGGCCCCAGCAGATACAGCCAGAATATATTGGGGGGAGGGGGCCTGCTTGGCACTCCAACCGGCCTCAGTGGCTCTCACAATAAGTACGAGTCCGATGTCAGTGCTACTCGAGAGGATCTCTACGTGTCTGGAAACAACTTCCACCTTGTCCTCGATCGCTTTGTTGAGTACTGGAATGCCATCAAGGAAGACACCCCTGCGCCTGAACAATACTCGGCATTGGCGCCTTTCCACTACAAGAGATTCCAGGATTCGGAGAAGACGAACAGCCACTTCTTTTATCCACCTGTTGCTGGAATACTGGTGTCACCTGCCTCCTACTCTTTTCCTCCGCAGATGATGGCAAACCACTCGGAGGAATACCCGGAAGGGTATCTCTCCCGCGCGGTCTTCACCACTTTCTTTGGAGTGGAGGGCGACAAGCCGGGTAACTTCAAAGTCAAACAAGGCTGGGAGAGGATCCCCGAGAACTGGTACAAACGACCTGTTGGCAACGATTTTGGCATCCCCGACTACGCCGTCGATATCCTCAAGCATGCATCCAAGTACCCTCGGCTCTTGAACGTTGGTGGAAACCTCGGCAAGCCCAACACCTTCACAGGCATAGACCTTGGAGACCTGACCGGAGGCGCCTTCAATTCTGCTATGCTTCTGGAGGGAGATAACCTTGAGTGCTTTGTTCTGCAGTTCCTAATGGCCACCACGCCTGACTTCCTTGGTACCACGTTTTCTGACCTCAACAAGGCCTTGGGACCTTTGACGGACCGAGTTCAGCAGCTTCTAGCAGGCAAACTTTGTCCTGAGCTACAGGAGATCAACATGAAGTTGTTTGAAATGTATCCCGGCTTCACCGAGTCATACGGCACCTACGCCGGACTGTCTAAGGGTTCTATCCCTGATGTCATCAAGGGTGTGACTGGGATTCTCGGAGGACTAACCCCTGGCAAGTGAAGTCGTACCGCAGATGCTGCGGCGTTTATTTTGGACTGGATCTTGTCCATTTCATGACAATAATAGCTACGGACGAACAAACGAACCTCCTATGCAAGCTGTATGATTAATTTACACTGAGCCTGCTCTTTAGCTTTTCAAGAAAATCACCATTCGTTCTTCTTAGTAGCCAGCTGATTTACATTGCACCGCTTGATGTACTGTTTGAACCGGTAAGAGATCGACATTGAACTTGGACTAAGAATATTTCAACCTCGGCTGGCGAATAAACCGACACTCCGCTTTCAGGATGCATATTTTCAATAGTTCGGGTAGTATGACAACCCAAACGCACGGACGATAGGAAGCGTAGGTGTGCAGCCACGGTATTGCAGATCTTAATTAAACAACTCATAGTGTTTACTCTGTACTGTTCTGCTCATCTCTAACCGGTGTATGGATACGCGTTACAGTAGCTCCCGATCGCCTACGCCGTAAATGGACTTCGGCATTTTCCTGCCTTACAAACCATGAATTTGTAATTCGCCACTCTCTATTGGGATATACAAGACGAGGCTGAGATAAGCCAGGTGGGTTAGTCTGGCGGCTTATTCCATGAGTCTGGAATACATACCTCGTAGGTCAGAAAGAAGCTGGGGAGCAACTTGTATATCTCCAGGAGACTGATGTTCTTTCCAATGCAAGTTCTGTGGCCTTTGCCGAAAGTCAGCATCGCTCCATTCATTGCCTTTAAGCGCTCTTCAAATTTCCTCGGGTCCTCGCCCTCAGCCTGTAACCATCTCTCGGGCTTGAAGTCATCGGCGTCCGCCCCAAATATGGATTTATTCCGGTGTACGACCCAAGGTGACGCCCCTACAATAGTGCCCGTTGGTAAGAAGCTACCGGAAGAAAGTTCTAGACCCCCTGAAGGCACTATTCTCTCTAGGATCAAACCGACAGCCGGATGTAGTCGCAATGCCTCCTGCACAACGGCTTTGAAGTAGTGGAGCTGCTGACTTTGGTGCCAAGCGATGGGGATGCCGAAGCTCCCAGAAGCATAGGTCGCATCTAACTCGGAGACCAACTTGTCATATGCAGAAGGGTGTTTGAGAACGTAATAGATGATGGCTCGCAGGGAAATGGCTGTGGTATCGGACCCGGCAAACATGTTGGTAATCATATAGGACAAGATCTGAGCGTCGTTAACGATTTCGGGGTAAGACTCCTGGGCACGGAAAAACTTGTCGACAAAATCCAAGTTCTGGTGCCTCTCAAATTTTTCATCAACTTGATTTCTGCGCTGCTCCTCCATCAGCCGCTTCTTGAGCTTGTCATGAGCGAACTTTGCCACTGGGCCAGTTCGGCTGGTAAGTCTCGCTACAATAGGGTTCTTCTTGAGTATGTAATCCAACGCGGGCATCTGACCGACAACGGCATTGTAATCCATGGACGAATTGAGCTGCGCGATGATACCATCGACGTCCCGGCCAGCTCTCAGAAAACCAAATGGCTCACTGCATGTCAGTTCTCCAATGACATCAAAGGCATAATACTGAAGCCAGTCGAAAAGAGGGCATGAGGCGGAAGAGTCCAAGTATCGTCGGTCGAGCTCTTCAAACAATGTGAGAATTGACCGATCCACCAAGGGTTCGTAGTCCGTCAATGTGGACATGGAATAAGCGTTCGAGATCGGGCGTTTGATAGAGGCGTGGAATCTTTCATTGATGGTGGTGAACAAAGTCTGTGCAGCTCTTCCGTTGACTAGCTGCTGTTGTACGACGTAAAACTCGCTCTGCATTGTTCAAGTCAGCCGAGGGTAGCTGTTAGGAGGCAAATCCTTCGCACTTTCGCATAGGGCCGCTTGACGTTGTAGATGCTGTTCACATCCTCGAGGTTTCGAACGCTAACGACGCGGGGACCCAATCGCACGTCGTCTCCAAATTTCTCATGAAGCGCGATGAGGTCCTCGTGATTTCTACCCTTGAATACATTCCACAGCCGATAAAAATTGGATACCTTGGCTGCAAACGGCCCGCGAACCTCTCGCACACTAGTGGCAAAGATGTTGCTCAAGATGTGGATGATAGTTAGGACTAAACCTGACCCTACAACGAGGTATAACAAGTTTTCAGTCGCCATATTCTAGAAGTAAACGCTTGATGGACTTCGTCACACACCGTGGGTAGATTCAATATGTCGAGTTAAAACCATGTAGTATATCGACTGTACTAAGGTACCTAAAGAAGGATGGTACCGCAACGTCGGGGAAGACGGGTGACGCGTGATGTTCCAACCCCGGATTACCGCAACCGAAAGCAAGGATGAAGATGCAGGATTAATACTCTATTGGTCGCTCATGCCATACCGGAGGCCCCCACCTCGCGGGGAAGTCCCTCCCGAATGCGATGAGGGGTATCCCCAGCGGACCTTTTTGTTGCTGGATCAACCTGTGATTGGACAATCAAGGTTTCTAAGACAAGCGATTTTGGAACCCAGGAAGGAGCGTATGCAGAAGACTTTTTGCGAATCTGGAATTGCTGGAAAGTCCTGCAGCTAACATAGGGGATTAGAAAGCCAAGATTTTACAATACAATACAATAACTTGACCTGACAGCTGATGCTTTAAACATATTGTAGGGTTTACCCCGTAAAAGGTGGTCTATCTTTAGACATAGAGTATCAAACACGGTATTTTATTCCATAACAAGTACACTACTAACCTTAAAACCTCAGCGAAATTCAAGTGTCGGAGAACAAAGTTACGGTATAGATATATTGACAAAGCAAGTTCTATTTGAGAGGAAATGACCTTAACTACTTAGAGCTTCGAGGCTTGTGGCCCCACCCTACAACTAAGTTGAAGAGAAGCCTCGTTCTTCTCTTGTTTCTTTGAAATGGTGTGTTGAGCCTGAACAACTTGATATGCGGCTTGTGTACCAATCTGCACCGCCCCGTCGATCCAGCCGCGCCAACCATCAGACCAGTCGGCATTGGCAAACCAGACGTTTCCATGTGGCTTCTGCAAAGCCTTGAGATATTTCGTGACGAAGTTAGGGGGCAGGATACACCAGGTTCCTCGAGCAAACTCGTCGGTGTTCCAATCATGACTAACCTGAGGTACTTAATTAGCAATAGTACTTGCCAGAAGGCGACGGCACCAAAAGGAAACGTAGTCGGGATCTGGAGAGGTCAGAGGGACCCGTGCACACTTACAACGCGTTCCACGACAAGCTCCGAGTGTGATTCCTCCGGCACCAAGTGCAGTAGACCCTTTTGGACGGAGTCAATGTCCCGAAGGCGAATGCCGTTGTTCGCATCAGGGTCAGGTCCAAAGGCCACCACGTGGGTATCATTGGCTGGGGTGAGCCTATCGCCAAAGGCAGAGACAAGTCCTTTGCCTGGAGAGCCAAGCGAAGTCCATGATAGCAAGTCTGGTCCCTTGACGTCGAAATGGATCTTGTTGCATTTGTTCACTTGACCCTGGCGCGCTGCCTCGACCTTAGCCAACGGCAGGGGTGGCTCAAACTGGACCGATGTTAGGACATTCAGAGGTACAGTGCAGATGACTGCTGTGGCACGCCAGGCTTGACCTCCTCGCGACCGAACGGTGACAACACCGTTGGCTTCTTCGACGCTTGCAACCGGAGTAGAGAAGCTGTAGGACAGGTGACCCGTTGACACCGCATGGTCAAAAATGCGGCGATGAAGAGTACTGTTGCCGCTGCCTAAGCGAGTGTGAAGTGCGATATCGTTCAGCCCAAGCGCGGTATGGCCTCCAAGAACCCACCAGTGCAGAGTGCTAACATAGCCTATCTGGTGGACATCAGCGCCACCCATTTGCTGGAGGATGGCAACCAGCATGCTCATCTCGTTGGGGGATAGCTGGTCTCTGATTTCATCCAAGCGATCTGCACAGGACATCTTGTCCAGCTTGGCCATCAGTTCTGGTGATTGGTCGGTGCCGAAGGCGTATTTCCAGGAATGGCGTAAGTAGTCGCCGTCGGCATTGCAGAACAAGGAAAAGACACGAGAGTACATGGAAGCCTAGTTGTTGGATTGTTAGTAGATAAAAGAGGGAGCAGACTCATGGTGCTATATTCCGTAGACGTAGAGAGAAAGGTGCCTTTTAGAATGATGAATGCAACCCCTCATTGGGGGTAGAGAAACAGTCAAGATAAAAGGACCGCCAGAACCTACCTCGTCCTCATGAGAAAGTTTAAGCTGCTCTTTATCGGTGCAGAGAGTCGAGTAATCGAAGCGGGACCCAGGGTTTTGCGTCACCACCCAGTCATTTTCTAGGCCGTAGAGTGATATCTCGCGGTAAATGTGAGGCATATGCCAGTGTATCCAAGTGCCTCCCATTTCGTAATTGAACCCATCTATTGACGCATTCCACGTCCTTCCACCGAGCCGGTCTCGGCCGTCCAGAAGGAGTGTCTTCTTGCCTGTTGCCAAGGTCAATGTTGTGCTCGCTGGGTAGTGTGTCTGAGGGAAATGGGGTGCCACCCTGCATTGAGAGATCCCGGCTTGCAACGAGACCAGCGTAACCGGCTCCAATGACAATTACATCGTAAATTGCCTCTTGGGGCAACCCAATGCGCTGTGGAGGGTCGACAACGCCGAGGGTAGGGAGACCCTCGCTGAAGCCCGTTGACGGAGTCCAAGTAAAGCCCTCACTGCTATTTTTTATCATGATGTAATGTAAAGATTTATTCGTGTCTCGAAGTCTTCGGGCCCGATCGGAGGCACAGATTTCAATGAGATACCATATATAGGAGGTAGGTAGCTGGGCAAGCTCTGCCGCCGACCAATAGGCATAGAGTTGCTAGGAGGAAAAATCGGTGATTGGGCGCGGAAGTGTTAATCCACTCCTTGACTGGAGCCAATCACGCAGATGCTCTCCCCGTTTAGTCTCCACAATCCCCTCGATGCCGGGATCGTTGACCATCATCATTATGCAACTGCCAGTGAGGAATTGACTGCGGCACCGGAACCGAGACAGCGCCATGTCGCAGCATCAACACAATATATCGACCCGGAGGAAGGTCACAATGGCCTGTGAAATATGCCGTAAGCGAAGGGTGAGTTGACAACGCGGATACTCGAGCCAGCTGTCTCCCGACATTTCTCTGAGTGCGATGCCGCTTGTATTCAGCGATATCGATCATGAGCTGATACTTATGTCCAAAGATCAAATGTTCTGGCGTTGTGCCCTGCCAGTATTGTGTCACTAATACAAGACAATGCTGGATTGATCGATCAGGTCGGGGTCGAAGGGGGCCCCGTCCTCAGGCACGAGACGGCGATCAATCAACCGTGGTACGGCTAGACCAAGCAAATATGTCTAAGATGCCTCTACCGGAGTCCTCGGATATCACGTCCAACTCTCAAACGCTGGGTGCTGATGCGCCGATTGATGTTGGATCGATCCTAGACGACGACAAAGACGATGACGAGTCCGGAGATGAGCTTGATGTTCCACCACTGTTGCTGGGTCCGTCTGATATCGAACGCGTTTTGTTCTCAGGAAAGTCAGCAACTAGTCCGTACGTTCTGGGTCCCTCGATTGTCTGGTGAGCTAGCTTATAACACGCCCCCGCCTACGCAGCTCGGACAAGACTTATTTGGGCCTTGTTTGCCATCTACTGGAATTGCATTGGAAGCGAGCAAACGTGTTTCTTCAGAGGGTCCTCTCGTTTGAAAGACTAGCTTACGGATTGAAATCAGACGCTTTGCCTCGGCCCTTGCTGTTGGCCATATGCGCTTGTAACGTTAGATTTTCAGTCCATATTCTGACCCGACCAAGCGACACCAGCAACCTTGGATCCTATTTTGAACAACAAGCAAGAAACGAACTGAACAGTGCTCTGATGAATGGGTTCACCATGGCCGACCTACAAACATATTGTTTTCTGGCAGAGTATGCGGTCAACTCGGGATGTGGGGGCAGGGCCTGGTCAGATATCGGTAAAGTCGCATTACATCCCAGACTTACATGGCAGCTCGGCCACTAATCTGTTTCCCGCTCAAGCACTGGCTCAAAGTCTGGTCCAACTCAGTAGAGCACAGCAGATACCCGACGCGGATGCACAGAGTTGCAGGGCCTTGACTGCTGTCACTCAGTACCTGGCCATCACAAGAGCAATACTGTGCATTGGGAACCCCAATCTACACTCAACACAGCAACATCCTGTCCAGAACAACAGCTCACCAGGCCGTATTACTAACACACCTGCTTCTGAGAGACTTGAGATTCTCCTACGTGTTCAAGAACTATGTTGCAAACCTTTTGCACAACAAGAACCCCGGCCCTGGGATGAGAAATCCGAGTTCCGACGCCTCCAAGAAGAACTGGACAGATTCCTGGTGAGGTGGCCTGGAACTTGGGCAAGTGGCTCCTCGGAAGACAGCATGACGAATGCATTTCCAAACGATACGGAAAGCCATGTTGCCCTGTTGATTGGCCATTGCAGTGTCATCTTGCTGAACCGAATATTTCTGCCAATACCCAGGAGAAGAACTGGGTCTCAGGCGGGACAAATGATAAATGTCGATTGTGTTAATTTCCCTTCAGCTCCAGACTTGTTCATTAAGGAGCGAATCAGTCGATGTGAGGCTAGCGTCGCCGCTATTTGTCTTGTTTGCAAAGACATGATTGAAGATGGCCAGATCTTTGCAGTACGTCTCAAACTAAGCTCTTATATGACCTCAACTCGACGCTGATGAGATTGGAAAGCAATCATTCTGGGTAGGCTTTTCATGCGTTCAATCTGCGCTAATCTTGATCGACCGTGTGCATGCAAGTCCTGTTCCAGGCAACAAGATAGCCGAGAGCCTCAAGTTCACTTTGGCCATTGTCGCGTCGCTAAGGCAGGTCCTGAAGCCAGCCAATGACTGGGTATGCTAGGTCCTGTTTAGCACCCGCTACAGAAACCCTTACTCATAACGAACGGAGCAGATCGAACTTCTTTTTCGCCTCTACGATCCTACTACCTGCTTGACTCGAGACGGCTTTTCTGAAGAAGAATCTTTCTTGACCTACTTTGGCCGATATGCAGGCGTCGCCGATGAGATTAGCATTCCGTTATCCTGGAAACCCTCGCCTGCCCCATCAAAATACCAGGAACGCACAGCTCGGCCCTCTACAAGGACCGAGAGTCCCATGATGGATCGTGAAACGACAGGTGGGGAGGTGTCTTGGATCGAAGTCTATACGGGGCAGTTAGATTCAGACGCCGCTGTAGCAGACCAGCCAGAACCAGTTGCGACAGATGCTCATGCTATCAGCGCCAGAACAGCGACGGCCCATGCCCCTGTACAGCCTATGCCGCCTAGTGGACCAGACGTGGATATCTCCGAGATACTGAATTTGATCTTTGACAACGACGTGGCAAAGGCGCCAATGACAACCGAGGGCTGGCCTAGTCCCCTTGGTGACGTGGATATTGACCTTGACAGTCTTCAGGGCTTGCTCTGTGCATTTCCGACTGATTGGACTGGCCTGGATGATGACATGGGCTGGGAGGGAGAGCCGGACTCATCGCTTCGGGCAGTTGGCAATGGTGGCACTTGGGCTTAGTCTTACACGTAGGTAATAAGTATGATTGGACAAACCAAAGCTCAAGAAGCCTGTAGCGATATTAGCTTGTGAAATGATTATATGCTACAATAGTGCCGATATAGGAGGTTTGATATCAAAAGTGTTCATGACTGCTTCTTACTACAAAAGGTGCTGACCCATCGACGGCATTGTTTCAACAACAGTACTGCGCTGATAGATACGTACACTATCGTCATTTCGCTTTGGGCCTCGGTTTCCGCTTGAGGGAGGTCACGTGTGGCCTGAAGGCGAAACTAGTTCTCTTATCAACCTTTGAATGCTTCCCCGCACCTCCGTGCTCCTTAAGTTATCCCAAACCCAAGACAGAGATAAGATGCAGCAGGATATAGCGACGATTGAGCAACGCAATGATCAAGGGTCCTGTTGGACTTGCATGAAGCGCCAAATAAGATGTGACGGGGGCCTGCCGCGTAAGTCTTCACTCCCAACCCCCGGCCCCCATGGCCCAGACCTCACCATCCAGCCAGGCTGTGAGACTTGCGCAAGACACCATGTGCCGTGCCGCGGGTTCGGAATGCGGATTCGATTGCCGAACGCGGTTTCATCGGGACCAAGGCCGCGGCAAGGTAAGAAGCGACCAAACAAGACGGGGACGTTGCGCGGCGCAGGCTCGCCACTATCGCTGCCGACGGACATAGACGGGCGGTCGCTCTCGGCTTGGATGCCCTGGCCGGGCCTGACCGAGAAGGACAGTTTCTTCATGCAGCACTTCTTGCGCAAGCCGCCCTCTCCATCTGACATGGCACAGTCTGACCAATGTTAACAGAAAACATCTCCAAGATTGCTCTGGCAATTGACTACGACGGAAACGGGTACCGCCAACTATTACCCCTTGCCATGGAAGAGCCAGCGCTAGTAAACGGGATTCTGGCCGTCGCATCGTCTCACCACAGTCGCTGGCAGGGCGTGCAAGATACAGACTCTAGGGCATACCTCCGTGCGAGCACAGCGGCTCTGGCACGAAGATTCAGGCAGCCTCAGCTCATTAGCACGCCAACTACCCTGGCCAGCATGCTGATTCTGGTGTCTTTTGAGGTAGGACCACGCAAAACCCCCTGGCGTTTCAAGCCCAGGAGTACTCAAGGACGAGAAAAGGCAAGGTTCAGCTAAACGATTACGTTAGGTGTTTTCTGGTTCAAATCGCTGGCAGACCCATTACAACGCCATCCACGGCTGGGTCAAGTCTCGAGGGCAAGATTGCGACTTGAGTCCGTTCCTCAAAGCCTGGGTTTGTTTGCTAGATACCCAATACAGTCTCAACTTCGGGAAGCCCGGCATATCGGGGCTTGAAGCTTGGCTGGACGAACCGCCGGACATGGAGCAGGCTGGAGACACTATTGACGTCCTGTTTGGCTGCTCCACCAAACTGCCCCGGCTAATGGTATGTAAATGGCCCGCAGAATTTTAAAATGAATGCTGACAATATCTCAGCGTGCTGCATCCGAGCTCGAATTATCGCAGTCTACTGGTAGACTCTCGCAGCAGGAAGTACTAGTCAGCGCCGAGTCGCTGCAAGCCGCGATTCGACAGACACAGATACAAGCAGGATCAGAACCATCTTTGGGCGTTGTATGCCAGCATACGAGCTGTCAATTATCCACTTTGCTGCCTATAGAGAAGGAAGAACTATGCAGGCGGATGGTAGCCACGGCCGAGATCTTCCGCCACTGCCTCCATCTCTCGGTATTTCGTGTAGCTCATGGCCCCGGCGTCCCTCTGAGCGACGAGATGCAGCTTTCGCTCCGGACCGCCCTGGATTTGCTCCCTCTGGTTCCTGATGCACTCGGTCCGGGTGCAAACCTCGGCTGGTGCCTCGTTATCATCGGTTCCGAGTTGGATCTCATCGAGGAACGTAATTATATACGGTCACGATGGGCTGTTCTGGAACTGTTGGGAATCAACAACTGCTACAACGGCAAACGAGGGTTGGAGGCCGTGTGGGCTCAGCGAGATAGGTCGCAGGGTGTAGCCATGGAGGCTCGGCGTTGGCAAGACGTCATGCAAGACCGCGGAGAGATGCAAATCTTGATATAGCTTGTTTGTTTTTCTTTCTTTCCCCAAGCGCCCACGCCATACGTACATATTCCTTTTTTCTTATGGTACCTTGCTCCAACTCACCGGCAGTGACCCATACCTCACACCGAAGGCTAATGTTTCCAGGGGAGCATGGTCGGTCACTCCTTTAATGTTCTACCTCTGTGGGGCTGGGATACGTATTTCATTCGCCCATACCTAGGTCCGTACATGCCTTGATGACAGAGTCATAGATGAGGGCTTGGGCGAGCTGAAATCTTGTAGGCAACTGCGAATCGGGGAGTAGAAAAGGTAACAGTACTGTTTCTGTGTATGAAGAATGTATCCCCAGGTTGAAGGATTGCCTTTTTCCCAATCTCGTCCTCTAACCACAGCTCACCTAGAAGTCATTTTAGTTAGTTACTCCAGCTACAACATGTATAGAATATGCCGTAATTTCATGATTGACTTCCAAGTTTAGATTGAAATCTTCACACACCTTTGAGAACTATGCCAGTCTCATCGTGATCATAGAAAGGAGCAGGTTCGGCGTGGGTAGAGTGTTCTAGCAGGAAAACCGACCCGGTTAGGGGGCTTCTTGAACAATTTCTCGAAGTAAAAATGTCGCCTGTGTAACATGGAATGATAAGCATACGTAGGTAGACTAGACGGTTTGTTAATAAAGACTATGCTTACTGTAGTAAATGGCATCAGGTGCCCCCTGCAACTTGGGCACACGGTGAAATTGCGATCCGGTCTTGGTTTCAAACACCATGGTTGCTGGCTGCTGCTTGAGATGAAAGATGTAGCTACGGGGGACTCTCCACTTAGATTCCAAGCGGGATCAGGCGTGAAAGATGTAGTGATGTTACCATCAGATACGATCAGTTGATGCATGTTATGGCTAACCCCATTGTGAGACTCCCTGCTGTCATTCACAAGAGTACGGTAGCCGGGTATTTCTCCGATTGGTTGATGAGTCGACCAATCCATTCGCTCCTTCGGTGTCCGCGGAACCCGGGACGGGCCCGCCGGACCCCGGTGGGTCTGAGGCTGCACTCGACCCCGTCTTCCACTCAAGACTTGACGGATTCTAACCAGACAGCCAATCAGCAATAATTCCTTGCACCTGGGTCATAGGGTTGAGCGTTTGTGCTTTTGGCCGTATTTATATTCTCATTTTGGACCCGCTAAAATGTTTCTAGCCACAGAGCAAATCAATTATTTTCCAGCCGTGGTAGTCAAGTTCATGATGGCAGCAGCTACCCTACCCTCGTCTTGGTTCCGTAGTCCCGAGTTCTACCAACTCGAACGCCGGGCTGTATTTTCCAAGACGTGGCTGATTGTTTCGCACAAGTCGCAGTTTGCCACGCCAGGCCAGTATGCCCGCTATGAGGTTGCAGGTTATCCGTTCTTTATTGTCAGCGACCGCCAAGGCAACATCAACGCGTTCCTCAATGTTTGTCGCCACAGGGCATACCCAATCGTCCACCAGGAAAGCGGCAAGGCAAGCATACTAGCTTGCAAATATCACGGTGAGCGACCCAGCTACAGACAAGTGTCGCAGGTTGTCCAGACTGACTGTTCTAGGTTGGAGCTATGGCTTCAAGGGAAATCTCGCCAAAGCGCCACGGTTCGATACGGTTCCGGCTGATCAATTCAACAAGCAAGATTTTTCACTGTTCAAAATTCATCTTCATATTGACCAACTCGGATTTGTCTGGGTCAACTTGGATTCATCTGAGGACCCTAGTGTCAGCTGGGAAGAGCAGTTCGAGGGCATCGATACCCAGGAGAGAATTACCAAGGTCTATAACATGGACGACTACATGTTTGACCATACCTGGTCCCTTGATGGATGCAACTTTAACTGGAAGACCTTGGTTGAAAACTACAACGAGGTGAGTCTAGTTGCGTGATTTTGGCTTGGATACTAATAGATAATGAGGACAGTGCTACCATTGCTCTACAGCGCATCCAGGAATTGCACCTTATATTAAACGGGACACCAAGTTTGATGTTGATCCAAACCTGTGCTATATTCGTCACCTTGGCGAAGATATGGAGGCTGGTAACATTACCGCTAGCCCAACATACATGTTTCCTAACTCATCCGTCACCATGTCTCGACATTTCTTCTACATGATGTTCATTATTCCCACTTCAGCCACAACATCTCGCGTGCGTTACGAAGTCTACCGAAACAAGAACTCTAGCCAAGAGGATTTTAAGGCAGAGGTCGACTTTTTCAAACAGGTCGAGAATGAGGACAAAGGACTCGGTAACAATGCTCAAGTGGGGCTCAACAGCGATACATACACAGCCGGGCCACTTCACCCGTACATGGAGCGAGCTGTGGAGTATTTCGAAGGGGTTCTTAGGTCAATGCTCAAGAAACATTCAGAGGAGGAAAAGAGTCAAGGAAGAGAGTTGTGGCCTGCGAGGCGAACTATTCCGAATTCCCAACTGGAAGAAGACGAGGCATTTTGCCGTGGCGTATGTGAGTCAGCCAAGACCACCAACGAGTTGGTATGGTAAGCTCCGAGGCAGGTGTCCTTTAATAGCTAGCAACCTACAAAGGTTGGACCTCGCAGATCGAGTGAGTAACATATGCAGAAATATAATTGTCTGTGGAAAATTAGTCATCTATCGCGAGGTACATTCCAGTGCATGTATAGAACAGAGAGGTTCCCGGGTGTCTATGGTCTAGAGTTGGAGGCAAGGTGGCATGACACGACTTGACGAACCAAAATGGCTGGATCAGCCCTGACGAATGTATCAAGGCTTTGAAAGGAAGGGAAAAGAGGGATTACGGAACATGATCACAACAGAGAGACCTGAAACGGAAGTGCAATAGAACAGACGCTGTTAGCTGCCTTGCAGTGATGTCCTTGGTGATTAATACTGAGTGTAGCCTTGTTTGGTAAAAAAATAATACGTTCGCTGGATTATCCGCCTATACTTACAGACAGCTATAAAGTAAAGTTTTATAGCAGAGAAGACCTAGATATGATGGGCCGTTACGCTTTCTCTTAAATGGCAAAAAGGATTTTCTGTTGAGGAGTAAGAAGGTGAAGTAAGAATAAAGTCGCCAGTGGAATAATATATTAATAAAGAACACGTTTACCTAAGAAACCAGAATATTCAAGTTAGTACATAATATCTCTTCCCATGAGCACTCTGTAATAATATATGTAACCGTACGTTAATGTACCATTGTTGTTTTGACTATATCCCTATTGTGCTTTTACTTGCGGTGGTGGATATTGACAATTAGCCCTTCTTGCTGCGTGAACCAACGGTTTACGAATGTGAACTGGTTCGTCCCCTCTGCCAACTCCAAGTCGTACTTCAACAAGAGTGTAGCTACTAGCTTGGTGGTCTCCATTATGCTGATGTGTTTGCCGCTGCAAGTGTGAGTACCGTGCCCAAAAGCAAAGAAAGATCTGTTCATGCGTCGAAGTGCGTCTTCATCTGAAGGCTCTCCGTCAATGATCCATCTCTCTGGCTTGAAACAGTCGGGCTCGGGGAACACTTCTGGGTCTCTGTGCAGTACCCAAGGAGACATTCCAACTTGAACATTCGCCTTCATCTTGTAACCTCCCACTACCGCTCCCCCCGTAGGAACTGAGCGATATAGAATTTGGCCAACTGAGGGATGCAGTCTCATGGCTTCTTGAATCACAGCGCGTAGGTACGGCAGTTCGTTGGCACTATAAAAGGCAACCGGGAGACTGAGGCTTTTTCGCACGTCAGAAGCCAGTCGAGTGTATGCCTTTCGATCCTTCAAAAGATTGTAGACAACTGAACGCATCGCAATAGCTGTCGTGTCGGAGCCGGCCGAGATATTGCCGAACGCGTGAGTCACGATCTCACGATCGTTGATCTGGTCTGGCTTCGCTGCTTGATTCAAGGTTAGGCGACCGAGGAAAGTCATGGCTGAATCTTCTGATGGTGGCTCTTGGTGAGATCGCTTGAGTTCCTTCTCTGCTAACAATATCATGGCTTCGGTGGAAGTATCGCCTTTAGTAAAGTAACTTGCGATCCAGGAGTTGCCGAGGAGGTAGGGATGAAGCCATGATACATGCCCAAACTATTCAAACCAATTTAGTCATTAGACGAAAGGTACCGCAGGCGCCAATAGTGGAATGGATGATAGGATCCTGGCGAGGCCCTTGGGGCCTCTTTCAAAAGGGAACTTACGATGGCCATGTACGGGGTGAACAAGTCGAGCAGACGGAAGAACCCATGCTCGTCACCCTTGTCTAAATAATTCAAGTCCCGGCCAAAAGTCAATCGACAAATGGCGTCCATGGCAAAGTTTTTCATCATATCTCCCAGGTCGCAAGATGTCCCGAAATCCGCATGGGTGTCGAGTTTAGTCAGGAGTCGCTCGATTACTTCGTCGACCCAGGGCTCGAACTTGAGCAGTCCGTTCATGCTGTAGGCATTCGCTGCGTTTCGCTTCATACGCGAATGTAGCGGCTTGTTGTTCTGGATGACGAAGGGGTCTGGGACAAGGCCTTGTTCATCATAGACTGCCGAGAGTTCATAAAACGGGGACTTGAAGAAATTGGAGTTGATGCCGTACACCTGATTAATTGGGCCGGGATCCGAGATAGAAACCAGGTTTGGCGCTAGTCGCACGTATTTGCCATATCTTGAATGAAGCCTTAGGTCATCGAGATGATGTTGGCCCTTGTAGATGGACCACATTCGCGGCAAAGTGGACACTGAATTCATCCACGGCCCTGGGACCTCGGAGAGGCCGCCTTGGTACCGATTTGACAGCAGGTACAAGATAAGTATGCCCGGAAGAATCAAGTACCAGCTGGTGAGAGTAATTTCCAAGACTTCGGGCGACAACGACATATCGGGATAAGGTATTGCAACCCAGGGAACTGATGTTATTTGGGGTGTTTTTTTTCGTTGATAAAGGCGACAATATCAAGATGATGTTGAAGCAGAAATATGCAAATTGCCAAGCAGCCCAGGCGACCAAAGATACGTCTCAAGCTTAGATAGCTAGAGCGGGGACAACCAACCACGGGGTTCGTGATGATAATCTGTTCAATGCCGCGTCTTGGAACCTCATCATTTGATCCGGAACTGCTGATAGCTGTTTCCGAGAATGCGGGGTAGGTTGAAGAGAGTGAGGGTGGTGTGGTGCCGACAACTGAAAGATAAGATAGGGCGAATTAGAAGATTTTCCGCATACACGTCCTATTTTGACCATTGCTTGCGATAGTTGACTGAGCAGTCTGAGCCACGCGGCTTTTCCCTTTAAAGGAAGAACAACTTGTGACTTAAATCGCCCCTCGCATGTCACCGTCCCCTCCTCGAAGTATCACTACTTTTAGAACACAACCCTGCTGCACCAAACAATGGCATCCAAACTCTGTGAATATGGCTTCGAGTTCCACAACTGGGCCGGTGGCCAAGAGGGGGCCGAGATGTTTGGCTTGAGCCATGCTGTGATCGTGCCAAAGAGCGTCCGCAGGATAATTCTTAGCGGCCAAGTCGGCATCAAGGCGGACGGAACCATCCCCGCGGACCTGAGCGAAGAGATCAGGGAAGCTTTTGAACATGTCTTGCTGTCTCTTAAAGCTGCAGGCCTGGGGGATGATGCGTTCGAATACATTTACTCGGTTCGTCGCGAGATATTGACATCCCGTTCGTGTATCGACAAGAGCTAATTGGGGCGTACTATTCAGGTCAAAACGTACGAAGTTAAGAAAAACGGAAAGGGAATTGCTGAAGTTTTGATACCTATCGCTAGGGAATATTTCAAGAACACCAAGCCAGCCTGGACTGGGGTAGAAGTGAATGCCTTGTTTCTGCCTAGCTTGCATTTGGAGATATGTGTAGAGGCCTACTTGCCCAACTAAAAACAGTAATTGGATGATGGCATTGATGACGGCTTTATTGTTAGATAGAAATTCTGTAGGTAGCTGAGCTTGCAATATGTAGGTATACTTGGGCAAACATCAATCTCAACACGACTCAGTCCTTGATGTTTGTAAACGTGGATTAATATCAGGAAACCCAAGAGAGGTATTTATGGGAGGTTTTTGTTTTCACAACCGCTGATACGACATGTTGTCCCTTTAGGTCTCTGTCATAAAAATACATCCAAGTCATTCAATAAATGCAGTTCGTATCCTCTATTACTAATTACGCCTAGTCTTGTATGTGATAATCGGTCATGCGACAACAAGTGTGGAGGAGACAGCACATGGACCTTCAAAGTCCTGCGGTGCCTTGATAAACATAGCTTCGTAGCTCCCCCCAGCATCTAGAGCGAGTTCCTCGATAGTCCCCTTCTTTCCACTAATAACGTCGACGGCTAGATGATCAAAGTGTTTGTCCACCTCCTCAAAGACATTGTACTCAGAAATCCAGTCGTAGAAGGGAATAATAAGAGAGCCAGGGTGTTTCTTGACCAGCTCAGGAGTCCAATCCTGATTATGATAGATGTTCCTAGTGGATATCGAGGCTTGGTGTATAGTGTGGGATCTATTGAAGCGGATGCGCTCAAGAACCTGGAGAGCCAAGCGGACATCTCCTTTGGCTTTTTGTAGGCACATGGCTGCCACCACGCCATCCTCGACTGCCTGGCACGCGCCCTGGGCCGACGTGGGTAGATGGCAATGTGCCGCGTCGCCAAGAACGGCGGCCTTTTTGGAAGGCGAGAGCCAGGTAGTCAGCGGGTCTCTCCAGACCAACTTGTAATCAACGAGGCGGTCTTCGGGTGTGGCTTCGAGGAACCTTCGCCAGATGTCGGGGAACTTGGCCTGATCGAGGTAGCGGGAGACTTCGGCCTTGCTCGTCTTCTCCGACCAGGTGTCACCGATGTTGGCTTCATCCTTGTGTGTCAGAACCCAAGCGCAATCCCTGCACGAGTTTGTGTGAGTGGGTAATTTCAATAACTTCAAAAAGATGGTGTCTTCATACCTCTGCTCGTTCCACGTATAGATGAAGCCATGCATATCACGTCCAACCCAGCATCGCACAGAGTCTTGATCATCCTGGAGCATCTCCTCCAACCCGGGATGTTCTTTTCGCAATTCCGGCGTGATTTCAAAAAAGGCGCGGAAAATTGCGTAACCGCTGTTCACCTTGGACTCCCGCAAGCCAAGCAAGTCATGGCGGGCCAGTGACTTTGGACCATCACAAGCCAGGACGGCATCGCCCAAGATCTTCTCACCACCTTCGATAAGAACACCTCGCTCCACATCGCTGTCTAGGTACTTCTCGACACGCTTGTTGACCTGGATATCTACTCCGATTTCTATGGCGTAGTCATAGACGATCTCGTGCATTGCCCCACGGTGGCCAGCATACACGTAGAGGAAGTCGGATCCCTGAGGCCAGGGGTCGGATCGCAAGAATTGGTTGTCGGCGTTGAAGAACTCCATTCGCTGAGCCCGGTTGACGCCTGCGGCAGCGAGCTTGCGAGCAACCTTTCCGTTGCCCCAGGACTCAAAGACGCGGCCAGCATTGCGGATGAAGTCCAGGAGATCACCCATGCTGCTTGGCCCAGAGTACGCTTCGACCAGAACGGGTTCCATGCCCCGCAGCTTGCACTCGATGGCAGCTGTCAGGCCACAGAAGCCGGCGCCGACAATGATGACTCGAAGCGGCGTTGGGGACATAGTAAAACAGTGTCAATCAGGGTAATAATTGGAGATGTGTGCTATTCGCAACTGGTCCTTTCCACTGCCGATGACGACGGCTTTTCAACAATGCACCTGGTCCAACCTTGGTGTACTTCTCCGAGCCCACAATCTAGCTTATCCAGCCCAGCCAATGAGGAAATAGTCCTGCTCTTGAGCGGGGCGCTAGATTCGGATATTTTGAACGAGGGGCTTCGGAACCTCGGAACATCGCCTGCCTTAGAATCGGCTGGCGGCAGATGGTCTAGATTTCGATCCTGCGGGGTTCACCTCCTCTTTGAAGAGAGGGATGCAAGAGCGGCTTCCTTTGCTTAGCGATTGAAGGTGGGGGGTATCCTCACCAATCGAGCAAAATTGATTTGAATTAAAGCAGTCCCTGGCACTTGGCACTACCTGGAACGGTTGATATAAGATTCCCTGGGGCCCTTCCCGTCACTATCGTCCACCTCGAGAAACCATCATCATATTGCGACTTAGGAACCATGGCTGATACTTTCATCGACGACGCGGCGACGATGAAAAAGAAGAATCCCATCGACGGCAGCATCTTGGATAAGCGACCTACGGTTGACGAGGACGATGCCAAGCTCCACGACGTGGGCGTCGAGTCCTCCGGGCTCCAACGCAACTTCAACCTCTGGTCCTTACTATTCATGTCCTTTTGTACCAGCGTTACATGGGAAGCCATCTCGTCGGCGTCGGCCCAAGCCTTGACTAGTGGCGGCAGTTCCAGTTTCGTTTGGGGCTTTGTAGCCTCGGCTATTGGAACAATGCTAATTGCCTCGTGTCTTGCGGAATATGCTGGCATGATCCCTACTGCCGGGGGGCAGTATCATTATGTTGCCAAGCTATCTCCACCAAAGTACCGAAGGATATTTGCCTGGTTTGCTGGCTGGATCACCATGATCGGCTGGGTGACTTGCTCGCTCGCCGGTATCTTTGCCACAGCCATGCAGATCCAGGCCTGGGCTATTCTGTTTAGTGACAATTATGTGTACGAGAGATGGCATACGTCGCTGGTTAGTCTTGCTTGACAAAGCTGCCCCATTCGTGTACAACGAGCTAATGTGTGCGCAAAAGCTAACAATCGGCCTCACAACCGTGTTTACGCTGTTCGCCATTTTTGACATCAAGCATCTTCATCAAGTCATCTTTGTGGCCATGTTTGCACATGTGTTTGGGTATTTTGCCACTTCGATCTACCTTCTCACACATGTAACTCCGAAGAATTCAGCCGAGCATGTGTTTAAAGACTTTACAAACTTGAGCGGGTGGGAGAGCGACGGGGTGAGCATCAGACTTCCGCCACTCAAGCGAACTAAATTATTGATCAGATTATTGCAGATTGCTTGGTCGATTGGTCTTCTGACCTCAGCTGTCAGCTTTGTAGGTTGGGATAGCTCCACGCACATGGCCGAGGAGATGACACTTGCAGCACAAAATCTGCCAAGAACCAGTGAGTGCGCTTTGCTAGGACGCAAAGAAACCAGTGCATACTGACGCTAGTTAGTGATTGCCAACATCGCTGTCAGCGGACTAGCCACTTTTCCTTGGGTCATTGCTGTCGCCTTTTGTTTTGTTGACGTGCAGGGCGTCCTGGCCGGCCCTGTCGGACGTATCAGCCCGTTTGTACAGCTCTATTACAATGTCTCCGGCGGGAACCAAGCAGCTACCATTGGTCTCACGTCGTTTCTTCCCATAATATCCTTTTGTGGGACGGGCACAAGCGTCATCTCGGCCACCTCGAGGATTATATGGTCCTTTGCGCGAGACGGCGGCCTACCCGTGTACTTTGTACACGTCGACGAAAAGACCAAGGTGCCCGTCCGAGCCATCGTTCTCACCTGGGGTCTGATCTCGGCTTTGAGCCTCACCTACATCGGCAATGCGACGGCCTATTACGGTATCTCTTCTGCTACTACCGTCTCCTTAATCATCTCTTACGCGTTCCCCATCTTCATCAACGTAGTATGGGGTTTTAAGTACTGCAACTTACAACGAGGAGGATTTACCCTTGGCCGCTGGCATAGGCCCATCGCAATCGCCGCTCTGTGCTGGTCTACCTATCTCACCATTTTCTTGTGCTTCCCGACCCTGTATCCAGTCACACCTGCAAACATGAACTACGCATCCCTAGTCATAGGAGCCGGTGGGATAGTGGCGGTCATAAGCTGGATTACGCATGGGAGGCACTATTATACTGGGGTTGGCGAGATCTTGCAAGGACATGCGATATAGGAGGTAGACTTACACGATGAATAGTAGTGTTTAGGCACAATGCGACATGGAGTATTAAAGGCTGAGACATTTCATGCTTTTCTGTTTTTATGAGCAGTTGCAATAAAATATATACTATACATGGAGCCCTACGAGGTTTGGTATTTCTAGCGCAACAATTTCTACTCATCCCACGAATATAGACCCTGGTACGAACTTAGGTTATTGCCCTTAAGAGTTATCCACGATTGTCAGGTAGGTTTGCTTTTATCGACCCGTCCCATGAACTGTCACCGCTAGTTCTTCCACCGCAAACTTGACACAACGCCGCCGTCTATAAGAAGATCGTTCCCAGTAATGAAAGACGCATCTTGGCTGACCAAGAATGCAACACCATTCACGATATCCTGCGGTACGCCCACCCTTCCAGCAGCGCTCATAGCCACATACTTTCCTGCAGCATCAGCAATCTCCTGGCGCCCAGTGCTTGTAGAGATGACGCCAGGGCTGATGGAGTTCACTCTTGCCCCACGGCGACCCCAGGCATTAGCAGCAGCTTGTACTCGAAGCACGTTGCCACGCTTGGTCATTCCATAAGCTCGTGCTGGGCCGGATGGGTCGGCATTATCAATATCAAGATCGGCATGATTCAAGAGATTATCCCTCGACGCCGTCGCCAGATGATGCTCAAGCTCGGCCGATATGCCAGGTATCATGTGAGCTGCCATGCTCGAGATGCAAACCAGGCTCGTCCCTGAACTCGCGACCGGAAGGAAGGCATCGATAACATTGGCTGTGCCAACGAGGTTCACCTCGTAGATGCGGCGAGAATTACCTGCAGTAGGCGATAAGCCGGCGGTGTGCACGACCGCCTCGATGTTACCGGCCTCTGCTGCTGTTTGGGCGAATCTCTCAACAGAGGCGTAGTCAGATACGTCGACTAACGCGATATCCACGATATAGCCATCGTCTTTCAGGGTGGCTGCAGTTGTATCGAGAATCGCTTGTGAAAAGTCGGCTAAAAGAAGTCGTCGGCCGATGCCCAGACGACGGGCAATGTCGAGGCCCATTCCGCGACATCCAAGTATGGCAACAACTCTAAAAGACATGATTTCGTAAGCTTGTTTGAGCTGGTGTGGTTGCTTCTGGTTGATAAGGGCTCAAGAGGAAGGCAAAATGACTAAAGAGGCCTGTGTAACTTTGGTAACTAAGGCTGCGTTTTGGTAATGATGATGTACCAAGTGAGGGGACCTGGAAAGAATCTGGCCGGCCATGTATACTCCCAACCAAGCTGACCCTATATATGCGCTGCAACTGTTGTGGGTCGTAGTAGAGTTGGAGCGAGAACGAGAGCGAAACCGAAAGTAACATCAATTGTTATGCTTAAGTCAGGTGGGCAGTCGCGTCGTCATACAACCACCAAGCACACGTCGTGAACCAACCGGTGGGTCAAAATCATCGTGTTTATGACCGTGAACCGCCACCCAAGCCACCCTCCCAGTTCTGTGGCAAGCAGTACTACTGAATTAGCACCCGTAAGCTCGGAGTTTCAGCGAGTGCCATGGTGAGGAACACGAAAAACGACGCCGATCATTAACATCACGATCTAGTTCTAGAGAAGAGTATCCTTGGCACGAGTGTTGAGCCTCCTATGTGAATCTGGCTGTTCTGGGTCGCCGCTCCAAATCTAGGTGCTGTAAAGGACGGGAGTTACGAAACGCTGACGAATTATCCCACTACCTAGGTAGGTTGAGCTAATTTCAACCGGTCAGGAAGGGTGGCAGGCACGAGTAACTTGTTGATTCTTCTGGGCGATGCTGTCGAGTATGATTATAACAAGGGCGAAGTTGGGCTTTGAGGCGCAGTGCCGTGCAGCCTGCAGTTATTGAAAAAGAAAAATTGGTTTCTTAAGACTATGATATATTCGGTAACGAAAAAAAAACAAAAACAGAACAGTGCCACCCTACAGATTTTATCTGAGTGGCTAGATTGAAATGAAGTTTTTAAATCACTAGTGGCATCCCAATCTGACTGTCAAGGATGCCTCCGTGGTGCTCTGCTGCAACTTGTGCCGAGTTAGGAGCGGGGATACGTGGGAATATCCACAAGCCCATCAGCAATGTAGTTGTAGCACGATCCAGAGCACCCAATATTTCCACCGTTCGTGATCAGAAGCTTGGGCTCTCCCTCAGCTGCACTCCTTTCAGGCGTATCAATAATGCGAAGTTCTCGAGAGTATGCTGACCACTGCCCGACATTGACTGGTTTCCAGCCATTTGGGTTGACAGCATCCGTGTTGACAAAGACCTCTTCACGACTGTTTCCGTTGGCAATGAAGATTCCCTTATTCTTCTTCCCAGGCTCGGGGGTCCAGATCACGAATGGACTACCGTTAGGGTTCAGCTTTCCATCGTTGGGAATGATGGGCTGCGCAGCCGTGGCACCAAACTTGAGAGGATCCGTGGAGACCTTGTAATAGACAGGGCAGCCACCAGTAAGGGGTCCACCGCAGTACTCGAAAGTCAAGACGTATTTCTTCGAAATCGGGCTGTATGCGACCGTTGCCATACCAGGACGTTGTGAATCATTCGGATACGCAACATCATCCACTGCCTTGCTCCACTTGTGAAGATCCTTGGTAGTCTTGTGAGATAGTTTCTGGTTGTACTTGGGATCGACTTGGGTGGAGTAATAGCAAACAAGTTGACCCTTGTGCATCATCAGAAACGGCTCCCAAACAGCCTGGTCTCCTTGAGTAACAGTTTCGGGTCCTGGGCCGTAGACTATGTGGCTCACAAACTCCCAGTCTTTACCCTGATTGGAGCTGGCGTACAGATCGATGTAAGCTTCCGTGAGGTTCCGAGGGGTCGATACACCGGCGAGCAGGATTGTGCCTTTGCGGTATCCTCCAAAGTCCTGGGGGAGGGAATACAGGAAAGGCTGGTACCAGTTGCCCCAGCCATTAACCTGGTCGTCAACCCTAGAGAAGGGTTTGTATGAGGCGCCTCCATCGGTTGACTTGTAGATGGGGAAATAAGTTAGCTCCGAGTCGGGATCATAGTCTTCCCACGACAAGAGCAGTGATTTGTCGGGCAGCTGAAGAGTCCGACCGTACAGAGTGCGCCAGCTAGTTGCTTCCTGCTTGGGCTTGAAAACAGCGTTGTTGTTGAAGTTGGACCATGGCTTTGCGGCCCTGGGCGTTAACGAAGCTGCAAGTGCCGTAGCACCAAAGGCTACAGCCGTCAAGAAAGGGCTAATAATCATTTTGGCTGATGGGGAACTGGAGAGGTGGTAGGTAATGGATGATGTGCTTGGGCTGTTGGGGCGATTCCGAACTAAGAGTGAAGACGAGGAGGTCATATTTATAATTTCTACTATGAGTCAAAGTCATGGTCTCTATGAAAGACAAATCAAAGGTGACTGGGGTAGGCCAAGTCATAGCATCTGCCTCCCCGTGGGGTGCTCGGGTGGTTGTAACCCGCAAGACCTCCACCATTGCGGGGAAAGCGCATGAGATGCACAAACTCGTTAACCCAGACATGACATAGCTCAAGACCAATAGATAGATCAGACCATGAACACGAAGTGGCTGGGGGCTGGACTGGGGTATACAACTTGCTCAGTTTCAGCCCATTGGTAGTGAAAGATGAAACCCGATGTCTAATATGCCTAGCGTGTAATTTAGCAGAAAGCGCGCGAATCATGGTCGTTTCGTGACAATTGAGGGTCCTTCTCAAACCAGGATACCTGGTCAATTTGAGCCCTGAATCGGCGCGTATTTCTTTCAACCATTGAGTTCAATAACTCAAGCAAAGTGGTCCAAAACGCCTCGATATAATACGGCACTGCACCCAATGACACCCTTTGTTCTCCGACCCTTGCATTACGAGGTATAGTGGACATCGTTTATGGCGACTTAAGTGATTAGCTACTAATCAAGAGCCTATTACCTAAGTAAAATAAGGGTTGGGATAGTATCCGTCTGATTACAATCGTGAGCTTAGTAGAAAATGGCCACACGGTATTATGACTCGCTTGTTTGAACCAATTACTTTTAATTGAGGATCTGTCTTAGGTAGATAGGTTTTTAGATGCCCGATTGATCAAGGTGTCTCTTCACCCCCATAGCGCCGCGCGACTCAAACCCTAATTTAGGGCCTAAAGGAGACACGGCGCAAAAGCCAATCAGAAGCATCCATTTCCGAGGCGTAAGGAGGTGGGCGCATAGGGATAAAAGTATGGGGAAAGGTTTTCTAGTCGGTGCATTACATGGGCAGCTAGAAATGGGTCGGAATGACTGGGCTGTGATAAAAGGAATGGTTGTGTGTTTTAGTCTATACCCGTTGGATCCAACGGGTAGTTCTTTCTTAAGTTAGGTTAACCCCATTACAGCCTCAGTCGCATCTCATACCAAAATGCTTGGCAACTTGGCTTTAGGATGGGGTGCAATTAGTCTCACGTCTAAGGGACGAGAGCAGCGGAGGCCCGACATGGTTGCGTCCCCAAAGCCTAGTCTGTATCTAAATCGGCGTAAAAAAAACTTTGACTAATCCACTACGTCGAGGAAGTACGAACTTATACCGGGCTACACCATCCTCACCTGTATCAGCTAGACCTGTCAGCCGTATCCAACACGGCTCGATTCTCTTAAACACAGCAGAAGACACAGGTCGAGGGGTGACCACCAGTGACCGCCGACAAGCCACTCGCCTTATCCCGCCCCCCAGTCCACAACCCAAGTGTCCCCAGCCCCTTGCTGGCGTAAGCTTACAACCGGTCCTAAAGGATAGGTAGATCAAGTAAGCGGGAACAGGGGTCATATATCCCCTGCTCACTCTACAAGCGTCAGCGACACTTGCCAGACCTTCATTGCCTCCAGGTTACCAGATTCCTCTTTGAGGGACTCTCTGTATTCATGCGGGCGAACCCGTTCCCAACAGCTAATTCATTAAACCGCTTCGGTATGCGAATTGGGGAATAATAAATATTAAAAGAGGTTTGTCAAGTCAATACCTTTCTTTAAGCTATATTGCTTTTAAGGGACAGCGATCTGGTCGAAAGCAGTAGTGAGGGGAGTAAGAACGATTGCTTGAATTAGGAAAGAAAGGGGTTAAAGACTAAGTAGGGCGAAACTAGAAACGAACATAGCAAGTAATATTCCACAGACTAGAGTTTAGATAAGTAGCAAGTAAATAGAAACTTCAGTCGAGATATAAAGTAACATGCTTTTAGATGTTAGATAATTAGTAGCTATATGAGATTTCATAGCTCAAGTGCTTAGCTTTTAAGGACTATGGTTTAGGACTTAACAGGGAGACTTAGTGAGCTGAATATTTTAGTAAATAACATAGGCTAAATTACCCAGCACCCTCGAATTATAGCATTTCGATATCACAATAGAGAAGGTTTAATAAGATCTCTTATTACTTACTACTGACCTTACCGACAGATATCGATAAGACGCGCCACCTCTAAGCCGTTAGATAGCACGACACAGAGCTTAAGAAACAGATAGTTATTAACTTCCTTTAAGAGACTGCCAGGCAAGACTACAGCCAGACCTTAAGTATAAGTAGCGATTTAAGACAGCCGCCATTTCTCACCTACGAGACAAGGTGACTCCTTAATATTTTATTACTAAGCCTTAGCGATTCCTCTATTAGTAGCAGGAAATAATTATATATTTGCGGTCTCATACGAAGCTACTCAATCTCGTGCAAAGCCCCAAGAAGCACAGATGCGCTACTCATTAGGGATTGCCACAGAGTCTATAGCAAACTACTATATAACATAGATTATATTAGGGCAGCCTCAATCAGCTAGCAGTTTTCCCCAAAGCTCCATTAGGAAGAGCCCAGAATGTCAAAGCGATGATAAGGTAGAGTCCCGTAAGCTGCAGTAGAATTAGTACTCTGTAAGTGTAGGTACATAAGGGCAGGGGGGCATAGACGCACCATGGCTCCCTCCAGATAGTTGGATTTCCCATCCTGCACCGTGCCCGTCACGACTAAAACAGATACAGCGAAGACGATTGTCTCAACTGCACCAAGTATGAGCAGGCGTGTCGAAAGTTGCTTTTGTTCATGATAACTCACGCATATTGAAATTTAGGCCCATCGGAACATCTATCGCCCACCCCAAGACAACCAACAGCGGCGTAACCAGTAAGGCAATCTGGATGCTGGATCCGATCGCAACACCCGTGGCCTTTTTTTCCCCCATATAAACTGTCAGTTCACAACAAAACAACACTGTAAAAAACCCGGCTGTCACTCACCAAGTCCATTTTATTCCTTGCAGCCATCACGCATGCTGTGGCGTGCTCGGCTGCATTGCCGACAATGGGAATCAGGATCAAGCCGATAAAAGTCTTACTAATGTGCCCGTCTCTGGTGATACTGTCGATACTGTCAACCAGGTAATCTGCACAGAAGGAGATAACGACGGTCACGGCAATCAGGACGGCTGCAGCAGACCAAGGACTCATTATCGACTCAGGCTCGTCCTCTCCATCGTCAGGGTTGGGAGTTTCACCGCTCGCCTCACTGAATAGATTTTTATGCGTCCACAGCTGAAAGCATAGATACAGAGCATATAGGATAAGAAGGATGATGGCTGTCCCGCGTGAGTGCCAAATAATGGTTTCCGTTTTGCCATGCTGTTCCGAGTTGTCGAGGACGCTGTAGAGCTGGATGTTGACATCAGTCTTGTTCTTCATACTTGTAAACAATCCTTTACGGGCTAGGTTCTGAGAGGCTGCTCACAGTAGCGGGAATGATCATTGAGGCAGTTGACAGCGCTAGCAGGGAGCATGTCGTTTGTGCCATCGCACTGGTGAAGGTCTGCTCGATGCCATTGCCTGAGTCATCCTTCATGTTGAAAAGGCTGCCGAGTACAAAGCTAGTACCCATGACAAGAAGAAGGTTTGATAGAATAGACCCAAGCATTGACGACTGCACGACTTCGACTTGGTTCTTCTTTAAAGCGACGATGCTCACGATCAGCTCAACTGCGTTACCAAAAGAAGCATTCAGGAGACCTCCTAATGTCTCGCCTAAAGGAATAGAGATCTCTTCCGTAGCGAAGGTTAACACGGCTGCCAGCGGAATAATGGCGATGAAGTTCAGTGAGAACACAGCCGCGGGGCTCCAACCAAGCACGCCGGCAACAATACCTAGTGGCACGAATGGGAGAAGGACATTGACGTAGTCTATCGCGCTCATTAAGCCGTGGTTCAATCAATTTGCGGAGGCATGCTTACTGCTCATCAGTGTAACCTTGGTGACATGGAAAGCATGTGCTGACCATTTGACCAGACGATTCGGGCTATCTTTGCCAGGAGTAGTTTTGCTGTTCATCAAGCGTCTCATGAATCCATAGCGCTCCTCGTTCACGGGTGTTGCATCAAGTAACGGCGATCGCTCGTCACACAGCCCAGGGTTGGCAATTTCATAGTCGCTGCGGATGCGACCGACCCTTCGGCCGGAGTTTCTGCCTGACCAAGTGCGACGGACCTGCTTGCGAAACGCTGGGTAGGCTGCGTGCGCAGAAAGCTTTTTAATAACAATGACATGTGCAGATCAGGCGCGGGGTTCACATGATGAAAGCACAATGGAACCCAAGGCTTCAATCCGCAGAGATGGGATAGATCTGTTGCTTACCAATCATTGTTCTATCAGTATCAACTCTCAAATAAATGTGGAATGGAGTGCTAAATCAAGCGCTCACCTGGTGTCTCACTCATAATATATATGGAACGAGCCAAAAACAAGAATGTCAGAGAGGCCGCCAACTCTCCATCGAGCATTGGGTGTCAGATCGAGCTTGCAAAGCAAGCATTACCCCAATTCATATGTGGACTCGTCACCGGTCACGTCATCATTTCTACTGCCGTCATGTATATAAGTGGCGTCATTGTGGTTTCACCAACAATGCTAACGTATATGATAAATATATGATAAGCAGAACTTACGTCAGTGTCCATGAAGTCCGAGTTCTGTCTGTTAACAAATTGTTTCACTGGTCACTTAGCTGATTAGCCACCTGCGCACTACGTTCTACTGTACTTGCCTTAGTTCCAAATGCAGTCCACATCATTATTGGCCCGTAACCCACTTGACTCTCTTATCCGTATTCTCGTCTATGTCCTTGTTCTAGAGCGCATTGTGGAATCAAGCCTCGCTGTTGCCCATCGTATCAAATATCACATCAACCGATTACCTCCCCACAAATGCAAGCACCTGCACATCCTCTCCTATCGAGATACTCCCTATGGCCCAATCCCTTGTAGGACCGCTTCGTCTCAAGCTTGAGCATGCTCATTTAGCCTCTAATACCCCATTATATATCGGCTCTTTCTATTAGACAGAAGAGTTATTCCTCTTCGTCGCTTAAAGGATATAAATGCCTGTTAATGCAGAGGCTAACTTCGAGCTAGGCTACTGTACCCCTGGTTTTTCTAGACACTATAAGAGACGATAACCTGGAGCTAATTTTTGCCACTGGTCGGCAGCTTGCATCCTGCTATCTCGTTAAATTATCTCATATGGAAAGAGCTCTCAACCTATTGAATTATTACACCTAGGTGGTGATAAAGAACTCCTACCTTTTAATATTCTAGACCCCTATGGCCTGTAGTAGCTTTCTTAGTGAGTGTATAATGCGCGTATGGTTAACACGGCGCGCCTCTAAATACCCCGATATGTTGTTCCCTGAGGCTTTACACGCTTTGCATAACCTTAGACAGGAGTTCACAGCGACAAGGGCTATTAATAGCGCTTATTGACGGCGTCCGGTATATTTCTACCTAATCCCGTACCCTAGAGGGCTCGGAGAGGCTTTGACATAAACTAATTATTGCCTGTAGATCTTAATAATAGAAGCTAGAGAGATAGCAGCTTTTAAGTAATAGTAGTATATTCCCCTCTCTACTATTAGCACTTGTTCTTTTAGGGTACTTTAGGACACTTTTATCCCTACTTATTTCTATTTATTTAGTATATTATATTAAGTTAGAAAGATATAAAAGGTATTTATTTCTATACTTTAT
>JWIW01000035.1:0-21272 GCA_000966855.1 Fusarium sp. JS1030
CTTATCATATACGTTACTAATTTAAGAGATACTTTGATCCCTACTTAGTAGATGCCATAAAGCATATGACGAATAACAGTTATTTACATCAGTCAATATATAACAGTCTCGACTGACTCTTTTCAGGAAGTGTAACGCGGCGAGGATTGCGTCACAACCTACGGTCAGCATTTACGCAAATATCACAGGGGCTATTTACAAGCATTTATTAAGACAGGTAAGCAGGGTAAGTAATGCGCGTGCCGCTTTGACCTCAAGTGCGACTGCACAGCCCCTGCTGATCCCCTAAACCCTGCGGGGGATCTACCGAAATCCGAGCTCTAGAGACCGAGGAAGCCAATGAGAGGAAAGGCAAGAGCAGACCATGCCGTAAAACTCATCCTAGCTTTGAGATAGTGTTTAATAGTTTACCTCACATACATGAAGATTGCTGCGCTCTTCTCAAAGCAACGCAGTACTTTCCTCCTGGGCTCACATCATGGCTAGCTTAAGACGTCGCTTGGCGTCTAAATGGCGGCTGGCGGGAAGGAATTGTCTGTGGGACGTTAAATATAACACACGCACACACACACATGCGCCTAAATGGCGATTGGCAGGATGAAAGTGCTTGTTAGACGTTAAATATTACACACACACACCACCCCTGAGGATGAATTAGGCTAGCGCTTATTCCAGCTTGCTTCAGTATTAAAGCTCCCCTTCCTGTAACTTTTATTTCTTCCTTAGATAAATAATTCACTCGTTCGACAATCCTCACAAGAATCTCAGTTATTAACCAGGACTCTATAACTCATCTAAATCCTAGGAATAGCCATTTGTTACAAACAAAGGGTAGATGGCCAAACACTATCATGGTTAGCCTTGTTGTTCCATCGATCCTACTCATTATCGTGGCATGTGTGGTACAGGTAAGAAACAGAAAAGAGGATGGTTTTTCTCGGTCACTGCCATGGGTTGGTATTCAACAAGGTCAATGGTTCGCATACTTCAGAGCACAGTTGCGTAGCTTTACCATGACAGAAGAGTGGATGAGAGAAGGATATGAAAAGGTAAGTAACCCATTCTATAGTTCTATTCTCCACACATTATTCACACAAAAGTTACGTAACAATCGGCGAGACACTTGCTGACATTTGCATAAAGTATTCGCGACGGAACTTGCCCTTTATCATTCCCTCGTTCCGGAAAGGCAAAGTCCTGATTCTTCCCCCGGCCCAAATAAAAGCCATCTACAACAAACGCGAGAATGAGCTACAAGCCCACGGTCCAGCGTCAGAAGCTTTGTCATTCCAATACACAGTCCGCGATTGGGCAGTTTACCCAAGCAATTACACCGTGGATGTCATTCGCAAGTGGATTACCAAGAGATTCGACGAGCTTGCAGCCGAATTGCAAGAGGAACTGTGCCTTGCGGTGGACGAAGAATTTGGGTTGGACGATGAATGGCGAGATATACAGGTTTGGACATCTATACAGAGAATATTTGCCCGAGGGTTCAACAGAGTTCTTGTGGGGTTCCCGTTATGTGAGTAATTTCTCGTAGTCAATAGCACAGTTACTAACGCTGAGCGCTTCTAATCGTTACAGGCCGAGACGCAACATACCTTGAGACAGTGCGACGGTTTGCTATGAACTTGCCGTTTCATGGTTTATTCATCGCACTATTCCCTCAGGTTCTCAGGCCAATTTTCGGTCCGCTGATGTCGTGGCCAGGAAGACGGGACACTGAGAAAGGTATCAGAGCTTGTTTGCCACTCATAAAAGCTCGTCTAAACGCCTGGCACAACGGTGTTAATCACAACATAGGGTTAGGAAAATCGCCAGTATGCTTTCCCTACATTCCGATCTTTCGACGTGAAGCATTTACTGAATGACATTTAGGTCGACATTCTTCAATGGATTATAGAGGCCTCTGCAGCAGCTGGAGATCCGACACTACTTGATGCTCATCGCATCGGCCACCGAATGGTCGTCCTCAACTTTAATGTTATACAAGGCGGGTCGATTCCCTTCAGTACTGTTCTCAGCGACATATGCAACGGTAAACACGCTTCCTCGACCTTCTCACGACTCCGAGAGGAAGCAGAAACGATTCTGGGTACTTCATCTTCTGCTCAAATCTGGAATCGGGCAACGATCTCGAAACTCACGCTTGCCGATTCAGCAATTCGAGAATCAATGCGCTGGTCTGACTTTGGTCTATTCGCTCTTCCAAGACGAGTCAACTCTCCCGGTATTACTCTTGACAATGAGATCTACATCCCCCCTGGGGTACACATTGAGATCCCCATGCACGAGATCCACATGGACGAGAATTTTATCAAGGATGCAGGTTCATTCAAACCGTTTCGCTTTGCAGATGGAACTTCTACGGCACGTTCCGCCGTCAGTCTCGATGAGACATTCCTCGGCTTTGGCTATGGAAGAAATGCCTGTCCAGGACGTTTTCTCGGTACACATATCATGAAGGTCGTGTTGGCATACTTTGTCACGAATTACGATGTGGAATTTGGGGCAGAGATGCCTTCTATGCAGACACTGTGGGAATACAGAATTCCCAAGGAAAGTACTACTTTACGGATAAAGAGAAGAGTGCAGCAGTGAGCTAAGTCTCGGACTGCTACGTCTACCCGGATTTCGAGTATCTATTACAAGATCTAGCATCGAGAAACTGGGTTCGACATAGGCTCTATGACTTCAGGAATCGAGAGGGTTGATGTGTATTGCTTGGTCTTGACGTAAGGGGTTAAACTGTCGCGAACAAGAGGCTTCTGGTGATCTTTATCGCCTTTCCATCGTCGTGAACCACGATGGGCTTGATCGGTGATCCCCAAACGTACGACAACGCATGGTATTTGGGAGGAGCCACGAGTAGGACATGCACAAGGCTAATATTTAACGGCGTATCGAAGCGGCCCTGCTCGATGGCTTGATCCCGAAACAGAGATCTGATCAGCCTAATCTCATCTCGGGTGTCATCCAGCCGCTGATATATATAGTCAGACGACGGCATGATTCTATAGGCAGGCAAGTTATGGAAACTTAGTGTAAAGTCTCGACGGTGATAAATTGAGTGAGGGGTCAATGAGTCCCCTTGGGTCACATCACGAGCACATGTTGTGGCGCGCAGAGGATCTGGCCTAAATGATTGGTTTATATCTCTAAGGCTTAAAAATGAAGGAGGGGATGCTGCGTCAATGGCCAGCATGAGTTGCACATTTGGGCGCCACCAACCAAGCAATGCCCAACAGTGTGCTTCGGGCACTAGCAAACTCATCGTACAAAAACGCTCAGTCCCCTGGCAGGCATTGCCCGCAAGCGCTACTACTAGAAACCAAGATAACCATCATATTGTTAAGAGGTATGTGTAGTCATGACTGTTGTATTGTGTAAGGTCGAAGAACTAACATACAGGAAGAGCTATCGGTGAATCGGATCAACGATCATCCATCCCCGATTCCAACACATATCACGACTCTTACCAAGCCGTCGCCACTTTCAAGTTACCCTCTGCTCGATTGGCTACCCCAGCCCAAACGACACCAACCATGAATACGGAAAGAGCCCAAGAAATCTGCATGTTCTTTGTGGACGATTCCAACATATGGATCGAGGCCCAAAAATTCGCCGCTTCAGGAAACAGTCACATGCCCAAACTCACTGACCGCGACCGCGACCCACGTCTGAGGATCAACGTTGGCAAGCTGGTCAAGACCCTTCGCGGCGGTCGCTTCCAAGGCACCTCGTATCTCTATGGCTCTCGCCCGCCGCCCAACGACGCAGTATGGAACATATTTGAAAAGTGCAACTTCCGAACCAAGATTTACGACCGCACCCGAGGCAAGGAAAAACAGGTAGACAGCGCCATGGCGACGGACCTGAGCGTCGAATCGACCAGGCTCAGCACCCAGGCCGAGTTCAGCCCAGAAGTCAAGGAGAAGAATAAGAGGACCATCTTTATCGCCATCACTGGAGACCAGGACATGGTCCCACCGATCAAACAAGTCTTGAATTGCGGGTTCCGGGTGGAGCTTTGGGCCTGGAAGTCAGGCATCTCTACTGAGTATCTCACACTAGCCAATAATAACATGGCTCTGCTATCGGTCTACTATCTGGACCGTATATTCAAAGAGATTTCTTTCACTAGCTATCTTTCCACTAGGCGGACCGGGCAAGTTGATCCAGGCCGTACTCTTGTCCTCTACGAGTTTACCAGTCCAGAGTTCACTAACCCCAACGAGGATAACCTTGAGGCAATCTATCATGAGCTCATGGAGTGGGGCCGCTTGTTTTACATTACTCAGTCCAAGACGGGAAACGAGTTCTACGTCGAGTTTCCCGAAGTCAAGAACATCAATGACATGGATCAGTTGATCGCCAAGGCAGAGACTCAGTTTGAGAGAATGTGGAAGGTCATGTCGTGGCCCAAATACGCGGACCGTTTCAACAAGGAACAGCCGGCCATGGTCGCTACCAGTAACATGTTTGCGTTGTTGAAGGGCGACGCGAACCAAGAATCCATGCAGACCATGGCCAAGAAAGAGCCGCAACCCATTCAACACCGCGCCAACACGTACGGTGCTACAGCTTTACCCAATGTCAGGAACCCGTCGAACCCCTGGAGGCTGCCCAATAGGAGTGAGGACGGCGGAAACGCAGAGGCGAGCAGTCTCATTGATCCCGACAAGGAAGCCGAGGAATGGGAGACAGTCAAGCGGTCCAATTTGAACAAGAGCCATCATGCAAAACAGCGATGCCCCTATGGCATCCGTTGCGGTAGGCGCGGCGAGTGCGGTCACCTACATACTACCGAGGAGTACGACCTGTTCCAAGCTCTGCCACAGCAGAACTTCAGCAAATGGAAGACGAGCAGGTGCAGTTTCGGCGAGAGATGTTACCGCGGGAAAAAATGTGGTTACTATCATACGGCAGCTGAAGCATGGTGCACCCGATGCCGTCTTAATGGCCACGGCAGGGAGGACTGTATACATTAGGGAATTGCATCTGTTTTTAACTCTTACGTAAGTGCCCGTCACTCCATCAACTAGCTGATCAAGCATTTTCTGTGGACGATATCCGTCCCCGGCCTTTGCATTTATGAGCACCCGTACTGGCACGAGTCTAAGTTGCAAGCAAGTAGGTTATCTATAGTAATATAAGCCGTATATCATTACGGCCAATTACACCATCTCGGCATTGCAACACGGGATTAAGTTTGATGCCTCTATTATTAGGAGTAGTAAATTGTGGATAATTTCCACCAAGTTACACTCTCCAAAGCCAAACAACTAGACATACGTGTTAGAGCGGACGTGACACGCCCCTTGACCTCATTAGCAATACTGACTGCACGAATAGCCGTACTCAACAGAGCGAACTTATTTTACTCTTTAAATAAGACCTCATCTGAGTCGTCGCGCTGGTCATATTATATACCCTTATTTTTAATAGATTTACTTTACTATATACTCTTTATATATTATAGGAACTAGTTCGAATACTATGATAGCAAGTCCAGGCCTACTACATTTTTAACAAAACTATACAGATCGCTAACACCATTTTTCTACCAACTCTAATCCTCTATTATATCTCTTGTCCATTGAATCCATAATTTCCAAGTTGGGTCAAGGCAATTCGTAATTACCCGCATAGCCGCCCTGCCCCATCCCTCTATATACCATAGATTCGCTTCGGTCGCCCATACGACGACGCAGTAGTGTGCTAGTAACGCTAGCGACGCTCCATCTCTTTGACGGAGAAGTGAGATGTACTAGGTAGATATGTCGATGGGCCACGTTATTGCGATGCGGCGTTCAGGTTGTGTCATGATGGCACTGCAACGTCGGATCCAATGGACTAGGACATCGATCTCGCGAGACAGTGTATCTGCGTGCCGGTATGATGATGCCTGTATTCGAAATAATTCTACTTGCTGGAGGAGGGATTCGAGGATAGGCATAGATCCACCCGCCGGCTCGCGTTGAAAGAATGCGCAAACGTCCCATTGTGGAGGGCATGGTTCGAAATATCGAGGATTGCATTCATTCCGCGGATAAGTGAAAATATGTCCAAGATGTCGCTAATGCAGGGCGTGCCGCTATTTTCAAGCCAGTCTTTTGTTCGGGGGAAAGACGCATATGCGCTGATGATGAGCAGCGTCGAAGCCGCAAACAGTGTCTCACAATTTTCATCCGTAACATGGGCTATGGACTTACGAATTCCGGTCACGGCTTTAATCTGGTGTTGGGACGCATCAAGAGTATACCGCTGCTGGTGCCGGTTTCCAGAGCCAAGATAGCCCAGATGTAATGCGGCCAGGGCGAGGATCTGATGCATTACGAATGGGTAACTGTGCCCTGACTTGGGCACTTCAATCTGCCAGATTCGCAAATGGTCATCCGACTGTGGCAGTGTACGGCAGGTAAAAGCCGTGTAGTGATGCATCAACTCGAGGTCAGTGACCCAGCTCTCGTCGTGCTGTGACTTGGATTCCAAAGGACAAGCTTATCGAAATATGGGAAAGGGTCTGGACGAGTTGCAACGCCGCCTTGGGGAATATTATCTCTAGACGTATCAGTAGCCGCGGGTTGGGAACCATGGCGACTTGCAGGGTCGGGTTCATCCACAAGACTGCATCGCGCGGAATGTCTGACACAGGCGGAGCAGGGAGTTCCCTCATCGCACTTGGCAACGTCAGTTCCGCCGGCAGAACCTAGTCTGACATTGACTAACCTTAACCCGCCGTTTCTTACAGTTCAAGCAGCCGCGGCGGGATTTTTTGTGTCCCAGTTTGGGTGGCATGGCGAATGTCTGGATTCGGTTGGAGATTTGTGATGACGTGGTAGGATAGAGACAAGGCAAGGATGGAGATGTCCGGAGCCGCTCTATCAAAATGGACTCATGTGCCACATCAATTCGTCGCATCGGCATCTCGGGAAAATCCGAGAGCTTCAACAGGCACATCGGTGGCTAGCTGTGGGGATGGTGGTGCTTGCAAGACAGGTCTCAGCCAATCAAATGGCCATTAGTGTGGTACTCATCAATTAGAGGACTAGACTGCAAGGATCGACTTGAGACCGATCCCGATCCCGATCCCGATCCCGACCNCCTAATACTGAAAATTTACGCATAGGTCATATAACGAGCACGTACTATAAGTTGTAAAACTCGTTGTGAAATTTAAGCGCAAGGTCTGAGTTCTCTAAGGTTACATATACTTAGGGCTGTCAGATCGTGCTGTCAGCCAAGACTCTCTTTGGCCTCCTTAGGCAAGCCATAAGTCTCGCTAATAACATAGTTACGAAACTTGCGAGCAGGAACACCATTCTCAAAGAGGTAATCAATTTCCTCAAAGGTGCGGTCGCCAGTCTGTAGACGAGCAGAAAGAGTTAGAGTCATGCCAATTGAAAACCCATGGATAAAGACTAGCCGGGGAATGTAATTTACCTCTGGAAGACGGAAATAACTCCAAGCGAAGGAGAACAGGCTGAGACCACCCCACAAGAACTCAATCATGGCGCCGGCATTAGCAGAGCCAGGATTCAACAGGTAAGGACCGGCGATGGTGATGACCAAGTATGACATTCCGTTAAAGGTGGCAGTCAGTGACAATGTCTTTGCGCGGAGCCTAGTCGAAGGAACTTCAGACGAAATGATGTATGCCAACGGGCCAATTGTGAGGGAATAGACGAGCTGCATGGTGATGAGAATAGAAGACTGGGCCCATGAATAGGATTGGTTGGCTTTATAGTCGGGTGCAAGGCATAGAAACGCCACAACCCACAGACACACAATATTGTAGCTTAGTCCATAGAGCCAGGCGCGTCGGCGACCAAACCAGATCATGGGGAATATAGAGCAGAAAACTCCGACAAAGCCAACTCCATTGAGTCCAATACCCATGTTGAATGCATTTTCAGAACTTAGACCAGTCTGCTCAAACAGATATACAGCAAAACCGACCGGGTTGCCAGAGAAGTTTTGGACGATAAAGACAGCCGAGGCGATTTCCAAGCGACGGAGATTGGGACCCTTGAAACAATCACGGAATGTGACACCAACCTCGAGCTCCCGCTCGTACATGTCAGTCTTGACCATCATGGCAAGCACATTGTGGTTATTGTCGTGACATTCCCTGCTAGACAGTCGATCAAGGGCCTTCTTGGCATCATCGAGGCGGTTCTGGCGAATCAGCCACCATGGTGACTCAGGACACCAGCAGAGGAAGATGAGAATGAAGACGGGCCATACCCACTGGAGGGCATATGGAATCTTGTATGCCCACACACTGCTCCAGTTGACAAAGGCACGGGTGATGCCTGTCTGTATGAACTGGCCCATGACGTAGCACAGGCTAACATAGCCGGTGAAGATTCCACGCAACCGCAACGGCAAGACCTCAGAGGCATAGACAGGCGCTAGAACGTGGTAGCCACCCCATATGATGCCGGCAAGGTACATGGAAACTGTGAGGACGGTACGATTAGGTGCAAAGACCTGCATAAAGACGAGTGCGGAAGTCATTACGAGGTAGATGGCCAAGGTCCTTTTGCGTCCAAGGCGGTCCATGGGAATAGCAGCAGCCCAGGTACCGACGACCTGTCCAACAATAGGGCCCATGCTCATAGCCACCTGCCACTGGACCGGGATCTCCATGCCGTGGCCCTCAACATGGTCGCCGAGGTGTTCTCTGAATGCCGGCAAGGCGTAGAAGTTCCCGGTGATTTCAATGTCATAAGCACGCATGATGATTGACAAGGAAACAAGCATCGACCAGAGTGCCGCTTTCTTGTATCGTCGAAGGGCTTCCCATATTGTGAGGTCGTGCTCTAGGAGGGTGGCTTGGATGGCCATTTGCTCATCGGTGGCGTTCAGATGGCCTCCATCTTTCGCCTCGGCAAGAGTGTCGTGCTTGTGGCCGTTCTCGCTGTCGGCCTTTGCCTGCTCCACCATGGCGGCTTCAGGTTTGGAGTACATGATAGCTCTTTCAGGGCTAGGGGAAAACAAGACTCTAGTAAGACCTGGTCAATGATGAGGTGTGTCGGGCTTGAAGCTCAAGTCGGCTGGCAGAAGCCGGATGAAGGATGTGTGTTACACGGACAGACGAGGACGGCAGCGGCCTTGGATTATTTACAAATGAATACAACTCGACAAAGGAAGAGGGGATCTGGGGAAAAAGAAAAGACTAGTGCCAACGATGATCGTTTCTGGGGTCATGGAATCCGGGGGGTGGCTAGGCCCATGGGGTCCCCGCAAAGCATTGACCATTCCCAATCTTCATGGATCAGGGCTTGACAGACCGTGATCCAGGAAGGGCTTCCGCTTCCCCTCAAGTTCCCATTATGTATTATCCGACATTCCCCAAGGTTGAGGATATTAATAAATTACCAAGTCTAAACGCAACTCTGATTCTCTATTCTTTTCCACTAACACAGTTAGTTCGGCTTCGTAAAACAACCTGGTTTTCATCTACAGGATACAACAAGCACGCGCCAAATGCTTCCTGCCGAGGAGAATTCCTTTTAACCGGCGGTTCATTCTTAAATCCACTTATTTTGTTGGCCGTCGGCTCTTTCAACCTGCCGGTTCGTGCCAAGTTTCTTGTCAAATGACCAGACGATCGATTACTGAGTCAAGCCTGGCTCAGAGTCTACGTAGGATTCACTAGTCAAGCTCGCTTACGCACCTGTATCCGTTGATGACACCCCGGTCCCCGGACAGCTTGACAGTTGTTACCCGACGGTTATTAGGCACACTTCAAACCCCCCTCCGATTGAACAACGCTGACTGCACCAAGCCGATGCAAGAGAAGACGCAGCATTTCAAAGACCCGGAAGACTGGCGAAAATGGAGCCGAGATACAATCATGGGAATTACCAGACCGGTGCAGACGATGGATCTCCACAGCTACGCAACGTACCTCCTGCAAACACTCGCAAGAGGACAAGACGGGCTTGCGACCGATGCAGCGCCCTACGGGTCCGCTGTGATGGCCGTCAACCCTGGTAAGTAATCCTGATGCTGGCGAACAGTGCCGACAAGCACCAATGGAGAAGCCAGCAGCTAACATAGCAATGCAATGCGCTATCCAGTCGTCGTTGTCAAGGTAAGCAATTAAAGCCTCGCACTAGATACAGTAGCTCGATATTAGGTGATTTCAGCTATGCAGCAGTGACTACCTCTTCGATCACTGTTATACTGGAAGTCCTTTCGCTAGCTAGTCAGTCCTCGTTACTAACACACTCACTCCCGCCTTGTCGCAGAATATGAGCAGAGCTGTCACTACACCCGGAGCGTCGGCAGGCGAGGTCGCAAGCCAGGCTCCAGGAAAACCTCACGGCAATTGTCTCATTCCAGAATGGCACGAGAAGAGGAAGGCGAGACTCGATACGATGGTTACGACTCGCCTGGAGGCGATCAGGAGCTGGAGCCAAGCATAGCTTCGCAGCAGCAGCAGCAACAACCACAGCAACAGCCAGACTCAGTCTTGCTGGGTATATCACGGCAGCTCCACAACCAGAACTCTACTGCTGCTTCTCAAATTGCCAAAGACGTGGATGAGAGTACTGGGCCATTGTGTGCATCGCGCGTACCTCTAACGAGTCGAGGTGCAGACAACCACAGCTCATTCTCGAAACATACTGATGCAGCCCGACCACCACAACCAATACCAAACCCAACAACAATGTCAACAGTAGCCCGCCAGACGCATCCCGTGCATGGGGATCGTCCTGCTTTGTCGACTCTACCTGGCCTGGGACATGCGAGAGCACCTGTTTCTAGTGTCACCGCAGCATCACCGAGTTTGTATGTGAATTGCTCCGTATCATCTGCACGCAGCCACAGCCATGCTGGAAGTCCCCAAGGAGCAGAACTCGCACATTCAGTCACGATACCATCCATGTTAAATTCTCATCGAGATGAATTGGATGTGAGAGAAGGAGTATCATGTACAGCCGCGGCAGCAGGAACGGCAACACGGGCGTCAGATGTCAATGGCACTTGGCCATGTCGCTTCAAATGTCTCGAACCCATCGTCCCATTGCTGCAAGGCATCATTGATGCTGAGCTTGCATGCGATCTCCTGGAGCTATACTTTGTCGAACCCGGTGGGTCGTTGTTTCGCTGCTCCTCGCCCTATGTCCTGACGCATGTTCTGCGAAAGGAGTCTCTCCTGCGTTCTGTCAACCCGAGAAGATCTACGCCTGCACTGTTAATCACAATGCTCTGGGTAAGCGCCCAAACAGCTGAGAGCTCACTCTTTCTACTCCCGGGGCAGAAGTCGCGAGTGTGCGAAGAGTTGAGGACGTTGATGATGGTTATGATCCAGGACCGAGATCGCGATTGTTGGAATGGGATAATCGGTAAGGCACCTGTTTGTGTCTGACTAGACTGTTGTTATCAGTCGATGCAAACAATGACAAATTAGACAAAGCATCTTGACTGACCCTACACATATAATCACTCATCAGAGGTTACTAACTGTCTAATAATATAGACGGATCTTTTCTCAAAGAGTTCAAGGTCGCCGAGTCCGCTGCTGCCGCAGCAGCTAGCTTGAATCACACAAGCTTATACGATTATGAGCGTCATTCTGATGCCCCTACACAACAACACGGAGCGCCGTTAGTTGATGATGTCCTTGTATTTGTCCTGGTTACCATTGTTATTTCTGGGGGTGACTTCAAGAGGGACTGCCTTCGATGGTGGAATCAGGCACTTAACCTTTCACAAACCATGGGCTTGAACCGAGAAGATGCGCCAGAAGACAACCCATCAGCAACGAGGGCTTTTATATGTACGGGAGACAAGATGCACTCGGCAGGCGCGTGTCGACCCTGTGAGTCTGTGCGCACAGGATTGTCGATCCCGGAGGTCCAAGAGGAGCACCGGCGGGTGTTCTGGCTAATCTTTTGCCTTGACCGGCACCTGGCGCTTTCCTTCAACTCGCCTCTACGTATTTTGGACGATGAGTGTCAGCTATACGCACCCTTGTCAGACGAGGCTTGGGAATCACTGTCACTTCCAAAGAATCCTGTTGCCTTAAATGACGACTCGCAACAGCAACGCCAACACCCAGGACGCAGCTTCGGTGCTCCAACCAGGGTTCTAGGAATTGGCTTCTTTGAGTACTTCTTACCCCTGATGACAATCATGGGCGACGTGATTCAGTTGCACCGACAGAAATGCCATCCACGGTTTGGCAATCTGCAGCGGTCGAGAGACAACACCACCGCTGGCATCGAAGATCAACATCACGACGACCACGGCAACGGCGTTGAAGGAGGCGCAGCTACCGCTATGGTTGAAGAAGTGATGGCTGATTGTGCGCAAAGTATTGCCGACTTAGCGACCCTGTACGAAGTTGACGCTCTCGACGGTGCATTGATCCCGGCTAGCCAAGTTCGCACCCCAAACTCGGGGAATTCTTCCCAGTATGACGACGGGTCTAATCTTCCGGATAATTCTCATAATCAAAATGATGCCAATAGCAACACTGCACATTATGGTCAACGCCGTAGGCCAATCGCCCATCGCCATCACGCACAGGCACAGCTCGTCACTGCATACAGCACTTTTATCCTACACGTCCTGCACGTCCTATTACATGGAAAATGGGATGTGGTCTCCATGTTAGACAATAAGGACGACTGGATCCCCTCGGTGGGGTTCATGAAGTGTGCTTCGCACGCCATAGCCGCTTCCGACGCCGTGTCACGCATCTTGGCTTGCGATCCGGAGCTTTCGTTCATGCCCTACTTGTTTGGCATTTACCTCCTGCATGGAAGTTTCATATTGTTGTTGTTTGCCGACCGCATGCCTCAGATTGGTCTTAACGAGTCCGTAGAGAGGGCTTGCGAGATTATCATACGGGCGCACGAGGTCTGCGTGGTCACTCTGAGCACTGAGTTTCAGGTAAGGTTGCCTTCCGTGTCTTCTACTTTCATCTTTTCATGGGAGCCAGTTCTTTGTTCTGAACTACTCAACAACTGGTACCCGTGTGATTCAGCCTTTGAGCAGGCACAGCCGAATGCTACGTTACTGATCACACAGACAGAAACGCTTTCGCAAAGTCCTTCGGTCGACGCTCTATAGCGTGCGAAGTGCCGGAACTTCTAGCGTGGAGGAGAGCATAGCACGTCGCAGAGCCCTGTCGTTGTATCGGTGGAACAATGGGTCTACCGGGTTGGCCTTATAAAGATGCTACGAGATAAACAGCTTCATGTGTAAAGTTACAATGAGAATAGTATCTGTAAGAATGTCTCCACATCGAGACAATACTTGAGCCGATGTCGTCTTACACCAGAACAACATACTGTAGTCAAGTTTCGTGTCCAGACATGGATATTGGAAATCTTGCGATTCTTGTGCTTACTCATTTTAGGAGATGTTCGCGAATCCTTACCCTTCTTTGCGGAGAACGTAAGAGGTTGATCTAGCGAGCGTCGTACGAGAGAGCACAAGTGTAGGGTCAAAATGGCTAGATACAAGGATGTTGATCCTTTCTTGAGACGTCGCGAAGGCGGAGACGTTAGTCTAATACCAAACAACAGTATTGCGTGGTCCCAACTCGGCCAAAAAGGGAAAGGGAAGACTGGGTAACTGCGACGATCGCGGAGAAGGTTTTCCCAAGTCCCATTTCTCTCCACACGCCAAGCCAACACACCTCCGCACTTATCCGCATGGACCTTCCTAAGCTCCGTCAGCTTAAGACTAACAAATAGTAACAATCAATATCCGAAAATATCCGACGGGTATTTACTCTTGACTTGGTCGATCCAAGCTCTTTGAGTGGGTGTACTTGCCCAGCAACGATGATTGACGACACTCGGGAAATATGTAGGGAGCCATGTGGGATAAATGCGAGGGCCTGACTGGACGAAAGCGCACGCGGCGGGGTAGTCCCACAGAGTGAGGAACTGACTGACCCCGAGACTCGACCACGAACAAGACCATATTTCAAGCTAGACTAGGCTGTACCATGTCCTGCCTTGTTTTCCAACCATGACTGTTTGACGATTCTCTTGAACACGTCCTATTTATTTTCAGTTCGCAAGTGCCAAGCCATTGATCTCTAAACAAATCACCTTGCCCAACTCCATCATCATTACCACTACCACGACCAGAGCTATGGCCGAGCACACGCTCTTTTACGACAAACCAGCCAGCCTGTGGGACGATGCCACACCCATTGGGAATGGGCGCTTGGGCGCCATGGTGCGCGGTACCACCGACGTGGAACGGTTGTGGATCAACGAGGACTCTGTCTGGTACGGAGGCCCCCAGAACCGGCTGAACCCAGCAGCACGCGACGCGCTACCCAAGGTTCGAGAGCTTATTGACCAGAACCGTATACACGAGGCCGAACGGCTTATCAAGAAGACCCAAACCTCGCGGCCCCGGTCAATGCGCCACTATGAGCCTTTGGGCGACGTCTTTCTCACATTTGGCCACGGCCAAGATCCCCCTGGCGATGAAGTCCGTGTCTCGGGCATCGTCTCATTTGAGAACAGCTTCTCCCGCGACCTTACCCGCTCTCCACAGAACTACCGTCGCGAGCTTGATCTCCGCACAGGAATATCCTCGGTTTCGTACGACTTTGGTGGCGCACACTATGAGCGCCAGGTATTTTCGAGTACCCTTGACGAGGTCATTGTAGTTAGCGTTCACTCGAGTGGCGAGTACTCTTTCCAAATCGACCTGAACCGCGGTGACCACCAGGAATGGGACCGGCGAATCAATCTCCGCTATGACGGCCTTGAGGAAATCGAGGATGGGCATATGATTACTGGCTCTATGGGCACCAAAGGCGCCGTTGAGTTTGCTCTAGGCGTCCGTGTTGTTGCTGATCCCGGTCAGGGTGAGGCTCAGGTTGATACATCGGGCTACAACGTCGTCGTTAAGGCCAAAGGCCGAGTTCTAATCCTCGTCTCGGGCGAGACCACGTTCCGCAACCCTAATGCTGCCGATGCCGTTCAGAAGCGGCTTGCAATCACGTCGAGCAAGTCATGGGATGCCCTCAAATCAGCACACATTAACAAGTTTTCGTCGTTGTACAGCCGAGTCGAGCTTCAGCTCCCCGGTAGTGACGACAAGACCACGATCCCCATTGACCAGCGCATCCAGGCCGTTCAGAAGGGTGCCGTAGACAACGGACTGACCCAACTACTGTTCCACTACGGCCGGTATCTGCTCATCAGCTGTTCACTGTCAGGCCTACCCGCAAACCTACAGGGCATCTGGAACCGCGACCACATGCCCGTCTGGGGATCCAAATACACTATCAACATTAATATCCAGATGAACTACTGGCCTGCCGAGGTGGGGAACCTGCCTGAGACGCACGACGTCTTGTTCCGCTTCCTCGAGCGCACTGCTGAGCGTGGCGCTGAGACAGCAAAGGCCATGTATGGTTGTCGCGGCTGGGTCATTCATCACAACACCGACATTTGGGCCGACACTGCGCCCCAGGATGATGGTGTTCAGTGTACCTACTGGACGCTGTCGGGCGCCTGGTTCATGACACACCTGTGGGAGCATTACCGCTTCGGTCTTGACAAGGACTTCCTCCGCAGAGCGTACCCTCTCATGGCCGGGTCCGCCTTATTCTTTCAGGACTTCCTGATTGAGCGTGACGGAAAACTCATCACGAGCCCCAGCTCCTCGGCCGAGAATAGCTATTACATTCCGGGCACCAACACAGTAGCGTCCATCACTGCGGGCCCGGCATGGGATGGCCAAATCCTGACGGAGCTCTTCCAGGCCGTTGTCGAGGCCGGCAAACTGCTCGGCGAGGACACCGCCGACTTTGAAAAGATTCTCGCCAAACTACCCACCCCGCAGATAGGCAACCACGGCCAAGTCATGGAGTGGAAGGACGACGTTGAAGAAGCCGAGCCAGGCCACAGGCACATCTCACACCTTTGGGGATTGTTCCCGGGAAATACACTCAACACCCCGAAATTGCATGACGCCGCCAAGGTGACTCTCAGGCGTCGCCTTGCAGGCGGTGGTGGCCACACTTCGTGGAGTCTAGCGTGGATTTTGTGCCAGTATGCTCGCTTACGCGAAGTCGAGGGCGCGCATGCGGGTATCCAGAAGATGATGGGAGGTTTGTTACTCAATAACATGTTGACAAGTCACCCTCCCTTCCAGATTGACGGCAACTTTGGTTTCGTTGCCGCGGTATCAGAGATGCTGCTGCAGAGCCATCTCGATGATGAGACGGGTAATGGCAGCACTATCATTGACCTTATCCCTACTCTTCTCCCCGCTTGGGAGAAGTCAGGAAGTATTCGTGGCCTAAGAGCTCGCGGTGCTGTTGAGATTAAGTTGCTCGCCTGGAAAGACGGCAAGCTCATCGAGGCTGTTGTGATCTCCACGGCTGCGGGGCCCCAGACTCGCTTGTTCCGCATCTCATCCGAGAGACTGTCACAGAGCAGCAAGAGTGATGGTAGGATCAGTGTTGAGTTGATGCCAGGGAAGGCCGTGGCTTTGTCATTCTGATTCGAGCGTGTTAATATTAATACGAGCAAGACTTGCCCCTAAGTTTGGATGGCGAATGGATGAAACAGGAATCTCCACAAGCCTGAAGCATTGATTATAAGGACATCTATCTCCCTAAAAACTTGTCCTATCGAGAGTTAGTTTCCATAACAACGATTGAAACAATCCCTCTAATAAATAACATAATGCCTAAAGCTAGCATAATTAACTAATAGTCTATAGAAATTTCTCTTTAAGCCTACAATCAACGCAACAGCCTAACCCATCCTCTTACTTATCGTTTGTTAGCAAGTTTTTCATAGCTTCGTCCCTCGATTTCACAAATTCGGCTTTTATTTTTCATACCATGCTTTTCGTCCTTCGATCTCAGTGTTTTATCTTTGTAATTTGGGTTCTATCTAGTTCAAGCGACGCTTCAATGGAATGTTTCTTTCCTAGACACAACGGCTTGCTATGCTCCACTACCCATCTTTCCAGAACACCCGGACGTCCTAGCGGATTCCCAACAGCTCGCAAACCGCAAGCGGAGCCAAACACGCAGAACCCATACTTGCAGTGCATACACAATACACCTGTCCTCTCCATGCACTCCACTACGCAGCCCTCCGGTGCATACTTGCGGATGGTCTGGTGTCGCTGGGTAATTCCGTGTCGGCAGATACCCTACGGCCAAATTACCGGGGCGTAAACATTCGCCAGCACTAAAACATTACGAATCTTTGCTAGTATTATTTTCAAACCATCGCTGTCTTTTCTTTCGATCTCATGTCTTGCGAAATGTCAGCAGCTTCCGAAAGCACCCTGGTAAACAATGGCAACTGTCCTAACAACTCGCTCCAGCTTCCCCTAGCCCGCTTGCGTTCTTTAATTTCGCGCCGGAATTGAATGATCTTCCTGTGCTCTTACGTATACCGACGACGTTTGCGTCGCGGTAACAGGGCACCTGGGGGACTTGCCCAGTCTCTCCTTTAATTCCAATTCTGCACTCAACTGTGTTATATATTTCCACTAATCGCACGTTAGCTAGCCGCCAGAAGAGCTGTGTTTCTTTCTGCCCGCAGATGACACCCTCTACAGCTTTGGACAAATGCAGGCTTTTCTTGAGACGATGAGTCGCGGCGTTGAAGAGCTCGTTCCTGGCGGTTGTTATCTCATTCTGCTGAAAATTACGGAGATTGTTTATTTCCCTCGTATTCGCGCAACACTGACAGATATTCTAGAATAGCATGAAAGTGCGCCAATTACTTATTGGTGCGCATATATAGAGTTCAAACTAACATCCCTGAGAGTGTTTACGGCGGGGAACCGCACAAATAAACCCCCAGGCCAAAATCTGCAGCATCTATACGTAGTTAGCCGCACATATCGGCTTTTCGATGCCACGAGGGCTTGGCGCAGATCATTGCGGAGTGGAACGAGTTTCTGCACCCGTGATCTTCCCCCACGGGGGATCTTCAGCCGAGTTTATAGCTATCCCGGCATGATGCATCGAGCAATTTAACTTACACCACGAATTAAAACAAACGGCCCGATTGTAGTACAGTAAGTAGAAGCACTACCCTTGGACAGTTACATAAACAAATGCCCCAGTCAATACACGGTACTTACCAACGTATCTCTAGATACAGAGATTCGAAGTACATAAATATCAACCTTTGGAGGTCTTGAAACCCGCTTCATCAGGCCTCCTCTAGATATACCACTTCTATCCCTTTGAAAACCCAACTTGATCATCTCTTCAATGAAGTCCCTCCCTTCAATCCTGGTGCTAGCCGCCATACCCTCCTTGGCCTCTGGTCAATCCTTCCAGTCCACTCCTATCATGGGCTGGAACTCATACAATCAATTCTCATGCAGCCCCAACAACAAGAGCATCGCCGCCACCATTGAAGCTCTCTCCAGCCGTGGTTTCGTCGACGCTGGCTACAAGTTCTTTCAGATTGATTGCGGCTGGGCCTCTCGCGATACAAAGCGAGACCCGAGCACGGGAGCATTAAAGGTTGATTCCAATGCCTTCCCAGACGGCCTCAAGCCCCTGAGCGACTTGGCAAGATCCAAAGGCATGAAGTGGACGATGTATTCCGACGCTGGTGTGCGTATGTGTGATCCTGAAGCTCCATCGCCTGTCTTGGGATCCTTGGGCCACGAAGCTGTCGACGCTGCGTTTTTTAAATCGCTGAACACGGAGTATCTGAAATGTCAGTACCTCAAATGCAAAAGCAATAGCATCCTGCTAACCATGATATGGTATAGATGACAACTGCTACGCTGATAGTGCCACCAACAATGCCCCCAAAGATCCACGAACTGACTTTGTCACCCGTTTCGGCACAATGTGGAGCGAGTTGCAGAAGGTCAGTATTCCGGGCATGCTCATCTGCCAATGGGGCGTTCCATATTCTACATCTAGCGGCCTCGAGGGTCCTGCTGAATGGACCCAGAACGTCTCTACCTCCTTCCGCCTTTCAGACGACATCGCCCAAGGTTGGAGCAACGTATACCGCATCTCCAACCAAGCCATTCATATCGCTCACAGGGACCTCTCAGGGCCTAGTCACGTCGCCGACGCTGACCTTCTCGAGGTTGGTAACTCTGGTATGACATTCGATGAGCAGGCCACTCATTTCGCCCTATGGGCCATGCTCAAGTCTGCGCTCATGATCTCAACTGATGTCACGGCGCTGTCGACCCAGGCTGTTGCTGTTCTTCAGAACAAAGCCTTGATCGCTATCAACCAAGATGCAGCTGTCAAGCCTATTAGCTTGGTGCAGCGATGGACGAGTGATCGCGACTTGTGGGCAGGACCACTTGCCAACGGAGATGTTGCAGTTCTCTATGTAGACCAGAGCAATAAGGCTCGGGCCCTCAGCCTCCAGCTTTCTGCTCTCGGGATCCAGTCAGCCGACATCAAGGACTTGTGGACGGGCCAGACTTCTAGTGGGGCCTCTTCATTCTCCAAGCAAGTGAATGCCCATGGCTCTGTCGCATTGCGTCTCTCAAACATCAAAAAAGTCACTAGTACGGCCAAGTACACCTACACATCTGTTTCCACTGGTTCCTTGTCCTCGGGGGCCAAAACTGCTTCTTGCTCTGGCTGCACCTCCTCCACTAAGGTCGGCAACCTCGGGGGCAGCTCCAACGGTCAGGTTGTCCTCTCGAACATCCGCACGTCCAAGGCCACCCAAAACGTCCTGTTTGATTATATTAACGGCGATGTGGGATTTGGTGGTAGTACTAACGAGCGCCTGGCTTCCATCAAGGTCAATAGCGGTAATACGCAGACTGTGAGCTTTCCCCTGTCAGGTTATAACTGGGACAAAGATGTATACAAGGGCTATGCCGTAGAGCTTTCCGGATTCAACACCAATGCCCTAAACACTATTACTATTTCGGGCGTCAATGGTGGCTGGGCACCTGATTTTGACAGACTGGCTGTTGTTGCCTAGACTCTTCTGTGGAGACTTATAAAATTCATCAGGCTCTGTGGACTTAAATAATAGCTAGCTACCTAGGTAGATTAAGGCAGCACGAGTTACAGGGCAATTAGCCTCCCAGACCTAAAAAACCCATTTCAATATCCTCGCCCTAGCAATATCATCCCCCATTAATTCCTCCGCCAGCTCCTGCACTTCATCTAATGACGTATATCTTAGGACCTCGCCAACGGCACCCTTTATTCGACTGAACTTCTCTTGCTCGCTTGGAGCCTGGCCGTCTACTATTGAATCCCGAAGTTTGGTTAGGAGTTTGATTCAATGCTTGTGAATTAGAATGCATGCAGCAGAGGGACTTGGCATGAGAAAGCCCAGCCGGGGCACCCACGAGCGTTTGAGGCCGGCATGCACCCTTCCAGTCTTGAGAAGAGCTTCGACCGCGGGCCAGTTTCCTTGCCTGGCAGCATACGCCAAGGGCGGGGGATTGCCAATGAAGCTATCAAATATCGATTGGTTAACATTAACCTTCTGAGACTTTAGCAGCGCTTTGAGAGCAATATGATCCCGGTTGTCGATCGCCCAGCACAGCGAGGAATCCTTGCCCCCGACGTTTGGGTCGACCCGCTCGCAGTCCAAGAGGTCTTGCATGATGTCGTATTGTCGCGCTGATATTGCGCGCGTCAGAGCCGTCAACTTCCTAAAGATATAGTCTGGGGCTTTCTGGTTCACGTTGACTTTTTCGGAGTTGATCAGAAGCCTGACAATATCGCGGTTCCCGAACAGGACGGCCGTGTTGAGAATTAATCCCGGCGCGCTGATGCGGTTGAAGTTGACTTAAGGTAAGTAAGGAGAGGTCTTCTAGTGTCACAGCCCTCGCGATTACGTCACGTGAAGGACCCACAAGGTCGACCAATCACGAACGGATCACCCACGACACCGTGATCCTGGTGATCCCCTCAAGGAAACATTCAATATATATAGAACTACACTCCTTAGCATTTCTTATGTAGAAGCTTCAGCTATCAATACAACTAAGTTACCCAAGACACCCTCTTGGCATTTACTTAACGTGACAATCATTGCTCAGATTACAACGCGCCTGATCCTCTGCCAACATAAACCCAGCACGACTCAGGTTTATCCCTTGGAAGAACCCAATCGTCACATCTAGAAGCTGAGCCTTATCTAGTTATTAGTATTTATAGGAATAGCCTTATTAATAAAGAGCTTAACTATATTAGTACGTCTACACTTAACAGCCCTTATAAGTAGCGTGCTATTATTTTTATTTAAAATATTAAGGAATATAAGGCCTAGTACTACAGTCCC
>JWIW01000073.1:2238-13497 GCA_000966855.1 Fusarium sp. JS1030
AATTTTATTATAAGTATAAAATTTATATTACTTAACTATTAATATTCTTAAAGTACTATTTATTAAGTCTATTATTAATATTATTTAATAAGTACTTTACCTTACCTTTATTTAATTAATATATTTATTTATATTACTTTAGGTATATTTACTTAAACCTTAGTAGTAATTTTTTTTTATATTAAACTTAGTTATTATAATTAAGTTTTAATATTTAATTCAATATTTAAGAAATAAAAAAATAAGTATTTAATATTANTTATAATAACTAACGTATTATAGTATTTAATTATAGTATTTTATTTTTTATAATATCTTATAAATTATAAAAGTAAAAAATAAGTAGTTTATATAGTAATAATAAGTAAATTTTATAATAAGTAAATATTAAAATATATAAATATAATAATAGTAATTATTATAATATATAAATACTAACGTGGTTGATAAGCATGTGAGTCNTTTAATATTAACTTATTAATAAAAATAAGAGCTCTATAAGTATAAAGTTACTAAGCCTTTATATTTTTAATAAGTATATTAAATAGAATATAAATAAAGCCTATAAGGCGATTTTTAAACTTATAAGTTTTATCTCTTATTTCTTAAGCTTTTTTTAGCTTATAAGTTATTAACTTAAGGAATTTTATTATAATAATATTTAATTTACTTTTATTTACTTTAAGACTTATCTTTTTAAAATATATAAACTCTTTATAATAAGAGATATTAGCTACTTAAACTAATTTCTTTAGATATAAAACTATATATAATATTTTATTTTATACTATTAAAAACGCTAGTACAGGTAAAAAAATAATTATAAGTAGTTACCCTTATATATATAAGTATAAACTAATAAAAAGAGTTTTTTTTTAAATTTATAACTTTAAGTAAAATATTAAGCTTAGTATTTTCTTATATATATTTAAGTATATTTATATTTTAATATACTTATATTTTAAGAACTTATATATTACTAAAAGATAGATTTAAGTAATAACTCTAACTAGCTTAAAAAACTATTAAGTTAATTATTAAATACTAAATTATTATTTTTTAATAAAAATAAAAAAAGTATGTATTATTTTTTAAGTACTTAGCTTTTTAATTTTATTATTAAAACTAATTTTAAGTAAAAGCTATTAATTATTTTAATAAATAAGTAATTAATTTTAAATATAGCTTATAGTTTAACTAGTAACTTAAAATCTTTTTATTTTTATATTTTACTTTTATTTTACTTTTAAGAATATATTACTTATTAAAGGTATATAGCTTTATAGCTATATTATTTTACTTTTTTTAATAAAAATAAAGTATTTAGTTTTATAATAAAGTTATTAATTATATTATAAAAAGTCTTATAAATTTAGCTAAATACTTTATATTAATTAATTATAATAATTTTATAAAAGTTAATAATAGTAATAATTTACTTATTAAAATAATTAAAACTTTAATTAAAATAGCTAAAGCTTTAAGTTTTAATAAAAAAAACTTAAGTAAATAAGTATAAATATTAATTATAAGTAATAAACTATATAATAAATAATAAGCTTATATAATTTAACTTTATTATAAGATTTTAAACTTTAAACTTATTTAAATATTTAATCTTTAGTTAAATTACTATTAAAATTACTATATTATAATATTATATAACCTTTTATATAATAATAAGTAATAACTTTAATTCTTATTTCTTACTTTATAATATAATATAGACTTTTTCTTTTTTTTTCTTTTTTAAACTTTAATATTAATAGATTTTTTTATTTAAAAACTTTAATATTAATAAGTTTTTTCTTTTTAATATATAGCTATAGATCGCGCTTATAAAACTTAATTAATATCTCTTTTCTATATAGCTATTTTTATCTTTAAGCTTTTTTACTATTTTAATAATAGTAATAATATTATCTTTTAAGGCTTTAACTTATACTATATTCCTTATTACTTTAAGAAACTTACCTTCTTTATTACTTAAATCCTTATAATTTTTTAGCTTTAGAGCTAAGTTTTTAAAGTAAAAGGCCTCTCTTTTAACTTATAATATAACTTCTTAGTTATACTTAAAAAAGAAAAAAGGTAAGTTAATAATTTAATAGCTAAAGGCTACTAGCTTAAGGAAGGTCTTATTATTAATAAGAGCTTTATATATCTCTTCTTTTAGGTCTTTTTCTATAATTATTTATTATAATTATAAGAGATATAATTAATTATAAGTAAAGAAGTTATAAAAGTATAGTATTTTATATTATAATTTAGTCTTATAGACCTTTATATAAGTAGCCTTATAAGGCTTAATATATTATAGTATATAATATTAAGTAAGTATTATAATTATATTATACTTATTATTAGCTTAAGAAAATATAACTTAAAGGATTAATTAAATATATAGATTTCTAGCTTAAGCTAGCTATTATTTTAAGGTCTTAAGGTAGTAAAAGTAAAAGGTTAAAGTTAGAAGTAGCTAAAAAAGAGAGGATTTTATCTTTTTTATTTTAATTATATATAATATATTTAATTTAAATAAAGTTAGTTAAGGTAAGAAGTTATTATAAAATATAATATTAAATTATTATATTAAGTTTTTAAGATTTTAGGCTTAGGTATAAAGCTTATTTTATTATTTTCTTTTTATTAAAATACCTTATTATAATACTTTAATCCCTTTAATTAAGTACTATAAAATAAAATTTAAATATTTAATAAAAACTATTATTAAATTATAAGTAATTAGAATTTATTAAAAAATAAGACTTATATCTTTAACCTAGCTTTAAGCTTTAATTCTTAAATTATTTACTTATTAAAAATAATTAACTTTATATTTTATAAATAATAAGGTTTAAATCTACTTTATTAATTTATAAATATTTACTTAATAAACTTTTTTTTTATTATTAAAAAGCTAGTTAGTTTTAAAAAAAAAGTTAAGCTATATTATTATAATATTAATATTACTCTTAATGTATATATAAATACCTAAGAGGATAAGTTACATAACGTACTTAATATGCAAGTGAAACAGTCAAGCAAGTGAAACAGCATACTGTATACCTAAAAATAGCAAATTTAAAATTCCTAAAAACTGCTATAAAATAGCTATTAACTTAGGAGGAGTAGTTTTAAAAGTCTAACTTAATATATAATATAAAAAGAATTTCTATAGATTTTTAAAAAATTTTCTTTATAGAGAAAGCGCTATTTATACAGTGTGAATATACTTTTTCTTAAACTACATTATAAGGAGTTTTTCTAAAATTCTTATAAAAATATATATAGTTTTATATAGTCTTAATAGAGAATTTCTAATTTTTTAGCTTTACTTAATTTAAACCTAATTTCCTAGAACTTTTTAAAGCAATTTTCTCTAAAGTGTAAATCACACTTTAGGGTAAACTGTTTCACTTGCTTGACTGTTTCACTTGCTTGACTGTTTCACTTGCATATCAAGTACGTTAATAGTATTTTATATTAAAAACTTTAAAAATAAAAATAATTAAGTAAATATTAAAAAAACTTTTTTAAATTATCTCTTTTCTTAGTTTTTATATATTTTAAAGTAATAAAATTAATTATATAAAGAGTCTTATTAATTTTTAAGAGATCTATTTATATTAATAATTAATTATAAAAAGGATTTTAAGAAAATAAATATTTTAACTATATAATTAGCAGTATTAAAAATTCTAGAAAAATATTTAAATAACCTTTTTTTATAACTAAGCTCTTAGGATTAATAATATAACTTTATAAAAAGGTAATTATTATAAATTATAAGGTATAAAGAAACTAAAGTAAAAATCTTAAACTAGCTATATATCTTAATTTAGCTATATATCTTAATTTAGCTATATATATTAATTTAGCTATTAATTATTAATTTCTTTAACCTTATTTAATACTAAAAAGTAAATTAAAGTAGCTTAATAAAAGATAATATAATAATAAATATAATTAAAGGTATTAACGTATATGATAAGCGAGTGAGCCAGACAAGTAAGTGAGCCACTATACTGTATAACTAAAAAATACTAAATTCTAAATTTCTAAAAACTGCTATAAAATAGCTAGGGACTTAAAAAGAGTATATATAGAGATCTAATTCTTTATAGAATCTTAAAAAAATTATTATAGATTTTTAAAAAAAATCCTTTACATAGAAATAGCAATTTACACAGTGTAAATTTCCTTTTTTCTATACTAACTATAAAAGGATTTTTTTAAAAGTCTATAAAAAATATATATTATGTTTCTTATCTTAAAAAGTAACTATGTTAATTCCTAGACTTATAGGTCCTAAGCTAAATTTTCTAAGAATTTATAAGTTAATTTTCTTTAGTAAGTAAATTACACTGTAGGGTATTTTGGCTCACTCGCTTGTCTGGCTCACTCGCTTATCATATACGTTATACTTAATACCTTACTTTATAATAATAAAAAAAATAGTATATACTTTATAGCTATATTATTATATATACTTTATACTATAATAAAGCTTATTATTTTAAATAAATAGGTTTTTCTAACTAAGTAAATAAATAATAAAATTCTATTTTTAATTATAACTTAATTTCTAATTATTTTCTCATTATTATTATTATCTTCTCTTTATCTCTTTTTTTTATATCTTTAAATATAATAATATAAACTTTACTTTTTATTAAAAATATATCTTAAGTAAAGCTAATTATTAGTTAATAATAGCTAGTTATTAAACTATATCTATTATAAATATCCTTTTAATTTAAAATAATTAAAAAGAAGTTACTTATTTTTACTTATAATTTATACTAAATATAATTTTAAGTTAAAAAATTAGCTAAGTTAAAAAGGCTAGCCTAGTTATATTTAGCTACTACCTTTTATTAAAAGTAATTATTATTTAAAATAACTCTTAACTATAAGCCTTTATTATATATTAAAAAAGACTTTTTTATAAGCTAGTAAAAAAGTTAAAAGCTAATAAGACTCTAATAACTATTAAGAATTAATTTCTTAATAAAATTAAAAATAAAAAATTAAATAGAAATATAGTATAATAAATATAGCTTTAAGAGATTATAAAATATATAAGAATTTTATAAGTTATATAATAATAAAGCTTAAATAAGTTAATATATAATTAAATTAAATAAAAAGCTAAATATTAAAAAGTATAATATAAAATAAAGTAAAGTAAAATAAATATATCTTATAATATAAAGTTATATAAGTAATAAATATAGTAGTAGTTTTAATATATTAAGTTCCTTTATAAAGAGTTAATTACTTATTATAACCTAGCTATATATTTTAACTTAGTTATTAATCTTAAGATCTTAGCCTAGCTATATATATTAATTTTATCTTAGTTATATTTTTTTATTTTACTCTAGCTATATATTTTAATCTTAGCTTAACTATAAATATCTTAGTTTTATTTTAGCTATATATCTTAATTTAGCTATAATAAGCCTAAATTAAAAAAGTAAAGATATATCTTTTTAAAGTAAGATTATTTAAAATTAAGTATATTTAATAAAAGCTTAAGTAGTTAGTAAGCTCTTAGAAATTAAAATATAGTACTATTTTTAAAAGAACTTTTAAAGTTAATCTTTTTATTAATAAAAACTAAATTAAGTAAACTTAAGGGCTTATTTAATTAAGTACTAAAGTAAGTATAAAGGTTTTATTAATAATTACTAGTATTTTAATATTTTAATATTTATTAAAGCTAGGCCTTAAGCTAACTAACTTTAATTATATATAGCTAATATACCTTATATATTTATTTAATTAATATAGTAATTTATATTATCTTAATTTACTTATTAAGATAGTAAGTAATAATTCTCTCTCTTTATTAAACTAAGTTATAAATTTTAAGTATTAGTTTAAAACTTTTATATAATAAGAAATAAAAGAAAAAGGCTGTTAAATTTTATTATATAAGGCTTTATAAATATAGCTAGGTAAGTAACTAAGCTTTAGATTTTTTAATAAGACTAAGTACTAAATATAAGTACTATATTAAATATAGTTAAATAGTAATAAGTATTTCTTAAACTAAATTTAATTAGAGTTATATAAGGATATAAATTAATATTTAAGTAGACTAAATTATATTAATTAATAATAAAGCGATTTACTTTATACTTATAAACTACTAGCTTAAATTTAATTTACCTTTCTTTAATGCCTTTAATACTAAAAGTAAGGGGCTTAAGGTATATTAAGATTAATAATTAATTAATATCTTCCCCTAAGTATATTAATAAATAACTAATAGTAAGGAGATATTATTATCTCTCTTAGGTAAAAATTTATAAGAAATTATACTTCTCTAACTTTATAATATAGTTTTACTAGTATTATACATCTAAAATAACAATCTCATATTAAAAAGGAAGAGTTACTAGTAATATAACACTCTATAGTAAGCTATCCCTATTTACTATCTTAATTTTTAACCTCTACTAGATAACTAGTAATATAACGTTACTAGTATTATGCACCTAGTGTGGCAGCCTTATGCTAGTAATAGATGCTTGCTGGTAAAATGTGAACTATGTAAGGCTTAGAAGCAAGGGAGAGAAAAAGTGAAGCATTTATGTCACCTGTTTCGACACGAGGTGTCTGAGCCGTCGCGTCGTAGTTACGGGCTGGCGTCTAAGCTCGCGTTCTAAGAAGGTGCCTGACAGTTCTTGGTTTCCGTTGCGGATCGGCAGCACTTTCCTTCAGCAAGCCGTTAGCAGTCAGCTAATTATTATAGCCACATAAGCGTCAGCGTCAGCCATGGTCAAAAAATTGGCGCAGAAATTCATGTCTCAGGAAGATGTAAGCATAATCGCTCGTCCTGCAGTGGTTACTTCCCAGACAATTCGAGTCTGCCTTGCGGTGGGTCCCTGTGAACGGCTTTCTACTACCGTAGTTGGAGCGTACCTATCTCTTTGAGTGCCACAGCCCTTTTAACAGGTCACTCGACCCACTTGACCCCACGTACAGGAAGGTTACAAAAGTATCACCACAATTACAGTTGAAAGAGCTGTCTCCTCCTGTAACTACTCTACCTTCTTTATGGTATAGCCCTCTAAATCAACTATGGTAATTGGTTGATACCCTTCTGAAGCAGAGAAGGTACAAGCTGGCCTGTATTTGCAGCTACGCTCATTCTGATTAGCTCAACACCCTTCCCCGTGACATATCAAAAGGGCTGTGGCACTCAAAGAGATAACAGAACAGCAGTTCGAGGTTACGCAAAAAATTGAACACGTCATTCGCCTTTGGACTAAACACCAGCCACATTGGCCACACCAGCAACCTCTCAACTCTCTACTCTTACATGACTGTAGCGGAGACTAGACTCGAAAGGCCTCAATGCCTGAGGGGTACTCCCCCTTGTCTCAAAAACGATGCATCGCATGGGTATACTAACAGGGATCCTTCTTATCTTCACGGCTGACTCCTACGTGGACGAGAGGGAACGAGCATGACTGGGCTGACAGTCATGACATAATTGTTGCTTCTGCATGCCGGCGCGCCACGACGAAGTCTAGTCAACCGTTCAGCACTCGAGAACGTCGAACTTGTAGCGAACCTTGGAAAGCGTTGTCCTGTATGAAGAAGCGATCCACGATGTAATCCCACTTTTGCGTTTTTTCTATGTAGATATTGTTGAATCTGATGAAATGAGAGACTCTCCGAACATGTAAGAAGTTTGCAGAGAGTATATGAACTGTGGCTGGACCAAGATTCCAATATTTAGTAACAGATTTTGGTTAGTATGCTTGTGGTGTAACACCAAATAAACTGAGGTGTGCTGAATGGAGGTTAATGGAGTCGGCTGGACACCTGAGAGTTTGTCCTAATTGGCGCCTTTCGTACCGTATGGTATCGCTATGGATGCCAGCTTCTAAACATTTCAAGACCCTGGACGTACAACACTGCTGGTCAAGACGGTATTGTCGGAATGGAAAAAACTGATTGTCTTGTAAGCTGTTTAGTTAGCGTTACTATTAGAGTAGCAGCTAATCGGGCAGTAAAGGGTCATGCTCAGCAACACGTATAACCCGTTTTCTGCCATTACTGAAGCCAACTTCTCGATCGTTCTTAAACCCTCTTCTTGTTCAAAGATCACGGCTTACAGAGATTCAACCAGCTACTAGTAGCGGAGGTGCGACGACGTCCAGGGGGATTCCTTTGCAGTGTGATATACCTGACAGGATTCTGATTGTGCTACGTTACTAGTAGAGACATGTCATCATGTAAGACTCTCTACTAGCAGACCTCTTTCATCCATGTAAGCCTCCCTACTAGTAGAGAGGTAAGTAATCACATAAGCTTGTGCAAATAGAGGCAAGTAATTATACAGGCTTCTACAAGTAGAGACATACTTGCCTCTCTACTTGTAGAGGTGATTTTATGATTACTTTCCCTCTACTTGTAGAGATGCAGTAGCGGAAGTGTAATCAATATCAACACTTGTCAACCTTAGCTATGTCACGGCGCTCGCGACGACTCTGCTAAACGGTACTGGCAGACTAGAGCTGGGGTGTCTCTTTTCCTGCAAAAAGGCCCGGCGCCTAGCGGCTAGGTCTTTGACGCCTCTCCACGGGCACAGACCAGTGTGTATTGCTATCAAAGTATTATCTCTTATTTCTCATAACTTAAAAACTACCACTGTAAAATAACATGAGCAGAATAGCTTAGATAGCCAATACCTAACCCTTCAACCCTACTAACCCTACTAACCCAACGGTACACTTCTCTCTGTCTAATGGGAGCTTATGGCATGGAGGCCAGCAATACGTCCAAAGACGAGTGCCCGCATAACGGCCACTGCATTTGGAGCCTTCTCGTAGAAATGGCCAGTAATCTCACCTGCAGCATATAGATTAGGAATGATGCCTCTCTGGCCAAGAACGCGCGCTTCCACATCAGTCGCAATGCCGCCGAAAGTGTAGACAATGGCCGCGGCTAAGGGGAATGCGGTATACGGCGGAGCGTCGAGCGGCCTAGCCCAGTTTGATTTCGATGGTTGCAAGCCTGAGGTAGTGGCGAGATTATCAAGCCGGCCCGCCGTAAAGCCAGACATGTTTGCGTTACAGGCTGCATTGTAGTTTAAGATTGTGTTCAGAAGCGCTTGTTCCGGCATCCCCATCTGTGCCGCCAGACCAGAAATCGTGTCCGCTGTCACCGGCGGCATATCGGAGCGGATAGCTGCCTCATGGTCCTCCAATTGAAAAAATCTGGAATCACAAATTGCCCAGGCTAAGCGGCCCGGTGTGTCAAAATGTATGGTTCTGGAAAGATGCTCCCACGTGTCATGCACGAGTCCAGCACCTTCATCTACGAACCGCTTTCCGTCCTGATTCACCACAACCCCGTACGGGTAATTGAGGACCAGTGGCGCTGGCTGACTGCTCCGTGGGTCGATTACTTCGCTGTGCATTCCGTTCCAATCGCCAGAGGCCTTGGCTCCGTTGGCCAGCGCCATCTGGATGCCGTCGCCGGCGTTCCAGGCCGTCCCAGGTGATATCGGTCTCAACGTCTCCGCACCAGGGCCAAGATGAGTACGCAGCATGTCTGGACTGCCTTGAAACCCACCACTGGCGAGCACAACAGACCGGGCAATGATTCGTTGCCCATCAGCTGCCTCAATCATGGCCTGTCCTCGGCCAAGATGAAGTCGCTGGGCACGGCAATTATACACCAGTTGGACACCCTTCGATTTGGCTGATTGCTTGAGGGCTTCGACAATGGCAGCACCTTTGCCAATAGGCTGGATCCTGTTAGGCCAAGATTTCAAGAAATAGTCCATGGCGTGAAACTGCACCCCCTGCTTTTCGAGCCATTGGAGGGCTTCAGGGGCCTGGCTAGCCAGCCTTTCGAAATACGCGCGGTCGCCACCACTTCCGCTTGCAGCCACCATGTCGTCCACGAAGCCTGGTAATACCTCATTGACAGATGGCATTCGCATGTTGGCAGGGCTCCAGCGTGAGTTTCCACCGCTCGCATGCTCTGGTGCATGCTCTAGCACGGCTATCTGCGCCGAGGGCGAGAATTCTGCAGCTGATACTGCAGCGGCGAGGCCGGCAATGCCATGACCAACTACGACAAGGTCGTACATGCTGATATACTCAAGTCTGAAAATCTTAGAGGACTCGGCTTCAGGGTGTTAGTGGTCTATGTCTCTTGGAACACTTCTTGGTCGCGGTATTATTAGAAAATTAAGGCTCTTACATACAAGCTTCAGATGCTCGCGGACTCCTGCAGGGGTGAGTGCGCGTGACCACATTGCGATGACTCGATCTTCCTGAAGTAGAGTAGCCGCTGCAGCAAAAAGAGATGTGTCAGAAATTATTGTGGAGCGGACGGTCCTTTTGTAGCGGTGTGTTTTGATTATACCATAGATGGCGTAACGTGATTGATAAGCAAATATCCCAGATAAGCCAATGTCCCACAAATTAACTCTTCTATATTATCATTATTTAATCAATTAATCTACAACAACTAAGTATAGCAGTTCTAAATAATAAGGCTAGTATAAATCTAGCACTTTAAGCCCTTTTAAAAGACCTAGAGCTAAGCATATAACGTATAGCATAGATCTATTAGGTGTATAAAAAGAAGCTACGCCGCTATCAGCAGAGTATACAGCCTTAAAGCGATATTATAGGGTAAGACGTTATTAATATATAGGCCCCTCCTCTTTTGCTTACTATATGCCTGTAAGGAGGTAATAATAATAGCGATGTGTAGTCTAAGTTAGATGCTAAATGTAAATATAGGCCTAAGTACCTTAAACTCTAGACAATATATAATAATACTAACTATTTATATAGGAATAATAAGAGATATATTATATAAATATTTATTAAAATATAAGTTATATATTCTTTATATTAATATAGGTATATTACTTAATTAAAATGCTATTAAACCTAATAAAGTAAGTAGCGCCTTTATAATTACTTAATTAATAATAATTTAAATATTATAATATATTTTTAATTTAATATATTTTTTTAATTTTTATATTTTAAAATTTAAATTATTATTAACTTTATTTTTTTAATTTTTATATAAAAATATTAAAAATAGTTTAATTAAAACTTTAATATAATTTTAATTATATTTTAATTTAATTAATTTTAAATTAATTTAATAATTTTATAATTTATTTTTTTTATAATTTTTTAATTTTTATTTATAAATTAATATAACTTTAATTAAATTATTATTAAAATTATTATATTATAATAT
>JWIW01000105.1:0-143558 GCA_000966855.1 Fusarium sp. JS1030
AATAGCACGATAAGATAGTAAACCACAAAGCATAGCCACTGTCAGTTTGCAAGGTAGTTGTAGTTATAGAGTAGGCAAGAGGACATCTAATACGGCTTCTAGAATGTCTCTCCATAGAAGGATGCTTGGGTCACAACACATCTTATTTGTGGATGTTACTGCGGGAGGTTGCTATTTGTCCACCATCAGGTGGCTTCTCGTTTATACCAGAGCCAATGACAGCATGTTTTGACCTGAGCGCTAAGCCAAAAGGAACAGTAGATCACGGCTTACCCCGCAAAGTCTCATTCTCTGGGCCGAGCCATTTATCTCGATGCATAATAACGGGTTGCCTGCCCCTGAAAGGTAGAGTCACCAAGCAACATCGTTCAGCATTCACCTCGATCTATCATGTCATTTAGGTCCATCTCCAACTTCTCGCTGCCATGACCCCACCACAACATCACATTCCACACCATTCGTGGCACCACTCCGCCGGTACCAACGGCATCAGATCAAGGAAAAGAATTGCTCGAGCGTGTGATACCTGCAGCAGGTCGCGAACTCGTTGTGATGGAAATATGTATGTGTCAGTTTCCTTTCTTCACTAAGACTTTCGCGTTAGAGCAAACTATGTGAGATATTTAAAAGTTGTTGTTTTCTGACTTGCATGGTAGTCCTTGTCGTCGTTGTGCCGGTCAGTCCTCATACGGCCTACATGTCGTAATTTAATGATTTTTTCATGGACACATACTAATTGAAGAGTGAGCTGAAGAATCTGACTTCACTTGCGCGTACACTCGTAAAGCGAGGAAACGAGGGCGACCACCAGCAAAACCGCGGGCCCAAACATCTCCAAGAGATGCTGAAATTGCTGCGGGCGAAAGCTTCATGTCTTATGCGGGATCCTCCGATCACCCCGAAGATGATGCACGAGATGACGAGAACTCGAATGGATATGACAGTCACGGTCAACGTCACTCTCCCATTTCCAGTAGCGGGCCTACACAGTGCAGCCAGGCTGCTGTGGAACCAACCACATCACCATTTAGTTGTGGTACAGCCACTCTGGGACCAACTTATGGTTCTGCACCTCAAGACTCTATGTCCTTGGGCATACTTTCAACGCCCCGGTTCAACCTGGAGACAACTATATCACGGGAAACAAACGTTAATAACGTGACATGCTCAGACAACCCTCTGGAAGGATCAGGAGATGGCAGGCTTCATCACGATCAATTCGCATCTATTCAGATGGCCACTCCATCTTGTGGGTCACTCCAAAATTCCAATACCAATGGGGAGGTTCCATGCGCCTCCAACCCAATTACCGATGCAGCCTCTGATTGTCGCCACGCGTTCCTTCGACCTCTGCTCCCTCATATTGATGGCCTTGTACCCGTCAAACTAGCCTGCGATCTGTTCGATATCTTCTTGACCGACCAAGGTAGTCTATTGTTCCGAGGAGCATGTCCTTTTATTCTTACTAGAATATTCCGAAAGGCATCAATCACGCATCCCACAAATCCTCGTGCTGCAACTCCGGCCCTAATCGCCACCATTCTTTGGTGTGTAGCTCAGACGGCTGACCTACTCGTCTTGCATGTCCCCGGATCTAGACGAAAAACTGTTAGTCGCTTGTACCGCCTGGTCATTTCACTCATTTCACGTAGAGACCCTGATCGGCGACGGTACATCGATGGTAAGTATCTCATATGTCCATGTTTCCTTATCAAAGCTAAGCGTCTACACAGCTTCAAGAATGGAACCCGCAACAGTTGGGCTCAACGAGAATCCCGAAATAATCGACGACCTTTTGACCTACATTCTTCTGGCAGTGGCAGTTTCTGGATCCGAATTCAGGTCGCACACTCAGGAATGGTGGACCGAGGCATCGCGACTGGTCTTTGCACTGAGGCTACATCGTGACGACGAACGCTGTCCCGAGGTCGAGAGGCCATGCTTAAACCCCGTCTGTTGCTGCCAAACTAACCGATCGGTATCATCTTTCACCGATATGGAACGTCGCGAGGAGCGCCGAAGGATCTTTTGGCTTTATTACTGTTTAGATCGACACCTAGCTCTGTCTTTCAATGCTTGTCTCTCTATTCCCGACTCGCTTTGTGAGGTATACGGTAAGATATCTTGCTCGTATAAGTGGATCACGGCAAGCTGATAGGGCATAGCGCCTTTACCAGAAGACATCTGGGAAAACCTGGACTCAGTATCACAAGAGAATCTGCCAGCTAGAACAACAAGTCCTCCCACAACGGTATCTGGCATAACCTTTTTCGAGCATTTCCTACCTCTAATGGTGATCCTTGGTGATATCATAGAGGTCCAGCATAGACGTCGACATCCAAGGCTTGGCGGAGACGACAGTATGAGGTCTACGCTATTGATCAAGGATCTTTTATCTCAATACGAAATGAGTCTCGTTACACTCACAGGTTTGAAGCCTTACTAATAGAGAAATGGTACCGCCGGCAGCTAACTTACAAGACTTAGCAGGCACCGGTCTACAATCTAATAATGATCCATTTTCATCCCGGCTTCAGCCTGAGAATCATTCTAAAGTCGAGCTTGTCCATGCATATTGTACCCATATTCTTCACGTTCTTCACGTGCTGCTCTACGGCAAGTGGGATGCCATCAGTATGATGGAAGACCGCGATGATTGGATTACATCAGCCGGATTCTCAGAGTGCGCGTCTCACGCAATTGCCGCATCGCAGACCCTTCCGACTATTCTCCAGATTGATCCGGAACTGACCTTCATGCCCTATCTTTTTGGGATATATCTCCTACACGGCAGCTTCATATTCCTATTATTTGCCGACCGCATGCCGCATGTGGGACCTAATCAGTCTGTGGAGCAGGCTTGCGAGAATATCATCCGAGCCCATGAAGTCTCTATTGTGACATTGACCACGGAATTCCAAGTAGGTTACTTCCCCGCATAGCACCAGCTGTGATAATGCAAACCACTGCCCCTTTGTCTTTGCTATATAACAAGTTCTCAGCTGACCGACCACCACTAGAGGACCTTTCGAAAGGTATTACGTTCGACATTGTATAGCGTCCGAGGACTGGGCAGTGAAGATCACGAGGGTTATGTAGCGCGGCGGAATATTCTATCTTTATATAGGTGGATAAGTGGTGGTAGAGGTCTTAATCTCTAATGCGTCAAGGATCTAAACTTATAAACATTAGAAGTCTAGTTACTTGAGTCTTTAGTATCTCTATCAGCCTGTATATAACCTTTTTAAAAGTATTAAATGATTTTAACTAGATTAAACTAACTGTCCCGTATTTGGTTTGATACTATGTAAGTAAAGTAATTTTATAAAGACAACCAGTATAAGTGAACAGCATCTTTACAATGATCTTTCTAATATAATCTCAATCTATCCCTTCATCTCTATCTTTAAAGTCATCACTTTCACGTTGCGCTCGCTCTGTATGATCGTTTAGTAAACTAGATGAAGTCAGAAAGACGGGAGAGTCGTACCTCGTAAAACTTGCGTTGCAGATGCGTATGCTTGAACCTCCTCCTTGCTCAACACTCGAAGTACAATAACAAAGTCATCACGAACTTCAAATCTCTCTTTGCCAATGGTCAAAGCCTCGACATCCACAACTTTGCGGCTGATCTTAGTCCACTTCGCACCTTCAGGCGCCTCCTTTGCTTTTGGATCATCCTTGTGAGGTGCCACACCTTCACGAATGGGATTAGGATCTTCCGGGAAGCTGGCTTTCGGTGCCTTGAGAATTCCTTTGGGCGCCTTGGCCTCATCTACTTCATGATCAGGGGACACCACGCTACCCTGGTTAGGATCCTCAGATGAAGATCCAATCACATCCTCCCTCAGTTGTTCAACTGTATGCCTGGATTCTTCTTTGAAGTCCGCAAGTTTAGCCAAGTCATCTGAGGGGGAGATGCTGGAGTCAAGCCGTATATTATCAGCAGGTACGCCCTCGATGGAATCGTCGACGACATCATGACTGGCGTCATTGCCATGACTGTGAGAGCTGGGGGTCTGGGGGTGATCTAGGTCAAGATCATAGCGAGCCAACTCTGCAGGGTTCGTGTACTGGTATCCATCGCCGCCATAGTCGATGGTGGCAGAATTTTGCCGAGAATTGTTGGAATGAATTACAGGAGGACGAGAACTTATTTCAGTATCAGCTTCATTGGTTGGTATGTCGATGTCAACCCTATTGCGAAGAAAGTCGTTGTCGGCGTTACGAGAATCTTGCGGGACAGAGTCAATTTCCCCTCCCGTGTTGTTGTCACTAATAGGGAGGTCCCCTGCCCCGTCGTCAGCAACACTCATTTCCTCGGATCCAGCATCAATCTGGCTTGAGATGCTTTCATCTCTACTATTTTCCTCGTCGTCTTGAGATTGTATTGAGGGAAGGGCAAAAAGCGCAAGCTGTTCTTGGTGACGGCCAACGTGGCGTTGATATTCCTTGACAGAGTAAAGCTTTTCCCTACACATGGGACAAGATATCCCATCTTCCACTCGTGCTGGCCGCGCACTGAGGCTGATCATGGACTCGAGGTGACTTGTTGAAATAGCTCCGGGGTGGGCTTTGTTGATATGTTCTTTGCACTTCGACCTTGACTGAAAATTCTCGCCGCATGAGCACGGGCAGCTGTACACCTTCCAATGATTTTGCACCTCGTGCAAAGTCCACTCATGTCTCCTAGCGAACTCTCTCTCTGCTGCTGTGCAATTTTCTGAAAGGCAGACATATGGTCGAAGGTCTGCAAACACATGGCGCCTGAAGGCTTGGTGTGAGTGACTATCTAGTTACATGGTAATTAACGGGCCATACTTACTTCCATGAGATTGTGCTCGTAGCTGTAATCATCATGTAACAAAAGGGACATTCAAAAGGACCCCTCTCAGCCTCCTTGGGAAGCGGAGGGACGCGAAGCTTTTCAGCATCTGCATTCGAAGATGCGAATGATGTCTGTGTGACTCCAGAGTCTGAAACAACATCTTCATCTATTGAAGATAAATTGATGTTTGCAGCCTTAACATGGCCCGGTAGTGAGCTTGCAATAGTGCTCTCACTATCCTTTTGCTCTGTGTTGTCTAAACCATGTGAGAGCTTCAAGTGGTGACTTTCGCGATATTTGAAGTACTGTCGTCTTCGAGAAATTGCTTTTCCCAATCGCTTAGCAACAGACTGGTCTATGTGTTCGAACTTGTCCCTGACATGCTGAGTATCGAACTGCTCGTAATGTGAGGCGTCTATTGAGACGAATGTCGCGAAGCGATCGTGGGGGGCCGGGTTTCTAATAGCGACGCTCAACCGAAGAAGACAGTTAACGGCGTCCGGCACGTCTGAAGCAATCTGCTCTATCTCTGTCGCAGGTAATTCTTCGTCGCGGCTGCTCTCATCCAGTGAGAGAGTGTCGTCGGCCAAAGTCGCCTCATCTTCAAGCTGATCCCACGGCACTCTGTCACCCGTCAAAATGGCCAGAGCGTCTTCTAATAGCTCTGATAGATCTCCCAGAAGTGTGAGGACTTGCTTTTGCAGGTGGGACGCATCTCGGAGACGGTATTGCAGCGATCGTCGCCCTGAATTGTGGGCGCCGATGTTCCCAGACCAAACTTTGAAGCGAGCCTCTTCCTCAGCGATTACCATTAAGGACGCTTGATAGGAGGTATCAGAGCTTTGTAAGCTCAGCAAGGCCAGTTTTCGGAATGAATCATGGCACCGTCGGACTGAGTTCGCGATACTATCGTCTGCCATTTTATGTGGTACGGGGAAGTCGAGACCACGGCGATCCAATCGGCATGTCGACGTTAAGTTTGCCTTCTCTAGCATGAGGCAAGAAAGAAGCCTGATATGGGTGGAGCCAATAAATCAACGCCAGTCATCATTATTGGCTCAGACCTGAGGAAAGATCCCTCTATTCGCTGGAATCAGATGCAGTATGCTGCGCCATTTTCAGCCGCAAGGTATCCAACACATCATCACGAATCCAGAACTCTTACCCCGCTTTAACTTGTTTCGCCAAACGTCTTCTATACACTTCATCCCTCAGAATCGAGGCGAAAGTCATGTCCGGATTCGAGATCGCAGGAGTTGTACTTGGAAGTATTCCTCTAGTTGTCTCGACACTTGAGAACTACAAAAACGGGCTGCGAACGATACAGAGATATAGAAGGTATGACCGAGAGATACAGAGCTTGATCCGTAACCTCGAGACCGAGCGAGTCAAGCTCCAAAATCTTTGTGAGAAGCTGCTAGATGGCTTGGTTCCCCCATCTCGAATTGATGCCATGGTAGAGAACCCCGGCGGGGATCTGTGGTTTGAGGAGGAAACCCAGAAAAAGATCCGGGCCAGATTGTGGAAGTCCTGGGACGTTTTTGAATGGACATTAAGAGACATTCAGACCAACATCCAGGAGGTATACGAGACACTGGGAAATGCAGCCGATGTAGGTTACCTTCTACCAAGAACCTCACGTTTTTTGACACTTTCTTCAGACAAAATGGTCAGACAAGCCTTTAGCAATCAGAGAGCTCAAGCGGATGAGCTTTGCTCTTAGTCGGTCAACATACACAGACCAATTTACTACTATCAAGGACGGCATATCCAACCTCGAATCTTTGGCAACGATGAACATCGAACTCGAACCAAAAAGAAGGGTAAGGTCTCGAGTCAGGCTTCTGAATATCCTGCATGACCTTGGTTCGAGCATTTACCACGCTGTTTGCTCTAGCCTAAAATGTTCATGCAAACACCGTGTCTCTATGCGTCTCTCAAGATGTGAAGACAACATCGCCCACATCGATGACGAAGAGGTGATCCAGAGTTTGAAGTTCCATCTGGCCCTTTCACTTGATGCATCCCAGTCCCAAGAATCCCTATCCACCATGACCGACAGTCGACAATGGGAGGAACTCCTCATAAAACCAAACCCATCGTTTCAAAGGCCCACCCAGGCGCCCAGTCTTCAGTCAAAAACAACTGAACCTATAACAGATTCAGAAAAGCAAAGGAAGAAATCCGTCAGATTTTCGATGGCTCGATTCTCTTCATTCTCCTCGACGGCCACCACGGTTCAAGAGAAAACCACTTTGGTCACGAACTTGGTAGCCGACATGGCCCTCGAGGCTGCAAGGATTGCTTCACCCGGGGTTGAGTCTAGTACCAACCTTTGCAGCGGGCTGAGAACTTTGCCAGTCACCGAGAGATCAGGCCGCTTAGGAGTGATTTCCGATCAGTCACACACAAACACAAGAGCCTATACTGTTTACTCCTCGACTCGACCTTCACTGGAGGGGCATAACTGGAAAATGGTCTCATTGCGGGAGGTTCTGGAATGTCACGACGGGCAACCCTTTTTAACATACAAGCAGCGGCTCCAACTTTCAGTTTTCGTCACAACAAGCGTACTGCAGTTTTACAAGACTCCGTGGATGCCCAAAATCCCAAGCAGCCAGAACATCTTTTTCTTTCGGAAAGGGAATTTCTCTGACTACGAAAACTCCTTCCTCGTGGCCGAAGAAAGGGACAATTCTGATAGCGAACAAAAGACGCTCCCAATCATTCAAACACCAACACTGCTAGCTCTTGGGGTGTTGCTTATTGAGCTTATCCAAGGACACACCATCGACTCTCTTCAGACGCCAGACGAGATTCTGAGCACTGACCTCCGCCCTCTCTCGAACTACACGACTGCACAACGCCTCTTGAGCAAGATTTGTCAGACCAGCTCTAACTATGGCAGCGCAGTGCGTCGCTGCATCGATGGCGAGTTCCAAAGGCTGGATCTGGATGCAGAGGATGAAAACCTTCGTCATGAGTTCTACTGCGGAGTCGTTGCCTTGCTTGAAGAAGACTTAGATAATTTGTAGAAGATGTAGGAATAATAATGAGTTTTAGTAAAGGGATGGTTGGCCTTAATAACTATAGATTTACTTGATATTTTTTTTTTAGAGTGCTACAAGAAAAAATAAAGAAACAATACTACTAAGGCTATTACTTAGTGTCTTTTAAAGGAAAAGTTAGACGCGTTTTAATATGTAGATCTAGCATATATCATGTTAGGCCTGACAGTCAAGGGTGCAGCTCAGCAGTCGGCAAACTGACATAAAACGTCCGAGATAAAGAATCTTTCGAGAAAAGAGCAACTAACCATCCTCGGAAGTTGTCAGTCACGTTGCCGAGCAGATACTGCGCGGGGTGATCGGCGTTGCTATGAGCAAGACATGGTGAGAATTGCGCCATCGCCTGATAGTCCCCGCCTACAGGAGCTCTCCTCCATTAACCGCCGGACCCGACCGTCAAGTGCCGGGATATCGTATCTCTTTGCTCCGAGAGGACCCTTCTGGTACAGATTCACCATGTTGCCAGGAATCACGCCATAGCTGTTGTGGAGCGAGGCCGATCTTGTCGGCAACCGGGGTATCATAAAAGACCGGGAATTGACTCAAGACCAACATCTCTGACTTAAGCACAGTCCAATCAAGTTTGCACAATTTTTCGGTAACGAGAAACCATGGCATCCCAAGATGAGACCCGAAAGGGCAAGAAGAACCTCATTGTCAACGCCTTTGTGATGATGTGTAAGATTTCCACCTTGCAGATTGTCACCTGTGGACCTCGCTAATCGGTCTTGTTCAACATCCTAGGCAGTGGACATCAGTCGCCGGGGCTATGGAGACATCCTGATGACCAGTCATGGAAGTTCAAGGACATTGAGCATTGGGTCGAGCTGGCCAAGGAACTCGAGGAGGCCAAGTTTCACGGCATCTTCATTGCCGATGTGCTAGGTACGCGACTTACACCCTCGTGCTATTGATGAAGTAGCGTTAACAAAGTCTCGTAGGTGGTTACGATGTCTACAAGAAGTCTCTGGAGCCTGCAATCATCTCGGGTTCCCAATGGCCTCTCACCGAGCCCCTTGTTGCAGTCCCCGCAATGGCTGCAGCGACCAAGAACATTGGCTTTGGTGTGACTGTCTCGACGACATACGAACAGCCATTCCATCTAGCCAGGCGGCTATCAACGGTTGACCACCTTACCAAGGGCAGGCATGTATCCCATATTATCTTGCATAGCTTTAACTAACAATCTCACAGGCTGGGTTGGAATGTAAGGAGAAATGTTCAAGGCATTGTATCACTGCTGACTGAATGCAAAGATTGTAACAAGCTACTTGGACTCGGCTGCCCGGAACTTGGGTCGAACTGAACAACTAGATGTGAGGAAGCCTCTACTAACTAGGTAGAGAACCACCACTGACATTGTAAAGCACGATGAGAGATACGCTCAAGCTGAAGAGTACATGGAGGTCATCTACAAGCTCCTCAACTCTTCATGGCGAGATGACGCGGTCAAGCTGGACCGCGAGCGAGGAATTTACACTGCTCCAGAATTGGTCCGGCAGATCGACCACAAGGGCAAGTACTTTGACGTGCCTGGCCCTCACCTGGTCGATCCCAGCCCTCAGCGAACGCCACTGCTCTTGCAAGCTGGTGCCTCTCGTGCCGGAAAGGCTTTCGCAGCCCAGCACGCCGAAGCCATCTTCACATCTGCGCATGCTCCTGCAGTGTGTAAGAAGAACATCGCCGAGATCCGACAGCTGGCTCGGGACCAGTTCGGTAGGGACCCTAGTAAGATTAAGGTCCTCGCCCTGGTGACTCCCATTCTGGGCAAGACTGAGGAGGAGGCGCTGGCCAAGTACAACGAGTACAAGAAATATGCGTCTCATGAAGGTGCTCTGTCCTTGTTTGGCGGATGGACTGGTATCGACTTGAATCAGTACGGAGATGATGAAGAGCTAAGACAGGTTGAGAGTAACGCCGTGCGGTTAGTTAAGACCGTTGACCGTTCAGACTACCTCAGCTAACAAGGGTTACCAGGTCTACCGTCGAAGGTTACGCAAAGTTCTCTCCAGCCAACTCCAAGTGGACCAAGCACACTGTGGCCGAGCACGTTAGCCTTGGAGGAAACGGACCCCTCTTCGTGGGCACACCGTCCCAGGTGGCCGATGGTCTCCAGACCTGGATCGACGAAGCAGATGTCGATGGCTTCAACTTTGTGAGTTGTACCGAGACATATCTAGGACATGACTAACCACTGGCAGGCCTATGTTCTGTTCCCCCAGTCCTTCAAGGACATCATCGACCTGCTGCTTCCAGAGCTTCGGGCCAGGGGCCTATTCTGGGATGACTACGCTGTTCCTGGAGGCACCTACCGGGAGAACTTTTACGGCCAGAAGGGCCAGAGCTATCCTCTTGAGGAGCATGCCCCTGCCAAGTATAGATGGGCTGCCGGAGTTCCAGCTAGTGAGCACAAAATCCCTTAGTAGACGTAGCTTAGAATCAACCACTCTGAAAAAAGAAATCAGCTTAAAGCAACATAGATCATCAACAGACCAAGTCAAACTGTGATATATAGCTGTCATCTGTAGAACTTTGTGCACTGTCATCAAGTTAACTGTTTCTGAGACGGTACTGTGCTGGTGTCGATAAGTGTTGAAATGATATCCAGTCCCGAGACTCATAGGCTCCCGTTTCCCAACGCCCAATACCGATATGCAACGAATGTAAACTTCCTAGAAAACAGCAATCTCATGTCCCCGTCTATGAGCCGCCTCCTCCATGTCAAATGTCGAGGTACCTTCTTCCCATGCCTCGTCAAGTATCTCAAAGATGACGCCGACTAGGTTGAACGTATCCCTTTGGCGAAACGTTACCCGGACCCCGTCGAGAGTCTTTTTCCAGCCTGGTTGGGTTTTTAGAAGAGGGACTTCAAGGCTGGCATTGACCAGGGGATACATGAGTCCATTGTGTACAAGTAGATGCTGGTTCTGTGGTAGCTCGAATGCTCGGTGGAGAGCATCGATGGACGCCACTAGTCGGCAAAGAATTATGTCTGTGCTAGGAGCCGTCGTTGTTTTATCTTCGTTATGATCTTGGGCTCCTCTTCGTTTTCGTTCTATTCTCTGGCGACGTCGCACCTCGAGAATGCCAGAGAGTCTCCAACAGTCCCAGAGATGACACTGTAGATACTCGCCTATTTCTCCTGGCCATGTCCACAATTTGCTCTCGGTATAATCGGCATCGTTGTCGAAACTACTGGCCAGAATGTCGAGGAGAGACCTAGGCATTCCCGACACAACCTCGACCCCAGGAACTCGTCCGTCTTTCCGGTGATCTTGGAGCCGACGAAGGAGTTTCCAGATGCCTATGGGCTGGCTCATTCGACCAACCACCATCGACGGGATGTCCATGACACCCATGACCTCCAAGACATGTCTCCTATACATGTCATCTATAGGTATTTGGCCTGGAGTGGCCAGCTTATTCCGTAGGTCGTAGACGTCGGTCATTAACTCGATGTACATGGTCCATGGTTGGGCTTGGAGGAGCTATATTCACGTCACTACAGTTCTAATAGCTAACGATGGCATCACGGAGAGGGACGACATGTGGGGATCGCACTGGCAACATACGCAAAGCGAACAGACCAACAAACCGGCGCAGACGGTAGACGTCTGCATGTTCTCGTGGCGATCCGAAAGCTCCTGTCGGAAGGTCTGCAGGGCGAGGTCTACTCGCTCCATCGACGTCACCGACAGACCACGGCCGCCATCGTCGAGGTAGCCCTGGATGGCGACGGCGATGACAACCAGGGCCGGGCTCTGGGTGGCCATCTCGGCGAAGAAGGGCTGGACCCAGCAATGCTCTTCCGTGGTGTACAGCCGGTGAAGTCCTGAATGGAGAACTAGCCAAACCTTAGCACGTATTTACCTCGGCAGGGGAGGAGGAGGTGAGGAGGACCGACATCTCTCGTAGATCTGGTGTTGCGTCTCGTGTATACTGGTTGGCGGTGATAGGTCAGACGGGCCTGTACCGGTACTCGATGCGGCGTGGCCAGGGGTCGAGTAGGATGGGGAGGACGTGGATCGGTGGCCCACGCTGTCGCGGTCATGGTCATCCTGGCTGCTGCTGCCGGTGCCCGTCATGACGACAACTTGGGTGTCCGGGATCGAGGCGCCGGCGAAGCGCCCCCGCGATGCAATGCCATTTGCCCAGCGCAAGGGCGTGGCATAGCCCTCGCACTGGATGCCTCTCTTCAGGCAGGCCTGGCACCCGGGGCGCGCCTCGTCGCACTTGCGCTTTCGCCTCTTGCAGTTAAGACATCCCCCGCGCGACCGGGCCATCATCTGGGGGAAGGGATTTGCGGGGAGGAGAGAGATTGGGTCTGTGTTGGCCGAGATCCGTCGCGTCTTGTCCAGGTGGGGATGGGCGATGTTCGATGCGAAGGAGCCTCAGCGCGTCAGTTTCCGGGGATCCGACAAAGTTTATACACCAAACAGGCAGATGGAGCCGGGGGGCGCATCCAGCTTCTGCTTTGGGCATGGTCTCGTCACGCGGATCGTCACCGTCAGACAGACAGACGCGCCGAGACAAGGATTCTCGGGAGATAGATTCCAACTAATCCCCCTCCAGCCTATGGCAGCTGCTTCTTTTCCCCAGAAACGCCTCCGATATCAACGCCCTGCAGCTGCTCTGGTCGCATCCAGGCCCCTAATCTTGGGCGACCGGGCCCCTGGTCAGGGATGCCAAACAGCAGCCTTTGACGCTCTAGCTTTATCATCCAAGGCCGTCAAGCTGCGGAAACCGCCTTAGACGACACCCTCTCCGATACGCACTGGATAACATGCGTGTATATAGATCGTGGACCTCGCAGTTGGCCTTGTAGGTTGGGCATCACGAACGAGTCGTTGGATCTCCACCTCGGCAGTTCAACAACACTCTTCCAGATTCTTCACGATTGGAATATTTGACCCTGCACTCGTTGACAATATGGCCAACGACTCCACCGTTTCTACTCCGGGCATGGTCCGGCTAGTGCTGCGTAAGGGTCCTTGCCCCATCTTGACTGCATTCGCTGAGACCAGTCTTCCGACGTAGAAGAAGAGGCAACTGATGCATCAACCTTTGTCCTGGCCCCGACGCCTTCATCTGATCCGAATGAGCCGCTGGTAAGATGATCTATTTGGTAACAGGGCTGTGGACTGACTCATGGTCTCTAGAATTGGAGCACCTGGCGCAAGTGTCTTAACTATGGCCTCACCATCGCCGTCACTGTTGCTGCCTTCACCAACCTCTCAATTCAGACTGTCTTCTGGCAACAGATGACCGTTGACCTAGGAGTAACCATCACCCAACTCAGCCGTGCCCAGTCGGCTCAATTGGCTGGGTTGGCCATGGGTTGCATCTTCTTCATCCCCTTTACCATCAAGTACGGCCGTCGGTCGACCTACATCGCCTCCACTGCAGCCCTCGCCGGTGTAGCCTGGTGGACGTCCCGCATGTCCTCCAATGCTGAATTGATCCTTACCTCTGTAATCACTGGGCTGTCTGGGGCCATCAATGAGACTGCAGTCCAAATGACTGTACGTTTGAGCTCCATCTTCACTCATGAACTATGCTAACCCAACACCAAGATTGCCGATCTCTTCTTTGTACACCAGCGAGGCTCGGCCAACGCTATATACTTCACTGCAGTCATGGTAGGCTCCTTTCTGACGCCCATGGCCGCTGGTTCACAGGCCGCGGACCAGGGGTGGCGCTGGTCCTACTATGCACTGTCAATTTCACTCACGGTCCTCTTCGTGATGTTTGTCCTCTTGTTCGAGGAGACCAAGTTTATACCCGTCTCTGTCGGCCAAGCCGATACTGTCACCACTACTGTTGTCTCTTCGTCTGAGCCTGCAGCGGAAGTTGACATGAAGGATGACCTTGAAAAGGAAGACGCAGATGCTGCCACGATCGCGACACAAATCGAGACTACAATCCCACTGAACACATGGCACCAACGCCTGCGTCTATCAACACCGACACCTGAGTCTCTTCCTCGTCTTTTTATCATGCCACTTTATGTAATTACACTCCCTCACGTCCTCTTTACAGCCTTGCAGTTCGCTTCTGGCGTCTGCTGGTTGGTTCTGTACATGTCGGTGGTATCCATCGTTTTCGCCCAGCCTCCATATAGCTTTACGACTGCTGGTATCGGATACATGACCCTGGGCCCATTTGTCGGCAACATCTTTGGCAGCATTTACGGCGGACCCATGTCGGACTGGGCTATTGTGCGCCTGGCGCGACGAAATGGGGGCATCTTTGAGCCTGAGATGCGCCTTTACTCACTTGTCGTTCCGACCTTTTTGATGGCTGGTGGAATTATCATGTTTGGCGTCACAGCCGATCGGGTGAATAAACTTCCTTGGTGTAAAAACAAATTGAGCTAACGCGTAAATAAAGGGCATGCACTGGATTTATCCATCCATTGGCGGTGCTCTGTTCGCTTTTGGTCTGGGTGCCAACGGAGACATTACCTTTACCTTTGTCATTGACACGTATCGTGAGGTGAGTATTACTCTGCCAAACCTGATAGAAATTCGTCACTAACCGATAACAACAGCTCACCGCCGAAGCCTTTATCGGCATTGCCTTCTTTCGAAACGCAGTCTCGGTCGCCGTCCCTTTCGCTCTCGTTCCATGGATGTCTAGCATGGGACTAACCAATATGTACATTCTCAGTGGCTGCATTGCTTTCGGCATTGGGTCTCTATTTGTGCCCATGATCATATGGGGCAAGAAGATCCGTGTTGCATTGGCTCCGAGATACTGGAGGTTGGTTGAAAAGCGATCCAAGATCTGATATGATGCTCAGTGCTGGGTTTTCATGCAAGCAGGGGAATTTGATGGGCAGCTACGAGTTATGTACCGATGGAAAGTTGCGATATAATAGGATGATATAAGTGAGACTTTGCTTTTTAGTATCATTCTCCTGTTCATGTCCTCAGTTTGTGAAGGCTGTATACAAGAGTCTATCTCTACAGATTTCCTGCGATCTTCCCCGGGAAATTTGTCAGTCTATAACAGTCAATCACTGGCTTTCCCTCCCACATGGTCATGACACCGATGGCCACAATGCCATTCATCCAGCCGTAGGGGCTCTCACCCGGTGCCTCAAAGCGAAGATGTGTAAAATATTCTACCTCATCTTGGGTGACAGTATCTTTCTCTGCCACTTTGTCTTCCACACCTGGTCCGCTCCGATAGATGCCCTTTGCTTTCACCAGAATATTGACACCATCATCAGTGCGTAGTGTATAGAGGGCGTTGAGGCGCGTAAATGACTTTAATACTGATTAGCATTGCCAATTAAGGGGGCAAGGACTTGAAAAAATCTCACTTTTTTTGGGTCAATAACTTCTGCCCAATCTGCACCGCTCTTGTGAACGATTATGCCCTTGATCCGAGGTCCGTTGACACTGCCGCCTCGGATGGGCAGCACAAGTCGTGTCACGCTCGTACTGTCGACGCTTTTGATCTCGGAAACACCCTCTTTGTCCATCTCCGCGACAATTCGATAAACAAACTCCAAGTGTGGCCTTCTCATGATTAGAGCATTGGACTCGGAATGAGAGTACTCATTTCCGGGAGATGAGACATGGGTGTCATGAATTCGTTGCGGCGCCATCGGAACTTGTGCCTGTTTGATCAACTCGTCCCATGGCAATGAGTACGAGGGCATTTATCCTCAAACAGGAAAGTTTTTGGCCCGTTTGATACATCATGATAACTACGAAATAACCGAAACGCGTCCCGTCTCTATCTGCCGCGAGGTTATCTTGAGTCTGAGCCCGTTGTGGGCTGAGTCTAGATCAGCGGCTCCACCTTCTCAATCGGGGCGATATATGCGCCCGCGACAAGGCCTCGGGGATCTTCTGATACGCATTGTGGGGTGGGATGGTCGAGGTCCCGGTAGATCGGTTCCTTGTTGGCAGATGAGCTTGTCCATTTCTGCCATAAGTATGGTGCGAGAAGCGGACATCCATGTTTCCTCCTCCTCACGTATATTGCTCCCGCTTCATTGATCCAAGCCGTTTCTTTACTCTTGCAACCATGCCTGCCACAGCTGACTGGAAATCTCTCGCCGCTCTGCACCGCGCGAAGCAGGTGGAGGTCACACCACCGGAATGGAGATTGGATGAGGAGCATCTTCAAAAGCTACGAAATGCTGGGACCCCAGATGAAGGCAGGCTTGTAGAGACCAAAGCGGTTCGCAGATCAGGGCTGCTCTCTGAGAAGGAGTTTGGGATTACCGAGTATCTCACAGCCGCCGACCTGCTTGACAAGTTGTCTCGGCGAGAGCTCTCTTCCGAAGAAGTGGTGGTGGCTTTTTGCAAACGAGCCAGCCTCGCACAGCAACTCGTTGGTGGTTTTCTATCTGTCCAATGCTTCAAGACTAACCAAGACGTAGACAAGCTGTGTGACGGAGGTCCTTTTCAAGGAAGGAATCGAGAGAGCTAAGCTTCTGGACAAGCAATTGAAAGAAACCGGGAAGCTGGCAGGTCCGCTCCACGGGCTGCCGATCAGTCTCAAGGTATGAGAAGTGGCTTCAATCCAGGTTGGACATTACTAACAGCTCAGGATTCATTCGTCATCAAAGGGCATCATGCCACCGTGGGCTATATCGAGTTCCTTCGACGCCCTGTCCCTGATACCAACGCTGCTTTGGTGGATCTGCTACTTGACGCAGGAGCAGTTCTTTATTGCAAAACCAACCTACCTCAGACCATGATGGTGAGTAGCTCGTACTTGGACGTCCCTAGATCATGTCAAATTTCTAACAAGCATCAGACGGCTGATTCGGAAAACAACATCTTTGGGAGGACCCTGAATCCCCATAAGACAAGCCTCACAGCGGGTGGTTCAACAGGAGGCGAAGGTGCTTTGATCTCGTTCCGTGGATCGCCACTTGGTGTGGGCAGTGATATCGCCGGTTCTATCCGCATACCTTCGCTCTGCTGTGGTATATACGGATTCAAACCTACGTCCAACCGTGTTCCGTTTGGCGGCCAAACTGAATATCCCTTCCCAAAGATCAACCTGCCCGGCGTGGCGCCAACAGCGGGACCTATGGCAAATTCCATCGAGGATCTGCACACATTCATGAAGACGGTTATGGCCCAACGGCCATGGCGATATGATGCCTCTGCAATTGATATCCCGTGGAGAGATTTAGGCAAAAGTTCCAAGCCCCTCACGATCGGAATTCTAGCCGAGGATCCAGATTACCCTCTACATCCACCCGTTCGCCGCACGCTTCAGAAAGCAGCCTCTGCCCTTGAGAAGGCTGGCCACAAGATAGTACGACTATCTGCTGATCCCCAACGCAGCGCTGGCCTCGGTGGAAGAATTGGCTTCCAATACTTTAGCATGGCTGGTCCTGACCCAGATACCATCTCTAGAGAAGTTGGTGAGCCGTTGGTCGCATCCGTTGCTGTAGGCGTTCACCCTTTCTCCAAGGGCGATTTCCCTGTCTCGCCAGATCTCGACGTCCCACAGAGGCTGTCTGATCTTGACGAGGCCCGATTCTCATATGCGACAGCGTGGCAGGAAACGTGGCGAGACAACGAGCTTGATATTGTGCTCGCTCCTGGGGCCACGACGACGGCAGTTCCTCATGATACTTATGGGGTTCCAGTCTACACTTTAATGTGGAACGTATTAGATGTAAGCCATCCCGACTTTATACAGAAACAACACGCTCACAACAGCTGCAGTATCCCGCTGGCATCATCCCTTACGGCACGGCGTCAAAGTTTGAGGATTCTCAATACCAAAAGGCTTCGGCTCCCTTTGATCCCGATTGTACGTTTCGTAAAGAAACCCGGTTAAAAAGACATGACTAACTCTCAAGTAGATGATCCAGAGGCTTGGCATGGCGCCCCCTGTGCCATCCAAGTAGTAGCTCCCCGTTTTAGAGATGAGGAGTGCCTTCAAGCTATGAAGGTTATTGACATCGCCATTCGAAACGATGCACCCAAATCAAAGGTTTAACAAGAAGGGCCAGATTAAAGCTGGATGCCTGATAGATAGCATTTTTTATAGATAGATGATCGGCCCTAGGCCGAGTTTTGCATACTACTGTGTGTTGGATCACAAGTCTAAGGTGACAAGAGACTCAACCTTAAAAAGCAAGCTATTCGAATTTCTCCAAGTAGTCTAGAGTATCATACATCCATATCCAGTCTTCTTTGCTCAGCTTGCCATCGTTCATTCTTTATCAGTACAAGCCGAAGCAGTCCAGAGTTCCCAGCCCTCCTACATAACTTCATAACAAATCTTTCCACCATAAACCATTGCAGTTGGCTCAAACGTAAATAACCTTAGTGATGGTGGGAGTAGGCGCCTCGATGGTCACCGGGGAGGCGCTGGCACAAGAGCATGCAGTGAGGTACCGAGCCGTTCCAGAGCAGGCGCTGGCGTAGGTAGGAACAGACTTGGTGACATAGACAGTCCTAGAATTCATGTTAGGTATATGTGAAGATGCGTGTCAAAGAGACTAGCTTACGAGACAGGAGGAGTCGTGGTGACTTCAAGGTAGGCGTTGCACTCGGCCTGGTAAGATGCCACGACCTGGGGTCCCCGGAAGCCGGGGACAACAGCTCGGGCACAGTTGTCACCGCATCCAGAGCGGTCCTGGAGCTCCTTGGGGATGGCGGCCACAATGGGGGCGAAAAGAGCGGCGATGAGAGTGAACTTCATTTTGAAGGAGGAGGAAGATTGAAAATCTTAGTGGAAGTAGCGAAAGAGTTCTGGAGAATGTGGTTGTTGAGATGTTGATACTGATGCTGGTGATTCAAAGCAGTTGAAACGAGACTCAGGCTCTCTTTATACTTGGATCCTCGGTATGCAGTCCTTTCAGTTCAAGACCGAATGCCCTCCTGAAGACCAATTTCCCCTAATCCATCGCCAAGACACCGTTGGATCCGCCCATAGAGTCCCCAACGGGGGCACAGTATTGTGAGGCAATCGCCACGTTCTCGCGACGTTTGGCCCACGAGTTCCTGAGTTAGCGCGATGCAGCCGCCACGTTGGAGCCGTTTAGCGACAATGGAAAACGCCACGGCCCAACCGTCGACAGCTGAACCCTTCGAGATGGCAGTTCTAGATTGCGCCAAGACTCGAGATGGCAACAAAGACATGTGGAGACAAGGGATCAAGTGAAACGTCCAAACGGCCATAAACGAATTTGGCGTTGAAGAGAGGGGAAACTATCTAAAGTCTTGTTCCACGTCCCTTACAAATACGGGTTGTTTGACGGAAGGGAAACGTTGAATAGGAAAGGCCGGTTTTGACAAGGCTGCAAATGGACTACGGCCAAGCCATCTTCAGGGGGTGACTTGACAGAATACGCCGACTCGACTGACCGCACAACGCCTTTTGTCAAGCACGGCCCTGGGCGGAATAACTCCATCGCTACGGAGGTAAGCTTAAGCAACTGCAGGAAGCCCACTCAAGGCACTAAAAAACCCACCCGCGCAAATCTTCTCACTTGTCTTTCCTGCATCACCTTCACTCACTCCAAAACTCTGCCCACCTATTGGTACACAATAGAGCCGATCATCGTCCACCGGGATGTTACAGGGATTTTCCCGCCTCTTGAACCAGGACATGAGGCAAGGCTGACCCCATGCTGGTCATGCCTGAACGCCGAGATCAACGACAACTGGGACAAATTCACTGTGGCGAGGAACGCGGAGAGTGTACTCCCCGTAACATGGCACCTCTGTGCTTGCACTTCGCCCACCAACTGGGGCAAGAGATGCATGCCTTGCCACAACGGGAACAAGCAGATGCAGGTAACCGTTGGCGCTATCTACACACGTGCGAGAACCCCGGCTGGCTCCATCTCACAATCTTCGTTTCACGACATTGGTAAGCTTCAGGTAGTTGGAGGGACAGAACATGGACTGAAGAACAGACCATGAGGACCTCGAATACATTGAACAAAAATAGGAATTTACAGAAATTAAAATGAAGATGATTCCCTATGACACGAACCATTCCCGCGGGTGTCAAAAAAATATGGGAATGCCTCTATACCTACCTCTACTACCTATAGTCTACTTTAACTACTATTCAGGTGAGTTTTATAAGAGCTTATCCTAAGAGTATTTAGAACCTTATCTATCATTTAGATACTACTCTTCTTAAATAAGCCTAAGTTTAGACCTAGTATATCATAGGAGTATATCTAATAAGTCTCTTGTTTTATGACCATGACTACCTAACTCATTAGGTTGGAGACCGAAATGCCTGGCAATCTCAATCTGTTTCGACTCCATTCCCTCCTACGATCAATACGATCTTTACATCCATCGGACCACTCCATCTGATCAGCCATTCATCCATCCAATCTAACCGTCCATACCGTCACGGATACGTAGAAACGCCAGATACCTATCCTGGGTCTGGCGACGGCACTGCTTGCCCCAAATGGTCATGGGCAAAGAGAGCATCAGGATAACAAAGCTTAAAACACCCAGCTCGATGAAGCAGTTCTGCAGCCCCGTGTCGATCCAGAAGCTGCACACGAATGTGAAAATCATGGCCAGGGTGTTGTTGATGACGGCCACACCCACCATGCCCTCAAGCACCATGTCCGGGTAGCTGTCGGCCAGGTATGTGATGCTCAGATCACCGGCGCAACCATACCCAAAGCCGATGAAGCCCAAGGCAACGTAAGGAACGGGCCAGTCCCAGCCCTGCGCGGATCCAATGCCAAAGAGCCACATGCCCAGTGGGAAGATGACGACGCAGAGCACCATGAGATACAGGCGGAACTCGGCCTCCATGATGCCCTTGTTGCGCTTAGCCATCCACAGGATAAACTCGTCGCTGCAGTAACCACCGTAGAAACAACCAATGACACTACCAATCAAGCAAGGCAGGTTCATATTGCCGACAGCAGCGTCGCTGTAGTTCCACGGCGGCCCAATCCAGTAATCCTCCTCAACCGTCAAGTAGAACGACAGCGCAATGTTCTGCATGCCCCACTGCAGGCCGGCAAACCACACGGCGGGAAAGGTAAAGATGCGCATCGTGTGCCACAGGCGGTGCACGTACTGACGGAAGCCGAACCCGCGCAGGTTGGAGGCTGGCGTGATGAGGGCAATGCGCTGCCAGTACGACTTGGGGCGCGTGAACGAGGCCGAGAGCCGGTTCTGCTCAATCTGGGTTTGGCGATCGTCCACTCCAGCTTCGACATCGGCCTGCGAATTGTCGGCGCGCTTCTCTTCGCTGGTCTTTGCGTCCGGAGCCGGAGGCGCGGGAATGCCCTCCTGCAAATCCAGGTAGCGGTTGCGCTCAAAGGCCGTCTCCTCGAGGCCAAAGTAGAAGAGCACCAACGTGAACCCCGACGCGATGGCTCCGACGTGGCCAATCCAGCGCCAACCAATGTTGTGCGCAAGATGGCCTCCGATCAAAGGGCCAATGTAGGTGCCGACCGACGTCGCCAGCGTGTAAAAGCCAAGAGAGGTACCATTCTGGTGCTCAAACCAAATGTCCAGCAGAGAAAGCTGCACGACAGCCTCGGCAACAGACTCGGAGGCGCCGACGAACAGCTGCGACCAGACCGTATCGGCCGTATTCTGCAGCAGTCCAAACCAGATGTTGCCAATCAGGCCCCAGACCGTTCCAACCAGGTAGAGGATGCGGCGCCCGTACAGATGAACAGCCGGCGAGCTCAGCAGGGTCCAGTATCCGATGGCGACGAACAGAACGCCCGCGCCCGTGTTGAAGACGTCGTAGCTGATGCCGTACTCCTCATTGACGCCCACGCCCGCGGCGCCGGCCACATTAGACGTGGCAGCCGTAAGGGCCACGATGTAGCAAACGAGGAACGAATGCCACGTCTTGCGCGCGATGCTCCAGTTCAACGGGTCGTTGGGCGATTGCGTTGGCGGAGGCACGAGGATGATGTCGCCATGCTTCTCAACGGCGCTGTCGCCCGATACGCTGGCCCATTCATCCGTAAATAGCCTCCTCGTGCCCGGAAGGACTTCATCGAGTTCGCGCGTGGGCGGAACGGCCATCCGCGACGAGGGGGGTTGTGCCCGGGTTGGTGAATTTACTTGTTATCGACTGTTCAGCAAACGGCTCCTCGGAGCCGCATGTACTCGACGGGGGTTAAGGAGGATAGGTATGGGTGTGAAAGATGGCAATTGAGAGTCAGCAAGACATTTTCTGATTTCTGTGTAACCAAAAGGCAGTAGAAGCCACTACATTCCTGCCGAAAAAGAGGAGGAAATTTTTTCTCTTATACGGCAGGCGCAACAGGCCATCGTCGCGACACACCCCCACCAAACCGAAAATGTTGCTCCAGTCGGGCCGCAACGAACAGACCGGATTGATACCCCATAGGGCAGGCAGTCTCACTCAATGGCCAGACGAATCCAAGGCCGGGGAAGCGATTGATGTCATTGTGGAATGTAGGCGGCACACGGCACACCACACCCGACCCTTGCTTACCTAGGGGTCGTCTAAGGAAACACGGGAATCATAGATAAGTCCTCATACTATGCAGGGCTAACCTTAGGCATATTTCATATAGAATCAATACTATATAGCAGCTAAGACTCTGGCTTCTTTTATGATAGTATTTTCAAGCCCTTAGCCTAATAGTAATCATTTGATAGAGTTATAATCATGGTAAGATATCTACCTAAGGTACCTAAGAGACCTGTATTTTCGGCCCCACAGCCTTGCTCCGATAAGGCCAATGCTCGCGTGTCCCTCCCTGTCTTGCCTCACGGCTTCTCCGTGACTGTGCTTCGGATTTTTGCAGGCATCAGCTTTCAAGGGGCGAATACTGATAACAACCACAGGGTGGAACCGTTGTCGGCTACGTCCGTTTATGAGGCACGTTCCGCGTTATCACAAGCTTTTTTGGCCGCTGGAACAACCCAGAGAGCTACGGGAAGCTTCATATCGCCAAAAAGCTTAAACAGGCGCGCCTCTTGAATCTAAAAATTGGCACTGATGGCTTGGCAATGCGACTCACCGGCAGCGCATGCAGGGACACGCGCAAAAAAACGCATGCGGCCCAACCCTTCTAGAAGAAGCCGGGGTGAACGACCAGGGATGCCTGCTCTAGCACCATGTTATAAAACTGATGGTCAATTATTGCCTTAGCTTTTATGGAGTTGAAGAAATTTTCTACTCGTCTTGAATTCGCTCTCGTCATCAACAGGTCGTGCATACTTGAGTCGCATGGTATCTAAAAAATGTCCCGTGTCCCATATTTTCCATCTATCCCATCCAGCATTGATGCGCCGCGTCTATTCTCTCTCAAACCATGAGAAAATCCACATTCAGGTCTTTCAACGTTTGTACCCAATTAGTAGTCTGCCTCTCCTCCGCGTCGAGCCCCCACAGAATCTGTAGCGTGTCGATGGCCGAGTAGAGAAAGCCCCAGGGACAAACTGCCACGAGCTTCTTGAGTCGGTCCATAACCCACGCGCGTCGCTCTGGCGTCGTCACCGTCGTTCCATAAATAAAGGTGGGCCATCCCGTCGCCTTCAAGTTTGGATCATCGTCGGGTATGGGCTCCAAAGTCTCGAAAATATTCCGGATCAGCGTCTGACAGACTTCGTCCGGCACCCTTGCTGTCAAGGACGGGGTCGACTGGATGATATATAAACATGTCGCCAGTCGATGCGCTGAGCCTGTTTGGAAGCGACTTTGGATAGCCGCCGTGTCGGATGCCGGGATACCGTTATGCGCCCATGTATAGACGTCCACGTTCTGTGCGCGCTTCAACAGGGTCGCAAACGCAGAGACCATCATCTCTTCCGAAATTTCTTCATTCGCCCCAGTGTTCAACAGCTGCGCAGCCTCACGAAGAATATCCATTACTTCGGCAGGACAACAAAAAAAGTGGTTGGTCGCTCTTGACAACGTGGAATGAACTTGGCTTGGTGCAAAGAAGGACGTCTGAATCCCCGGCGTTGTGGGGTTGAAGGACAAGCTCAGAGTGCAATAACTGACAAGAGGTTAGCCAATGACGGACGAATATTTCGTTGCGGGTCTACTAACATGTAGCAGTCTGATATGATATAGTCCTTTAGGGTCTCGTCAAAGGCCGCATAGGGCTGAATCATGTTCAGTAGCTTCTTGGCAGCCTCGAGATGTGGCCTCCAACTTTGCCAACCCGACTCGACCAATTCAACGTTGACAAGAAATAACACGGTAGCGAGAACAACATCAGCGCCTATGGAATCAATGTTCTGTAGTGCATAAGGCATCATTTGTAATGCTTTTTGCTTGGCGACAAGTGCATCCATCAGTAGCCGTTTCGGCGGTTCCTTTCTCGCAAAAGAGTCGGGGCTCAACCATGGTCTCGCCAGGTTGCACATGTGCGCCGCAGATACTGCTACAATAACTTGTTGCAAGAACTTATGTGTGTTGGTCAACAAGAGGAGGCTGCGGAACGGGTTGTTGTCCCCACGGTCGTGAGCAACGAGGTCCTGACAGACACGAGACGAAACTGGACAGCATATTAGCAACGCTAAACAATCTCCCATGCATATCTAGTGGGTGAGTCTATACAGTAGTTGAGATACCCCCTTTGCGAATGTGGCATGTCCTGGAACAGAGGGTCGACAAGTGTCCAGGGTGCCGATATTTGCCATGGGTTCGGCGAGTTCGGATAAAAGACTTGATTATCGTTTGGTGCCAGAAGACCCCAAGCTGCAGGATCGAAGCCCTGGGTATTAAAAGAGCCCATCTCATCTTGCTTCGGAAGACGACAGACGGCAGCACTCGAGCTTTGTCCGGCTAGCTTGCCTCGGGTAGCGACGGCGCCAGTCCATAGAAATAGGCGGCCGTAACCAAGGCACTCAACACCCCTAGAGGAACATTTTGTACAATGGGGATAGGACCGGTCACAGCGAAGACGAGCGCGACGGCAACTGTGACAGGCTTTCTTGGCTACTTGATGCGGGCTGACGTTTTCTTTGATGATGGTGGTGGCGGCGGGAGGGGACTCGGACATAGCGCGCTCGCAGAACAAAACCGTCTGCGTAGGCGTTGCTTGCTTATTAAGGCGGGAAAATGGCTGATCTGTTGACCAGGGGGTGCGGTTTTTGAGATATCTAAAGGTGGGAGAAGATGGACAAGTACAAGAGCAAGAGTTGGCGCTGCCAGGGACCGCCTATCATTCGCTTGCTTGGGTCTTGGGGGGTCTTGGTCTGTGAGATGTTCGGTAGATTGCAGACTGGTGAAAACCAGACGGATGACAAGGGCTTGTTGATGCCTGGATGCCAAGGCTCCACGGTTCTTTTGCCTGGAAGCAGGTTTAATTCAGAGACAGGAGCTAACCCAGAAGGGACGGCCAAGACGCATTCTGACCAGGGTTTATGCCTCAACAAGTTAACAGCACGTTTCCATCACTAACACGACTGACTAATCGCCGGAGACCGAGCTCGGAATTATCACCACCCCTTGTTCCCATTTCCACCGTCGGATATCTCAACGAGGACAGGTACTATGCCTCGAGAAAGCGAGGCCAGGACAGATTGCAGGGACTGAGAGTGATCAAACATGACATTGCCACGGTGCTCACTAAACCATCTATCCTATTCCGGCCTAGTAAAGCACTCTCATGTCTCCGTGTCTAACCCCCGGGCTATCCCGTGTCCACGAAGGTTCTCGAAGCTGAATGCCCGTACGAACCGACGACGGTGTTGTGGCTCCGCTGCCTCGGTCCGGTGTTACATTCAGGTATAGATTTTAGGAATACTTGCAGCGTAGCATGATTCGATCGGCTCAGGCTTCCGAAGTGCCACAGGCGATGAACACGAGCCCGGTTTTATCACATGCCAACTCCTACCTCAACCACCCTATACAGCTTGTGGAAACCAACGTGCCACATCACTCGATCTTTTATGCAAGATAGCCGTCCGATCTACCACACCATTAATAAGGTCCACGCCAAGCTTTCTCCCGACCAAACCGCCGCAACTGACCCCGGTCAGCGGCGTGAGGCTCATGAGACGGCACGGCACGCCGATCCTTTGCAATGTTAGCTCAACAACCATATTTGTTAATCTTGGCGGATTGTTGGGCAATATTTATCCCAGTTCAACCTTGCCATAATTAACAACTATGGCACCCGAGTGGAACTCTTTCCAGCGAAAAGAGGGCCTCATGTAAGCCACCCAGGGTCAGGTGAGAGACATAGTATCGTCCAGAACAGGAAGCCAAGACTCGGTGAACAACTTGACTCATAGCCCATGCATCGCACAAGATCCTAAAAGATTCCCTCATCCTATCATTCCAACACGAATAGCCAATCTCTGCATGTCTTGGCTATCGCCATCCTTAAATGGGTAAACTTAGGGGATACCAAGAGCTACCTTAAACGTTGTGGGAAGCCAAGACACGTGCCACGTAATTATTCCCAGATTTGAGGCTCTCCAGATCGATCAGATCAGATCCCACCTATGATGGCCTGGGACTTGAGGAACTCCTGAGATTGCGATTGTGACCGTTTCCTACTGCGGAGCAATGTAATAGATATTTGTTTATAAACACGTCCTTTCGGCATTTTTACTTGTAAAAAGAAGAGGTATCATCTACACGAAAGACACTCCACTCTTAACAGAACTATACAAAGCAAGCAGCACTATCTAAATCACCAAAAATGGGCCAACCCGAGATTCAACACACCCCCGACACTGTCAACGGAGACATGGATATTGATATCGAGATCCTTGGTAGACAACGGCCTCCTGCATTCGCTTCTCGCTGGTCAGAGATCGGCTTCTGCTTCGCCTTACTTGGATCTATCTTGATGGCGGTGAGATTTTTCTCCACTACCCAGCTTGAAGTCCGTTCGAACCTAACAGCCTTCTTCCAGGAATTCTTCGTGAGCGGCTTCCACATCGTTCTTCCCCCTCTGGTGGAGGAACTCGACATTCCCCGAACCTCGCAGACCTGGCCGTCCAGTGTGTTCTCCCTTATCACCGGCGCTTTTTTGCTTCCCTTTGGTCGCCTGGGAGATATGTACGGGGGCTACTTGGTCTTCAATATTGGCTTAGCATAGGTTTCCATCTGGTCTCTCATCGCGGGCTTCAGTCGAAATTACATGATGCTCATTTTCTGCCGAGCACTCCAGGGGTTCGGGTCAGCGGCGTTTCTTCCCGGTGGTATTATTATCCTAGGAAAGATTTACCGTCCTGGTCCGCGCAAAAATCTTGTTTTCGCCCTTTATGGTGCCTTCGCCCCCCTCGGCTTCTTCATTGGAATCCTTACCGGCGGCATCGCGGCCCAGCTTCTCACATGGAGCTGGTACTTTTGGCTCGGCACCATCTTCCTCGCTGTTATTCTCGCAGTGTCGTGTTTGACTGTTCCCTTTGATCTCTACGATAAGAGACCCGGGGATATTCGGATGGATTGGTGGGGCGCTGGTACCATCGTGCCGGGCTTGCTGTTGATCATCTACTCCATCACCGACAGCTCGCACGCTCCCGAAGGTTGGGCTAGCCCACAGATCATCGTCGCGCTCACCGTCGGAGTCGCTTTTCTTATTGCCGCTTACTTCGTTGAGGGTCGAGTCGCCTCTGACCCACTGCTTCCGGGCGACTTGTTTGCTCCCAAGTATATGAAGAGATTGGTTGTCGCTCTCTTCTTCTCTTATGGAACCTTTGGAATATTCCTATTCTATTCGAGCTTCTATATCGAGCTGGTTCTGCATGTGTCTCCGCTGCTCACGGCTGTGTGGTATATCCCAATGATCGTGGGTGGCCTTCTTATTGGGACTGTGGGCGGTTTTACTCTGCATCACTTACCTGGACGGATCCTTCTCATCATCTCGGGCGCATCATTCTTGGCTTGTGTCTTATTCTTCGCACTCATGCCTGAAGACCCCAATTATTGGGCTCTGATCTTCCCTGCCATGATATGCGCAACGGTCGGGATCGACATTACTTACACAGTTAGCAACATCTTCATCACGAATAATCTTCCAGGGTATCGCCAGGGTCTCGCCGGAGCCTTGATTAACAGTCTGCTTTTCTTGGGCATCAGCTTCTTTCTGGGTATAGCCGACATTGTTGTTGGGGAAACCGGCCACCTTGGGCTTAAGAAGAGCTATCAGTCTGCTTTTTGGTTGGGGGTTGGTCTCACGGGTTGTGCTTTGCTCTTATATGTTTTTGTAAAAATTGGATCAGCAAAGAGCGACTTGACTGTGGAGGAACGAGAGCAATTGGAGGCTGAGGCTCGCCGGGTTCGAGATGAGCAGTTGGAAGATGGAACATCTGGCCCCTGATCTTTGGGCGCCTTACTGGTTAACATCGCTTTGTTGCGATCTTCAGATTGCATCAACTTACTTGTATGAGAGTGGTGTTACATAGTAATTGCGTAGTCTCATATTTTTGGAAAGCCTATCTAATGAGGCACACTGATGCAGTAGAGCTACCTAAGCAGCGGGGGGTCTCATTGTACCATCCAGAGACTGATTGACGTGATTTTAAGTTTATTCCATCCCATAATCTTGAATGTACATGCACACTGCCCTTGGCTTACGCGTATTATGTCAAAACATGACTTGAGCATAAGGGTAAGTAAGTGTAATAGCCCATACTCACGCCGCAATGATAGTGCTGTTTGATTACCCTTAAACAAGACAATTTATGATTAATTATTACGTGGAAAGTAATCCCGAGGCAATCAACACTTTGGCCCAACATCAAAGTTCGAGTCGCTTCCGACTTCAGAGTCAATATGACGACCAAAGACATACAGCTCGACATCGTGCACCTCCCCTCTAAACTCCTTGGCAACGTTCCGGCGGAAGTACACCCGCTTAAACCACTTATAAAGCTCAGCGCCAGCAAAGAAAACACCAGTAGCGATAAAGATCACACCCCACTCCCAGTCGATGGGGCTATGCATAAAAACAGTGCGGTTGATGACGGGGATGTACAGAGTCGGGGGCAGAAGGATAGTGCTGAGGGTAACAGACCAGAAGAGGAATGGGTTCTTCCACAGGCGCATGGTCCAAGCCTTGAAGCTGCCTCCATTCTCAAAGATCTCGGCAAAGAAGGACCGGCGAGAGTCGATGAGCTGCCAGGCGAAGAGGAGAAAGTCCCATGTCATGGTCGTGAAGGCCGTCGATCTTGCCGTAAAGACTGTCTCACAAGATTCCGAATACTTGATGTTGCAGTCATGCCCGAGGCCTTGCTTGTTGAATCCGTACAGGACAACGACGGACGAGCCGAGAATACTAATGAGCATGAGGATACCGTAGACGCCGAGATCTAAAAGGAACTCGGGAGTAAAGACGCCATATTTAAGCTGCACAGGACACATCAGCAGAAGGTAAGAAAAGGGAGCCCACATTTTTGGGACAGTCTCGAGCGTGATGACTGTACTTACACTCTGGGGTGGTCGGCGTAGGATGTCTGGAGAAGCCTGCTCAAAGCCAAGACCGGTTTCAGTAAAGGCACCAGCAACAAGAAGCATCCAGATAATTTCCACGGGAGTCATGACAAAGATGGAAACGCCACTTTCATCCTTAAATACCAACCCGACAAGGAGGCAGATGACAAAGGCGACGTTAGCAGCAAGCACATGGAGGATGAACTTCTGAATGTTGTCGAAAATCCGGCGACCTTCCTCGATGGCGTTGAGAATGGAGGCAAAGTTATCGTCAGTCAGGATAATGTCGGAGGATTCCTTTGCCACGTCCGACCCGTTGAGACCCATCGCGATACCGACGTCTGCGTGCTTCAAACTAGGGCTGTCGTTGACACCGTCACCAGTCATGGCAACGTAGCGGCCGCGGCGGTGCAGAGCCTCAATCATGCGAACCTTGGTCGTAGGCGAGCATCGTGCGACAACAAGCGGTAGCTCGGGCATGGCATCCAGCTCGGCGTCGCTCAAGTGGTCGAAATCGTGTGCAGCCATGACCATCGTTCGAGCAACGTCTTCACGAATAAGCTTCATCCTGTCGGGTGAAGGGATGATGGCGACATCGGCGGCAATGGCTCGAGCAGTTTCCGGGTGGTCTCCCGTCAACATGTGCACGCTGATACCAGCCTTCTGGCACATTTGTACACTGCCGCGCGTCTCAGGTCTTGGCGGATCATAGATACCGATCAGGCCATGGAAAGTCAAGTCCTTCTCAAACTCAGATCGATCCATGGCCACCGAAAGATCCTCTGGTAGACCGTCAACAGGCGACTTGCTGGCTAGGGCTAGAACTCGAAGACCGAGACGGGCAAAGGCTTCCATGTTCTCCAAAATTGCGTCTTTTGCCGCATCGTCCATTGGCTTGATGTCGTCGCCTTCTTCCATCGAGATGCAGCTGCCGAGAACACGTTCTACCGCACCCTTGGTAAAGAGATACGTCTCGTTGGTTGCAGTATTCTGGAAGACAACCGACATCTTCTTGACCTCGGAGTCAAAGGGGAACTCGGCGAGTTGCTTCCACTTGGGGTTGTCGCCAGCAGACAGAGTCATGCGATTCCAGTTAAATCGCGTTACGAACACTTGAATTGCAATTTCGGTCGGGTCTCCTTGAACACGCCACTCGACTGGAGAGCCGTCCTCGCTTCCGTGGCTCACGGTAGCCAGGTTTGCAAGAGATGCAATGTTCAAGTATCGCTGGAGAGGCTGGTTGCAGATGGTCTCCGTGTTGCGATCGATAATGTTGGATTTCGGCTCGTCCGTGGCAGAGGGCAACTCTTTCGGCGGGAATGGCGTAAACTCGATGTCCCCAAGCGTAGGGTTGTATGGCTCGTTGGTGGAGGGGACGGAGTAGGTACCATATCCTGGAAGCCAAGCCATCTTGATCACCATCTTTCCTTGGGTGAGAGTACCAGTCTTGTCGGAGCAGATATCTCAAGACCATGTTAGCTATTCCTTCATACACGGCATTTATAAACAAAAACACTTACTGGTAACACCTCCTAAGGCCTCTAGACTCTGCATGTTCCTCACAACAACCTTGCGGTTGACCATCTGCTTAGTACCGGCAGCCATTGTGATGGTCAAGACCAAGATGAGAGATACGGGTAACGTGCCGACCGCGGTGGCAACAGCATAAATGATGACATCCTTCCGTGGATCAAACCTGTTGGCGGCGAGGACAACGATAGCGCACACAATAGCAAACCCGAAAACATAGAGGAACAGTTGTGATAGCTTGCGCTGTAGGGGAGTGCCAACATTGACACCCAGGAACTCGCCAATGATGTCGCTAATAGTCAAGAGCCACTTGGTCAAATATGCGCCAAAGGAAGCCTTGCCGTTCTCGTCTCGCTTGACCTGTCTCTTCTTGCGTCCCGTATCATTCAGGGCAGCTGCAATAGCACCAATCTCGGTATAGGCGCCCGTGGCAAAAACCACTCCCTTGCAGCGACCCTTGGTGACAATGGTAGAACTGTAGCACACATTGAGGCGATCTCCCGGTCCAGTGTCATAGTCAAACTGCAAGGTAGGGTTCTTGCGGACGGGAACAGACTCTCCCGTGAGAAGAGCCTCGTTGGCTTCATAGTTGACGGCTTCCAGAATTCTGATGTCTGCCGGAACGGAGTCACCCATCTTGAGATCGATGATGTCTCCCGGAACTATTGCACTCGTTTGGACAACAATGGTCTCGCCGTTCCGAAACACCTTGGCAGTGGGCTGGCTAAGGGACTTGAGGGAGTGGACTGTTCGAGCGGCTTGGAGATCTTGGAAGAATCCGATGACGATGTTGAGGAGGATGATGGCAGCGAGAGCCCCGCCTTCTATCCACGCTTGGATTCCGAAACTGGCACCGAGGGCAAGAATCAGGACCTTCAAACACAAGTCAGTCAGCTAACATGATCGCTCAGATGATGATATCTAAAACTAACCAAAGTCATGCAGTTACAAACTTGCGCGATGAAGATCTTGATAGGCTTGACGCCTTCTTCCTCGCCCAGGTCATTAGGTCCATACTCGGAGAGTCGCAGAGCCGCCTCAGCAGCAGTCAACCCGACCACTGGATTCGAATTGAGCTCCCTAACAACACTGGCCGTTGGTAAGGCATGCGCCGGCCGTGAGAGGGGCTTGTTGGATTGACCGGAGACGTGACCTTCCATGTCCGCTGAAGTTGGTGCAGGCGACATGGTCAGTGATCCAGGAGGTCAGTTACTGATCTGATGTCCGTCAACTGGAACAAAATTGCCCAAACAAAGAAGACTGTATATCAATCAGGCCTTGGGCTGAATCGATGCTTAGACTTGGACACCTTTGAGGCTCCGGCTAAGGTTTATAAATATTAGCAAGCAGACAATGATGAAATGCCTCGTGATTGCTGGCATCAGACCTAAAAATGGAAGCCAAGAAACACCAGCAGTGTCGCGACTAACCAACTGAAGTAATTATTGCCTGGATAAACGCAAGGGGATTATGGAATTCTCGGCTCCCGGGGGCCATCACTGTGATCAGAAAAGAGGAACCCTCGGCTTGGGTCACCGATGTAACTATGCCAAGAGATCGTCGACAAGTGGGACCTTGAGAATGTTTTCTCTAGAGCCGAGCACAGGGGTATTTCGCTTCGAGAATCGAGTTGGATTGTAGTGTCTACTTGGGATTAGAGGAGAATCTCTCTACTATTATTATGTTTTTGTACTTCGTCGAAGGGGAGGAGAGGTCGGCCACAACACCAAAGGACACGGTCTTTACATATCAACCCCTCAACAAACCCAATGCTGCATAACACCGCAACCTTATCAGAGAAGAGCCATACTACCGAGAGGTAGCGTAAGTAACAAATTAGTAGTCAAAGACAGACACTCAAAGTGTTCATAAAGCCGAATACGAATGAGGGCTTCTAATTCCGAGATCGACTGGATTGCCGCGACTGGGGTAATAAGAAGAGTCACAACGTTGAAAGCAACAGCTCTGCAGTCTATTGGCCACGGTTACAGCTTCATCGTCCCTACTTGCACGCGCGTTCTCCGAAAGAGAAGCCAAGCGCCATCGCCCACGTGCCCCCAGAATTACGCGTGGCTTAAAACTAAAAAGGCAGTACTCGGACAATGTGTGAGCACCCCATATTACCATAATGTTGTGGAATCTTGATCCCCCCAGTGGGGAATATGGAGATGGTTGCTTGGCTTCCTGATTAGGCAACTTTGACGCTGGTTAGTCGCAGCGCATCTGCAATCGAGTTATGCTTATCTGCCTGCTGCCAAGCAACGCCGAGATTCGTGAGCAGGGGAGTGAGTAATAGTTACCAACAGCTCCGAGAGTCAGGAACTTTGACAGATTGCTCGGCACAGATGCTCGGACAGACGGGCGAGCGATACATAATTAACTGGATGTCGAGGGATATGGAGGCCGGTTTATGTCCCGTTCGACGAGAGTACTACTCCAATTTGATCACTATATTGCTATTACAAGCCAACCTTAAAAATGGACCGGCTTCAAAAAGTGAATAGAAAACCATATACGACAATAGCCGATTTCGGCAAGCCGCGTCCCTCCATTGAGCCTAGAGAGATGTCCACGGAGAAAGCATCGGGTAATCCAACGCCAATGTCAGCTTCACCTCCGCAACACTGTCTATGAATGCTTTCTAACCGCTCTTATAGTGCAATATGTGGTCTTTTTGTAGCCTTTGGAACACTAGCTTGCCAGCTTCTCTTCTCGCAAGACACCGTCAGCATTGATACAGCGACTGTGTAAGTATTTTCTGCGAGTTTGTCATGGAACCATTAACCAGAGCGACAGGCCAGCTCACCTCTTCTTCGGCGGAATATTGATCACGTTGGGTGGCGCTCTCGAGCTTTGCCTTCGCCATTATGTGCCAGCTCTCGCCTTGACCTCGCTGGGTTTATTCTGCTTTCCTTTCAGCAAGACGCTGCTGCCAGCTCTTTCGACAGGTGTACAAGGGATGGTATCTGGTGATAGCATTCCTCCCACCATGGAGATCAATACGCGATTTGGTAGGTTCCACGTTCGAAAATCGTTTGACCTTGGGCTGATAATGAAAAGAGTCCTCTGCCCTCATCCTGGGTATGATACTTCTAGTTTATCTCGTCTCATCTTTCCGAACGAACATCGCCCTTGTCCTCACACTTTTCTCACTCGATCTCGGTGTTGCGCTGGCTGCTGGGGCATACTGGCTACACGGTGGTCAAGTAGCTGGCGAGTCGGAAGTCGGAAGGAAGATGCTGGTGGTAAGAACTCCGAGACATGTATTGTAAGAGGAACACAACGCTGATACATAGGCTCGCAGGAAGCTGGCATCTGCTTTATTGCCGCCTCGGCCTGCAGCTTTTGGATCCTTTTCTCGACTTTGTTAGAAGTGGTGGACTTTCCATTTACCTTGCCTCTTGGCAGCTTGAGTAAGGCATCCATTCGACCAAAGACCAACATCCCCTGAGGTGTCGATCGGCGATTGGTTTTGGGCTTACCAAAGGGGCGCTGGCCAACATACAAACATGTATGACTACCTATCAGGTGGTTGAGCAAAATAGCTGTCGGAATGGAATAAAATGGTGCCGGGGTGTCTTTGTGTGAGAATACGGTTGTTGGTGTCTTATGGTCGGCGATTACTTTTGACATCGAGTGCTTATTAATCCTGGGTTCCGGTGCCACAATCGGATTTGGGGATAACCTCAACCCCGCCCGGTGTCTGTAAATAAAACTCAATTTCTTAATCTTATTCTCGCTCCAAATTACTCCGTCTTTGATAACCTCAACTATGGTTCAACTACCATCTCCTTTCAGCGACATTCCTCGCGTCAAGCTTCTGTTCGACCGCCCGGCAGACATTGAGCCACTATCGCGACTCACCGGAGCCCTGGACGGCGGGGCGAGTCTGTGGATTTTACGAGAAGACCGCAACTCTGGGCTTGCTTTTGGCGGCAACAAGGTCCGCAAACTGGAATATGTGCTGGCGGATGCTCTTGAGCAGGGCGCAGATACTCTAGTCACCACGGGCGGGATCCAATCGAACCACATGTGTCAGACTTCTGCCGCTGCGGCTCGACTCGGTCTTCAGGTCGCCCTATACCCGACCGATAGAGTTGCCTCAGAGGACGCCGAGTACAAGTACGCAGGCAATGTCCAGGCCAACAACATTCTCGGAGCCGAAACCTTTCCAGTGGGGACCAGTCAAGAGACTGTGATCGAAACCCTCAAGGAACAAGGAAGAAAGCCGTATTCCATTCCTAGCGGTGCGAGTACCCATCCATTCGGTGGCCTAGGATTCGCCCGCTGGGCGTTTGAGCTGCTCGAGCAGGAGGCAAAGTTGGGTGTGACCTTTGACGTTATCATTGCAGCCGCTGGCTCGTGCTCAACACTAGGAGGAATGGTGGCGGGCTTCAAGCTTGCACAGAAACTAGGCGTCCCAGGCTCGAAGAAGCGACTTATTGGATACTCGATTCTGAGATCTTCGCAGGAAGAAGTCGTTGAATTAGTACTGAGCATTGCCAAGACGGCGGCTTCCAAAATTGGTCTCCAGCCGGATGAGATCACTCGGGACGACTTTGAGATCGACTGCTCCTATCTTGGTGGCAAATATGGGAATCTGGATGAGCGCACTTCTGAGGGCATGAAAGAGCTGGCGAGACTGGAGGGCATTCTAACCGATCCTGTCTACACCGGCAAAGCATTTACCGGAATGTTGCACTCTGCAAAGGCCGGTGCCTTCAAGGGCAAGAACGTCTTGTTCTGCCATACAGGAGGTCAAGCTGCCCTTGGAGCTTATCCACGCCTTAGATAGCCTATCGACTAGGGTTTGATGGCCTTTCTGATAGGCTATTCTACGTCGGAGATATATAGAGATCTGACTAGTGGGGGTTGTACAGATACGCAGTCGTAATCAGCATTTCAACCACGATGTAGATCTATTAAAAAGTCTCATGAAATTATGAAGTGATTCGTTCATTGTAATAGGTATTAATTATCGTAACAAGAATATACAAGGTCATATCTAAGCTTCCATACACAAACCCAAGTTCTTCAACATATCATCAGCCAGCAAATTGATGCCAGCTGTCCTCTCATCCTCGATTCCAAAAGCGAGGAATAGCTCATCATCTATATGCCCATGATATGTCTGCCCCTTCTGCCTCCAGCTCATAGAGGTGACGTAAAACATATCCGACGTGTCTTTATCCGGATGTCGCTGCCGGCCGTGGATCCAGAGCGGTTGACGCGACATGGCGTGGATTTCAAACGGCGCATGCCGCCGGAAGAGGATGACGTATGGCTCGTAGACGCTGTGGTAGTTGTAGAATGTCTTGTGCTGGTAAATCATCATGATGAACGTATTGCTGTCGTCTGGTATACACATGGGGTCGTCCCGGCGGCACATCGTGATCTGGAGAGAGTTGCTCGTTTGATGAATCGACTCGAGCTCAGGGGCTAGTTTGGGTAGGTACTTGGCCAAGCACTGCTGGTCCGAAGCTTCAGCCAAGGGCGCCAGGTCCGGCCCCACGGAGCCGTCCCCGTTGACTTGAGCAAAGACGCGCTTCGGGGTAATGTCGTAGTGAGTGTACATGGTTCCGCTCGAGTCCCAGAACAGGAACCAATTCTTCTCGATTGGATTCCACTGTGTCGGGCGCTGCAGCTCGGTGCCGACACGGAACTCAGAGAGGTTGCCTCTGTCGCCTTTCCAATCGACGAGTGTCCTAAAGTCTTGAACCCACTGGCCGAAGCAGGTAAACCCGGAATTGGACCCGTAGGTGGTATAGGGCTTCTCAGGGCCAAAGAAGACGCGCGCATCGTGCGGACCAAAGTTCCAGTTGAAATAGGCCAGGTTGCCCTCGCAGTTGCCCCCTACCGTTGCAGCAACGGGTAGGTTCATCGGGGACTGCAGGCAGCGGAGCGCGCCATCCTGGAATGCAGCATTGCAGACAAGCTCAGTGAACCAAGGAGAGCTCTCTTCGCCGTCGTCGTGTCGCCATTGGGCCACAATGATCCAGGTCTCGTCGAGGGTGGGATGCGGGATGATGTTGGGGTTCAATGCCCTGAAGCCATCCCCAAACTCGATGGGGAAGTACTTTCTATCCTTTGTTGATACGGAAAAGACTTCTTGATGCGTGGAATCCGCTCCCTGGGGAATCAGAGCATCGTCAGACTGGTCATCTTCTTGGGGGGCGGCCTCAATGGCACCGTTCACCGGTGTTGTCTGAGCATCTGGTACATCCCCCGACAGTGTCTCGTTTGCATACACAGGCTCTTCTCCCTTGCCAAAGGCCTTTGACAGTCGCGGCGGAACCCAAGCCTTGACGTTTTCAGGAAAGACACTCTGGTTGCAGTACAGCCTTATCGCAAAGATGACGAGGAGAAGGGTCGGGGCAACAAAGAGAATGAGGCGTCTGGAGTCTCTGACGAGCATCGTGAAAGCATCACCGTGGCGCGGGGAGATTAAAGAGCAGTGACAGGAGAGGTGCTTGAGGGGTTTGGCCAAGGGTCGAAGAACTCCAATGCGACGTCGAACAATGTCAGGTCAAGCTTTCTCGGGGGAAAACCTGCAGCTGCACTCTTTTCGCGGTCCACATGAAAAGCATGTGCATTGCTCAATTGGGCCATTCCTCATTTGAATCACACTCCGGGTTGGGCAAGCCATGATGACATCTTGTTTTCCCCTCATCCTCTAGCTCCCATGCTCATGCACATGCGGTAAAGCGTCCGATGGTGGGCGACGTGCTCCGCGCGGCATCGGACAAGATCATGATGACAATTGCGAGCAATGACGGCAGAGTAAGATGTCACAATGTGAATTGGCTCAGCTTATCACCAGCCAATAATGGAGCCGAGACAGCTCACCCCTGTCAGACATGCAGCTAAAAATGACAAGGTTCTAGGCCAGGGCACGGCCAACGGGGACCTTTTGCAAGGTCATGATATCCAATGCCCTCGCAATTCGACGTCGAACAGCCAAGAGGGCTCATTTTCATATGCATGCCGAGGCTCACCGCCCGACACGGGCCTTTTTGCGGGGTCCCCAGAGCTTCCCCAAGCTGATCGGCGGCGCGCTAGCAACGGCACAGAAGACCAGAACAGGGGCATTCTCGACAGGATGTGGAGGGATGCAGATCCTCTTCTCGGGAACTACCCCCTGAGCGGCATAGCTTCGCGGCCAACGTCAAGTTGGGCGTGGCTGGTCCCAAATACGAGCCGGGGTCTCTCTGATCGGGTATAGCAGACTGTGCCGCATCCCTGCTCCTCATGCCGCTTCTCCGAGAAGAATACAACTTGCCGAGGGTCACAAGCAAAGATGGGCTCAACACCAGGTGTTCCTGGCAGTTGTAACCCGCCTCCGGTACTGCACGCCCTCGGAAAGATGTGTGTTCACAACGTGGATGCATGATGGTGCCATGTCAAATTTATGCTTGATTCATTCTACATACATAATACGCCGTGCTATGCTCTTGCCTGCTTGTTAATTGGCTCCCCCAACGTCCTCTTGTAGAGCCATGATGCAAACTTGACGCTGGGCGTGTCGATAGCCCTCGTCGTCAGCTCAGCCAAGCCGAGCGTCAACGGCAGCAAGATAAGATGCGGCATCAGAAACGACACCTCTAACCCCAGCGGCCCAGATCTCGGGAGATGTAGCTTATCGGCCCAATGGGAGATGTGCTTCATCAGCTCCTCATTCTGCCATCCTGTGGCGAGATACAGCCTCTCGCCCAGGGTTTGCAGAACTGGCCCGTGAACCATGTACAGGGCAAATGAGATGCGCCCCAGGTATTGGCAGAATCTGGTCTCGAAGAAGCCCTTGAGCCAAAAGATTCGAGGAATGGATGCCACCAGCAAGACGGCGGCCCAAAAGAGGTAGAACCACTTGTAATCAAACACAGCTTGAGGTTTGAACCAGGACAAGTAGTACCAGCCACGCATCTTGGCAAGCTGCTCAACGTCGCGGTTGACTGAGGGAACTCCACCAAGGAACAAGCTGAAAATCAGCAAGTGATAGAAGATGAATTCCTTGGCCGGTTCGAGACGTGCCAGAAGACGCGGCAACTCTCCCTTCTTTGCCAGAAGATCCAAGTCGCAGAGCAACATGCCCGCGATGAACATGGCGTAGTGTGTGCCGTCGGCGATGTACATGAAGTAGACAATAAGTCCAACCTCACACCAAAGTCGAGCGCGCCTTGTACAGCGTGAAAACGCCAAGAGGGAGGTATAGATGACCATAGACCCTCTAAACTCGACAGGTATGGACCACAAGTGGTAGTTGTAGCTGAGCCAAGGTTCACCACCCTCTTTGAATACGAAGCTGAAGTTCTTGAACTCGTAGTAAAACGCCCAGAGCTCGTCGTACCAGCTGCCCTGCTTCGTGACTCCGCGAATCCAGAGCCCGAATAGATGCCATGTTGTCAAGTAGACGACCATGGCACAGATAAGAGGCACGAAAAGACGGAACCAGCGCCTGAAGAGAGCTGACGCAATATTATCGCCCAACTGGGCGGGCTCGCCCGCTTGAATCAGCGACAGGGGCTTCAGTGATAAGACGTAGCCGGAGATGACGAAAAAGGTCGACACGGAGTAATGGCCTCCGGTAAAGAAATGGCGAACGACGGGGAGAGCTGCAAAGTGGTATTTGCCCTCATATCCAAATCCGTTTTCGAAAATATCAGCTTGGTTGACGATGCTATGTGCCCAGAGCACATGGTGGTGAAAGTAGACCAGCAGGGCAGCGAAGCCGCGTAGTCCGTCCAAATAGGCAGTTGGGCGCAGGTTCTCGAGCGGCGGCCGTGATCTGGCTCGAATAGCAGCTCTGATGTTGTTGATGACTTGTTGCAACTTGCCACCAGCTGGTGCTGGTTTCCAGAGCGAGTACTGCTGCCAGTCCTTGCTGAGTGACCATTCCGGGCTCAGATCGGTCTTGATCTCGTCCCAGTCTGCGCTGTCGAGGAGACCGGTGTTTTGGGGCGACATCTTGAAGGGATGCCAAGGCAAAGATCAAGCGAGAGACAAAGCTGGCGTGACAACTCCAATTGAGCTCAATTGACGAGTTGAAGAGCCAAACAAACCAACTTATCTCGTTTGCTTGATGTACTCGAGATAAGCTGAACAATGGGGTAACGGCAGATGGAAGCAACACCTCTTGACAAATAGCCGAGGGAGGCGTGACAAGCATGTGGGAAAAAACGAGAAAAGATGACGAACTTGGACGATCCTATGGGGTAATAACTTCCCGAGCTGATCATGATTGTGACAAGAGGGAAAATCAAGGACCGTGGGACTTTTGATGCATCCCCAGACGGAGCACGACGTGGGGAAGCCCAACACCATCTTGCCGATCATGGCCCCATGCTCCGAGCGCATGCGGAGAGTGCGGGAAATGAGCAGTATGCAACAATTGACAGATTCATGACGTTGGACGTTAGGTGCTCGAACAGGGAATAACGCTCGCCCGTTTGACAGAAATCCTCCCGCTAAAAGCGCCATATCACCAGAATCCTTCCGCATTGACTTCACATGCCCCCCTCCTTGGCGCGGCGGGTATGAACGGGAGGCTCGGCAGCAAACTTCGAGCTAATTACCCCAAACCAACAGAAACCAGCCTCCCCGGAGTGTAATTGGCTGGGCATTCGGGGACGCACCGAACTCGGGGCCGGAGACTCTTGGAAAAGCTTGTTTGGCAACGGGGGCATCGATGCAAATGCGGGGGATGGCCCCCCCCTCCTCCTCCACACCCCAGACAGGGGTAGCGGTATATCCGAGGCTCATTCCCCCGAGTCACAAGCCGACTGTGTGAAATGAAGTGACCGACTCTTGCCTTTCGGGTTGTGGGTTGGGTTTGTTACCCAGAAATAGTTTCCTTTAGGCGGGCGGGTAATTTGGGTCGAAGGATATAGCCACCGGGGCTACAATCTCGCGGCCACGTGCCCATAGTCTCCTCCGATTTGTGCAACTCTATCAATTGGCTTTTTGTGTCTAGCCAACTAGAAAACTGCAACCCTTCTCCGTCTTCCAGAGTCTCACAAAAACATGCCGCCTTTCTCGCCTCGTGAGATTCGTCAGCCCGGCACTGCTGTTGGTCAATGGTGACCCGGCCCCCCGCCTCCGGCCCTTGCAGGGTCAGCTCGAGATCACCTTCACACTCACCCACCTCCACGATCCGCAAGGCACGGAGGAGCTGCCCTTCTTGGAAGTTCTTCTCATGAGCTAATAATACCCCCCTGCTGAAAGACGCAGCTATCACATGGGTGTCAGCATCCCTAACCCATGCTCGCTCTTCCTTCTCCACCGTGACATGATGTGCCCTCCGTGGCGATACCGGGGTTGCAGTCCGCTCCCCAACCTGGCCGGCAGTTATTAACTTATTGATAAGGCAGCTCCATCGGTAGGGCTTCAGAGCTCTTGGTATTCACTCAATTCCCCTCCCCGAGAAAGTAGTCAAACTCTTACACTTGACTTGTAACGGCGGTTCCATTCTCAAACTCACAAGAATTGAGCCCAAGAGTGAAACTCATCTTTTGTCTTTTTCGTCTCTCCCTTTCTTCGGAAAGAGCTCTTCCATGTTCACGTAGCCAGCCCATGGTCATGGCGAGTGGTCCTCGACGAAACCTCCCAGCTAACCTACGAATCCCCCCTTCCACCGTCGAGTGGACCGTCACCAAGAAGCACCACGACTCCAAGCACAGCAGCCCAAGGCACAGCCGTGACATTGAAAAGATGGGCACGCCCCTAGGCTCGCCAACCCTGGCAGCCTCGACAGCAAAGTTCAGAAACAAGGTGCCCGCCCAGATGCAGCGGTGCCTGCCGCTCTACATCGGATGCGTCTTTTTCCTCCTCATCATCCTCAACTTTGACGTCTTCTACTCAATCTCCAACCCCGTGCGCTTCATATGGCCAGAGCCGGAGCACACACCGCCGCCGGCCCGTGGGAGCACATTTCCGCAAAAGATCTGGCAGACGTGGAAGGTTGACCCTCTCAACTATGAGGACCGCGAGCTCGTCACGTCACGGACGTGGCTGGCCAAGAACCCGGGCATGCGATACGAAGTTCTCACAGACTCGAATGAGATGGCCTTTGTAGAAACACATTTCGGCACGGGTCCCAATGGTCTCAATCGCCCCGACATTGTCAAGTTCTACCGCCAGATCAACCTTCCCATCATCAAGGCTGATCTCCTGCGATACATGATCATGTATGCGCAGGGTGGTGTCTACGCCGACATTGACGTGGAGGCTCTGCGGCCCGTGCATCGCTTCATTCCTGAACGATACAATGAGGAAGACATTGACTTGATTGTTGGCGTCGAGATTGATCAGCCCGAGTTTAGCGACCACCCGATCCTTGGCAAGAAGTCAAAATCATTCTGCCAATGGACCATCATCGCGAAGCCGCGGCAACCAGTCATGCTCAAATTGATTGAAAACATCATGGCGTGGCTAATTGATGTCGCCAAGCAACAAAAGGTTCCTCTCGGAGAGGTCCAGCTCGACTTTGACCAGGTCATCAGTGGCACAGGGCCCTCGGCCTTTACAACAGCCTTGCTGGAACAAATGAACCAAAGGTCAAAGGGTCCCAAGGTCACATGGGACCTGTTCCACAACATGTACGAGTCCAAGGTAGTCGGTCGCGTCCTCGTCCTCGACGTCGAGGCCTTCTGCGCCGGACAAGGCCACTCGGACTCAGGCAACCATGATTCACGAGGCGCATTGGTCAAGCACCACTACCACGCATCCAACTGGCCCAGCCGACATCCCCGGTTCAGCCACCCTGTATACGGCCAGGTCGAGGACTGCAACTGGAACGCAGAGTGCGTGCGGCTCTGGGACGAGAACGTCGCCGAGTACGAGAAGCTGTCCGAGGAAGAAAAGAAGACCAAGATAGATGAAGCCAAGAAGCCTGATCAACAATGAGCTGGGGATATACACATAAACATGGATGGTCTGCGTTTGCCTTTAGTCTTTAGATCTGCTTTTTAGCTGCGGTAATTACGGCGTTGCGTCTGTTCGGAGAGCTGAGATATCAATCAAATACATGTTCAAAAATCAATTCTTGTGAAATCGTATGAGTTTGGACTCGAAATGATTTAATCCTCCAATAGCGGCTTGGCGCATATGCAATTCTTTAAAGTTGGCTGAGCGCCCCTTGTCCATAGCTGACGGGAGCCTCGGCTCGGCGTCTTACGTTGCCCCAGACCCCGCGTTGTTTCGCGACCTGAACTCCATCTCACATTCCAACCGAAGTCTCCTCCTCCATCACCACATTCACAATCATTCAACAATGGCTTCAGCAGAACAAGAGCCAGTCATCATCGTCGGCGCAGGTCTCGCCGGCCTTGTTGCAGCTTTTGAGCTGTCGGAGCGCAAAGTCCCCGTCATCCTAGTGGACCAGGAAAATGAGAACAACTTGGGCGGCCAGGCCTTCTGGTCGCTGGGTGGCATCTTCATGGTTGATTCGACCGAGCAGCGCAGGATGGGCATTCGGGACTCGCGTGAATTGGCGCTGCGCGATTGGATGGGGTCCGCTCGGTTCGATCGGGAGCAGGAGGACCATTGGCCGCGACAGTGGGCAAAGGCCTTTGTTGACTTTGCAACTGACGATATGGAGAGGTATGTCAAGGATCGAGGACTCGGCTTCTTGTACAACGTCGGCTGGGCGGAGCGGGGTGATGGAACTGCCACCGGACACGGCAATTCGGTGCCTCGATTTCACATCAGCTGGGGAACGGGACCCGAAGTGGTCAGAGTCTTTGCCGATCCGGTGAAGAAGGCGGCCGAGAAGGGCATCGTGACTTTCAAGTTCAGGCACGCAGTCGACGAGTTGATCATCGATGAATCGGGACGGGCAGTCGGAGTGAAGGGACGTATCCTGGAGGAAGACGATGCTGCCCGGGGCATCAAGTCATCCCGAGTTGAGAAGGACAAGTTTGAAATTCGCGGCTCAGCCGTCGTCGTTTCCTCGGGCGGAATTGGAGGCAACGTCGAAGCCGTCAAGGCCGCATGGCCCGTCGACAGACTCGGTCCCAAAGTTCCGGAGAACTTTGTCGTCGGCGTTCCTGCGCACGTCGATGGTCGCATGATCGGTATCGCAGAGACGGCCGGTGCCCACGTCATCAACCGCGATCGGATGTGGCACTACACAGAAGGACTGCAGAATTGGAATCCCATCTGGCCGGACCACGGTATTCGAGTTCTCCCGGCGCCGTCTTCGCTCTGGCTCGATGCGACTGGCAAGCGGTTGCCGCCGTTTCTTTACCCGGGCTCTGATACCCTGGCAACCCTCAAGTATATCTGCAGCACAGGTTACGACTACACCTGGTTTATACTTGACCAGAGCATCATCGCCCGTGAATTCGCTCTGTCCGGGTCCGAACAGAACCCCGACATTACTGGCAAGAGCATTTGGCTGCTGTTGACCAGAGTCTTTGGCAAGAAGGGGACGGTTCCGGTCCAGAATTTCCAAAAACATGGCAAGGACTTTATCGTCCGTGATAACCTCGAAGATCTAGTTGCGGGCATGAACGAGCTTGCCAAGGCACGCAACGGACCACAGCTCAGCTATGAAACGGTCAAAGATGTGGTTGATGCCCGCGACGACCAGATGGACAACCCTTATTCCAAGGACTCACAGGCGATGCTCATCCACAACGCGAGGACCTACTGGCCAGACAAACGAAGCCGCGTAGCTCCACCGCATCGTCTCCTCGACAAGGCTCACGGCCCGTTGATCGCGGTCCAGATGAACCTGCTCACCCGCAAGACGCTGGGAGGCATCGAGACGAACCTGGACAGCAATGTTATGAGGGCAGATGGCAGTCCGTTCCCGGGTCTCTACGCTGCCGGCGAGGCTGCGGGATTTGGGGGCGGCGGGGTTCATGGATACAGCTCGCTCGAGGGCACGTTTGTAGGAGGATGCATCTTTTCGGGCCGGGCAGCTGGACGCGCCATTGCTCGAGAGCTTTTGGGTGAGCAGGAGGCACCAGGAACTGGGGCTGGAGGCCAACTCAGCTCTCGACTGTAGATTGATATTTTGAGCGTTTGAATCCTCTTTGTTAGGTAGGCCATCGTCAATTCACATACCTTTCCGTCTGTAACGTTGCGCTCGGCAGATGACAAAACATGGTTAATCACGTGTATGAGTTCATGCTGCTTGTGGCTCTATAAAGTTGCCGTGATTACGAACTCATTGCTGAGTGAGATAATAGGATTGTTCTATTCATGAGATATACGTGGTGGCTTGGGTCTGCTAGCGCACCCTGTGACTTTGCACCTCGGAGACTTTTTCGAGATGAGTTGTTTCAGTGGAGTTTGGTCGGGCCATGTACCCAGCGGCTAGGCACCCCAGCAATACGATGCCCCGGAGCCACTCTCTTCCGAGCGGAACAGACCAATTTCATCTAGAAGATTAACCGAAGAAATCAAGCTCGAGTCCAGATGAATTGGGCAATCCGTCAGTCTGGTATAGGGTGGCTGGCGCGTGCGGCTGAAAGAACAAAAATAACTGACCGAGTGCTGCAGCGCCTCAACGCCTTACCCGCGCGCTGATAGAGGCAGGGATCGGAGTTCCGCGGGGCTTGGCCTTGGCGCCGCAGGGGCCCCCTTCATAACGATCGTCGACCGTCATGCTGGTTCCAGGAGTTTGGGGGCCGGTTTTTATATGCCGCAGGGCATCGCACTCGGTTAGAAGAAGTGGCCGAGATGAGCATTTGCTGCCTTGGAGGATCAGTATGAGCCTGGATACTATATTCGAAGCCTTGGTTGAATGGCCTGTCTATCCACGTCCAATATCAAGATACAGACAGAGTTGAATACAGAGATCAACATCAAACTTCCAACAGATCGCCCGCCATCTGTCAGGTCGTGCATCTTCAAAAAGCCAAGCTTTCCCCAACGGTCAAACGAAAGTTTGAATCAGCCTCGTCGCGGGGCCTCAGCGTCGCAGAGGATCGCATCCTGGCAAATTAGGGTTGGAAAGGATTCCCACATTTTGCTTCTTTTCCTGTCGCAGCCTCCTCGGTGGCATGACTTGGGCTCTCCTGGCCAACCGCCTTCGCGCCCTCTAGCTCCGTGTTGTTAATTCCGGAATATGAGGACAATCACCAGGGCCAGAGGGCGGGTCCCTTGTCCGATTTCCTTTGACTCTTACTGGATGGCAATACGCCTACCAAAATCTCACGCGCCGCCACTAGTGATGCTAGAGCAAGGATCTCCGCCTAATGGGGCTGAGTTATCTTCGACTATGAAACTTGGGCGAGACCTTAGCAGGGGTGTGTGCCGTCGAGCCCGCGCCTCGCCCGCTCTTTTACCTACCTGGTGCCTCTGTTTCTTTCAAATGTCGCCGGTGACTTCTTTTTGCTGCCTTCTCCTCTCCTCGTGATCATCCCGAGTCGTGCGCACTGAGACGGTCGAGTATCGACACACCACTACTCTATATCCATACCGGATCCGGCTCGAACCCTCGAGGCACCTTTCTGCCTCTTTTAACATCTACACCATGTATTCCCTATTACCAGCCGCCGGCATTCTGCTGGCCGGCTTTGCCGCCCGAGTGACGGCCGACAGCTCCTTCATCACACCTGGAGGTTCTGGATCCAGCAGCTGGAGCAACAACCCTACATACGATGATGGAGAAAGCATGAACGTGGAATGGACTACGGATGTGGAAGAGACAAAACTCATTCTATGGCAAGACTACCCTCCTGCCGGTGGAGGCACCCAGTTCTTTGTCCAGCTCAAAGGTAGGCGGCACAATATCACACTTGACGACTACCAAAGCTGACTGAGCGATAACAGACAACTCCAAATCCACCAGCATGATCTGGCAGGCCAACTTTAATGGCTTTTCCGTCGAAGTAAAGAAGGGTGAGGATGCCGTCTTCCACTATGCCCTGTACGAGGCTGGAACCGACAACGTCATTGCCAACTCGGGCGCCTTCAACGTGACGGTGCCAAAGGATGCCGAGACGACAACGTCTGGCGGACCTACGACGAGCAACGACCCGAGCCCTACCCCGAAGTCCACCAAGGAGACGACAACCACTGGTGACTCATCGCCGACCAGCGACGAGCTGGACTCGGGAACAAGTTCCAGTGACTCGGGACTATCTACGGGCGCTGTTGCAGGAATCGCTGTCGGTTCCACCATCGGCGGTCTCGCCGTGCTTGGTGCCTTTGGCTTCATGCTCTGGAGGCGCTGGCGCAAGCCCGATGCCGGCGGATCATACACGCCTGCCGCTCCCCAAGACCAGAGCCAGATGGCCCAGCCTCAAGAGTACTACAAGCCCCCGGCTGCCCCAACCGAACTCGCCGGCCAGCCCTGGATTCACCCTCCTAATGGTCCTCATAACAACAACTACTCCAACGGTCCTGGTGGGCTTCACGAAGCGCCTTAATCGACGACGGTCATGTTGCACGGATACCAAGGGGAGGAAAAAGGGCACAAGCTGTAGGCCAGGGCTACCACTGACCTAGTTGAACCGATATTGTATAAGCAAAGCATGGAGTTGATTGGAATATCCTTTGCATAATTCCTCATTTTTTTTATTCTAGTTTTCTCGAGATGGTCTCGGTCAAAAATTTGAAACATGATCTTCACGCCTCAAGTTTCACCCGTGTCTTGAAGGGCCGCCACGGCGTTTACGAAGCGAATCCTTCTCCCTTTCGCCAAGATGATATCACCACACGACGTTGACAGGGGCTTGCAACCAGAAGTTTGGAAGATGTCAGATTGTGGAGCTGAGGCTGAGTGGCTGCCAACCGTCGATCCGGCCCGGCGGCTCAACCCTGCTGTCAGCAAGGGGAACCAACAGGGCTGACGCGTGGACCAACGGGTAGATGCATCTGCCTCTATCTACTTCTGGTTCTGTTTTTCGAGCTCTTCTCTGAGCTTCTCTCCCCTGTCTCTAACCGATTCCGGAACCTGATCTCCAAAGTCGTCGAACTCTGCGATGCGCCTCATCACCAACTCGCCCTCCTTGAATGGGACTTTCTTGGCCCAGCTCAATGCCTCGTCGGCATCCTTGGTCTTCAAGATCCACCAACCGCATACGTGTGCTTCCTTTTTAACGTCAAAGGGTCCCTCGGTGACCTGTGGTGGTCCATCCGAGGAGTAGCTGAGGCGGTAGCTGTCGACGTTGGTTGGGCGGAGGCCCTCTCCGCTGACGAGGACGCCAGCGGCATTGAGATTCTCGTTAAAGGTGGTCATTTCATCAAAGATTTCGGGTGTGGTGGCCTCTGGGTTTTCGGCATCGGGAGAGGCCTTGATGAGGAGCATGTAACGAGGCATTGTGATGGGAGATGGATTGAATGATGGGAACAAGGTGTGGGTTGCGGAGTTTGAGCTTTCACGTTTCAATTGAATAGAAGGATTTGATGAATCAAGAAATTATTGCATCGCATTGCGGGAGATGCTGCTTTTTTATGCTTACGATCCCAGTCTTTGTTTCTTCCCCTCATCTACCATTTGAGGTGCTTCAATTCGAATTCACGGTCCGGCAAACTTGGCGGACCAGGCAGCATGGGGTAATTGAGGAAGACCGTGAAATGTGGCGTCGGACAACACCCAATAATTGACTTTCAATGACCGCTTCTGCCTGCCAGCCACCGTTTATCTTTCACGGGAGAAGCAGATGCCAAGACGTTGAAACTGTCAGAATCGGGGCATTATCCAGCCGCCATCTACACCGAGCACATACGATATACGGTTGTCTTGTACAAACAATTGGGTTGGATAAGGCCTGTCGCTAAAGATAAAGCAGCATTTGTTATCATTATTAACCATGTTCAGTCAGCCTCTTTAGCTGATGTAGCGAGTGGTTGACAATTGATGCTCTCATCGCATGGTTTTTTGCCTTTATCCAAAGGACTTTGCAATAGTATGACTAGTTGTATGGGTACATTATTTGTGACGTTGTAGTTGATCGTAGTTCATTTGACCAAGCCTAAAGACTATATCTCGAGCTTCAGGCTTCTGCTCTCGTCAGCGCTGACAATGCAAGTTACGCATTACGGGCTTGTTCTAAAGTGCTGGGCGATGATCATTTCGCTGAATTGTGGGTTACTAAAGTCGCTTGCGAAGGGAATTGAAAACTATTGCTCCTGTTTTTCGATTTTATAGACACCATCGATTACCTAGCGACAACTGCCTCACGTACCGAGAGCTTCCTCTATTACAATTCACAGCCACGTTGCCATTAGAGTTGATGAAACTATAGAAGCCTGCAAGTATATAGATGTAAATGGTACAATTAAATACGCTGTTCAAGATCACGACGTAAGAATATTGTTATCGTGGATGTCTCCTGAGGATGGGATGCGCAAACAGTTATTTCTGGTTCCGTTAACGAAACCTTCCCACTGCAGCAGCAGATGATAACAATGCTTCGCTAGCAGCTCCCTCATGCATAGAAGAGGCAAAAATATATCCCGGTTATCCATCAATTACTTCGCAGAACAAAAGAAAAGGTTGTTCTCCCCACCCAGAATCGAACTAGGGACCTTTCGGTGGCAATTTCGCAGTTACAGCCGAACGTGATGAACCAACTACACCATGCGGAGATGAATCGATAAAAGAATATGGAGCCCAAGTCAATTATGTCGGCATCTTGGGTCTTTTGCAATGGTCTGGAGCCTACAGAGGGTTGGGTTTGGCATCGGCTTACACCTCATGCCCCTCTTCGATGTTACCAAAATGATGGAGACTGGTCATGATGGCGTGATACTGAAACGTCGAACAATTAAGGTTATCGGACGATTTGACAGGTCGATTGATAGGTAGGACGAGATACAGACTGCACCGGGAACTCGTTCAATTCCTGCGTCAACCATGTTCCGTGCATATCCGAAGCATGTCGTTAAAACCCTGCAAAGCATATTTTGCACCTGCCTTATCAGGAATATCACGACTTACAGACTCCCCAATTAGCAATACCTCTGCATCCTGTCAAAAGTGGCCCTTTGTCTCTTAAAGCCCTGTAAATCCGGCATCCGGGAGTAAGAACGTTGCGCACGATCCCTGTTGCAGCAAGCTTCGCACCATTCGGTTGCTGATGACGTGCTCAACTCAAGGTCTGACTCTGCCATCTTGTGGTCCGACACTCGGTTCGCAGTGGGTATCCTATCCCGGCTTAGGAAGCTGAAACGGCCATCTTTTGATTAGGACTCCACGTCGCGTGAAGCCCGTTTGTGCAGTGCATGGAATAAGACGTTGATATGATCTTAGTCTTGCAGAGATATAAATATGAGCAACAGCCCTGGTGGCATGTACTTTAGAGCTTATCTTACATCCTTGCATCAACACGAACTCCATGGCTGACACCTCAGATAAAGGTGGCAATGAGCTGACTCCGAAGGGAGCAGAAGAGTCTGCCTCTATTGCCAACTCCACCAAGAGCCAGCCAATCGAGACACCAGCTGATGGAAAACAAAATACCGAACATCATGTCGCAAAGACTGGAGCCGATGCCGCTCTTGAGCTTCTCAACGAGACAGGTGGTATCTCCCAGCCTCTAGACGCTCAAGGCAACAAGCGCCTCCTCCGACGCATCGATACGCACATCATGCCACTCATCTGCATCGTCTACTTCCTGCAGTACATCGACAAGACGGCAATTTCTTACGCAAGTGTCACCGGCATCATCCAGTCGACAGGCCTGGTAGGCAACGAGTTCAACTGGGTTGCCTCCATCTTCTTCTTCGGCCAACTGGCCTTTGAGTTCCCAACTATCCGTCTGCTGCAGATGTTCCCACTCGCCAAGTACGTCTCAGTCAATGTCACCCTCTGGGGCGCTACGCTTGCATGCATGGCTGCGTGCACAAACTACTCAGGCCTCTTGGCGTGCCGCTTCTTCCTCGGAGTATTGGAGGCGGCAATTGTGCCCGCTTGGGTTCTATTCACGTCCCAGTGGTACACCAAGGAAGAACAAGCGTTTCGAGTAGGCATCTGGTTCTCGGTCTGTGGTGGTGCGCAGATGTTTGGTGGTTACTTTGCCTACGGTGTTGCCGTGCACGTCGGAAAAGACCCCGACGCTGCCCTAAGGGGATGGCAGGTCATATTCCTATTCTTGGGCCTTCTAACGTCAGTTGTCGGGATAACGTTCTGGTTCATCATGCCAGACTCTCCCGCTGTCGCTGGATTTTTGAGCAAGGAGCAGAAAGCTCTTCACCTGGCGCGAATTCGCGGCAATGAGCAGGGCATTGGCTCACAGACTTTCAAATGGAGTCATGTCAAGGAGGCTCTGACCGACAGCATGACATGGCTCTATGCTTTCTGGGTTTTTGCAGCTAATATCCCGAATTCGATTGCGACGAGTTTCGGAAACATTTTGGTCAAGGGCATGGGCTACACAAGTGAAGAGTCGCTGTTGTTGGTTACGCCTCTTGGTGCTTGGGAAATTGTGGCCCTCATCGGTTTGACTTATGGAGCTATGAAGACTAGGCAACGTCTATACTTCTGCGTCGCTGGCCATATCCCTGCTGTCATCGGTGCAATCCTCATGGCAACGACGGAAAAGGTTCCCGCGCTGATCGGATACTATACCAGCGGAGGAATCCCCATCGGCTGGACCACCATTCTAGGACTTCAGAGCTCCAACGTCGCTGGCTCTACAAAGAAGATCACTGTCGCCTGTATCGGAACCATTGCCTACACTGTTGGAAACATCATCTCGCCGCACACGTTCCAAGCCCGCGACGGCCCGAGGTATCTTCCGGCGAAAATCTCCATCTGCATCATCTACTTCCTTTGCACGGTTGACTTGCTCGTCATGCGATGGGTATTTGAGCGACGGAATAAGAGGAGGGATGCAGCCAAGGCTGCACAGGGCAGGGATTACAAGGTCGAGGACAACCACGAGTTTCTTGACTTGACAGACCTGGAGAACAAGGAGTTCCGCTACGAACTATAGATGGAGCAGATATAGAATACTATTATCAAGTTGTGCTCCCCCACCACAAGTTTCCATGATGAACCCATCGTGAAGCTGCTCTGGCAACCGCGCCTACTGCAACGAACTTCGGAATGGGTCCAGCCAGAGCAAGCGAAGAAAGCTGGTCACCTCCTCCCGTTGAACAACCATTGTCAGCTTTCTACCACGGTATTCTTGATTACATGCAGGAGGCAATGACTGGCTCTCGCGCTTCAACGCAACCATCTAAAACCAAGGTCAAGACGCCTGGCGTGGAACAACAAACGAGTCTTCGGAGGTAGAGGATGCGGCCGAAGATGTAGCCAATGCCACTCTTGAAGACGCCCAGCCGACTTTCAAGGCGAGCATTCACTTCCGTGAGCCGCACCCGAGAGGCAAGCTGCCTTTTACAACGGCTAGGCGATACGGTCGGAGATTGTATCGAGTGTATGGCTGGACTGGCGACATGTTTGTTCTTGACATATAGACATGATAGATTTGCTAGATAGATTCTGTACAATGAGGTCATACGAGTATAAGTGGTTGGTAGATTTTATGTAGGCTTGGTGGCACGTGCAGAAAGGTATAATAGATCGATGGTAATGGGTGTATCCTGACTCAAAAACCACTCTAATCTAATCTATGGATGAATCAATCAAGCGGCAGAGCTGCAGCTATTTGAGCGGTCAGTAACAATTCTCCTTTTCCGTGCCAGGATCCCTTGTCACAGCTCCATATCATAGTGGATATGCCGAGAGGGATCTAAACCTTCCCGGCCAGTGGAAACTCCAGGGACTTCTAGCCCAAAGTTTACAGTACGTAAAACGCTCTAAAGGGATGTGATCAGAGTCAAAGGTGGCTTGAGAAGATCAATGTGGAGCATTGGTATGCACCGCATATGGAGCATCAGTCCAAGTGAAAGTTTATACTGTTCATCGTCCTTGGACGTGAACGGGATATCTAATAATATCGTACATGATAATGAACCGTCGCGTTGCTCTCTTTGACGAGGCCGCGTTGAAACTGTCAACTGGCAATATGTTGTACATGCGTGAATCTATATACAATGCAAGGTATCAATGCTCGCTCTCTAAGGCTCTGGCAGTTCATCATCAACTGGATCCCTGCTAAATTCGCCTGTACGTCTTGATGAGCAGTGGAAGATCCTCCTCGGCTTGGGGACCATGCCAAACTCGTCCCGGGAGAATCTCCTTCTGCTGTCTGTTGTTGATCTCGTGTCGAGCTGATATGTGCCTTCGCTAACGGTGCTAGAAAATGTGCCATCGGCGATGATGCCGCAGCGTTTATCCCGAGCGATCTTACCAATGAGATCGGCCATGGACATTTCGATATTTAGTTTAACGGTGTATGCTAGTGGGTGAAACTGCATATAGCTGTGCACGAGTCAGTCAACGCCCCCGCACACGAAGGAGAGAATCCTGCTTCCAGCAACATACACAAACGTATTTTTCAGGCTCATCATGGTGATGATAAGGACATCCATGCTCAGGGAAAAGCCAATGATGAACATGTTGAAGTGCGTCAACCTCCTGTACTTTGTCAAGCCGTGGACGATGAGGTTGGTGCGGACGATGTGGATAAAGTAAAAGTTGAGGGCGCCGTCGACGATGAGGTAGATTACTTTTTCGCAGCGATCCCACCACTCGTTGATCCAGATGTAGCGCTCTGATATTTGAAGTCTGGCGGGGATCCATATGTTGTAGACGGATATGTTTACGGCCGTGATGAGGATGGCGACGCCTACTTTTAGGCGGTAGGCGCGCTTCTTGTCGGTAAGTAGAATGGAGCATCGGTTGACGATAATTTGCAAGAGGAATTGGACCTGTCGTCGGGGTTTGCGGTTAGTTGAATGGTCGGCGGGTATATATGCGCGAGTGCGGCGTTACCTGAAGAGCCCATGTCGTAACTGCAAGGGATGTTGTCAGTGACGAACTACATAGTATGTGCCGGGGGGCAACACTTACGAATAGTAAAATAAAATGCAAAACTGCACAAGTCACAGGTTAGTTTATGGATCAATTATATCGAGACAGGACAAAAGAGTACGCACCTCGGGGGTATATAGCCTGTCAAGTGCAAAAAACAGATGACGGCAAAGATGAGACAAACCAACAGCTCAAGCCAGATCATCCAGATGTAGGCGTTGCGAAAGACGCGGCGGCCGTGGCGACGGTAGACCTTTGTGGTCTGCTTGACGGCGGTCCAGGTCGTCAGCCAGCCGAAACCGATGGTGAACCCCCAAGCGAGAGAAGCAATGATGAGGTCATATTCGGTGACTTCCTGGAGCTTGAAGTGGGGAGAGAGGAGGGTTATCATTGCATGCCAGACGGGGATGCCGAACAGGGACGAGATGTGCAATCATGACCAGGATGAAAAGGTCCGGATATCGAGTTCCATAATAATGGGATTTGTTATATAAAGGTGGAATTGACGGACTCGAGAAAGGACAGAGGGTGTGGCCCGTTTTTCTGGAAAAAAGAATGGGGGATCGCGGTGAAGAAAAAGAAGGGCAGAGGAAGGGGAAAAAACACAGTAAGCCCGCCTCGGCCAGAGATCAGCCACTGTCAAACTGGCCCAAGTCAGGTTCAAGCCAGGATGCAGGCAATAGGCTCGCGCGGATCCCCCAGATGCGAATGCTTAGCGCTCGAGGGCGACAGACTGACGGTCATTGAGGGGGTGAAAGGGGGTGTTGATGATGATGCTCGAAAGAACAGCGACAGACACGACGAGAGGGAGAGGGACGGCGAGACGAGGGCGGCGAAGCCTCGTTATGCATGTCCCATCACCGCAATTTTGAATTGGACGTTGCCAGGCCCGACATGAGGTTGAGCCACAGCCATTGGATCGGTGCGCAGCTCCCCTCGCCACCAGCAACAGGAGCCATCTAACGGGCAGAACCCTAAATCTCAGCACGTCTTGGAGACTAAAGGTCACTGGGCTCGCTCCGCGATGCCACCCGGCTTCCCGGCTCACCGATCCCTCGATCTCGATTGGGTCCTCCTCCACTTGGCGCCCGAGGCCAGCGAGGACGGGGCTTGAAGCTGCCGTCGACCGTTTGGCGCTCTTTTCCCCAAAGTCATTAGACTAGAGGCTTCCCCAGGCCTGGCCCTGAGGCGTCTCAGTCAACCAACTGCCTCCCTGCCGACTCTCCCCTCAGCTGGAATTCGCGGCCTGCTGAGCTGGGCTGGGCCGGGCTGGCGTGGCTGGCCCTGGACTCGGCGGAGGGTACGTACGACTCGCGGATCGCCGCGACCCCAGACGCCTCGTCGGCTTAGGGACTCAAGTGCCCTGCGGTCGGGCCCATGTCCCAACTTAAGGGATCGTGCAGCGGAGAGATGCAGGGCCCAGTCACGGCAGTCTCTTGTCTTGGGTCCTCCTCTGCTCTGGCCATTCACATGAGATCTGCGCGCTAATTTCCAGCTGAGGGTTACCCGCGGGGGAGCTTGTCGCAATCATGGCAGCGCCAATGACGCCCACATTGCAGGCCCTGAGGGACCTGGCTCGAGCGCGGATTGTTTCGGAAAGTGCGGCAGTTCCCCTCAAGCCCCGGGCTTAGGTTTTGCTCTTTAGTGACGAGGCCCCCGCGAGTGCAACTGTTGCGTCTGTTCAAAATGAAATTACCAGACTGATCGGCAGCCCAGCGTCTTGGCCTTGGCCCCGAAGCTTGTTTCCTCCAGGGCCAGAGGCGCTGCCGTGAGGCTTATGGAGCGAGTCAGCTACCGAGAGTCAAGTGACGAGACAGACACCACAAGGAACGAGAAGGGGGGCAGAGACACGAGGCACAGGAGACACAAGGCTTGGCATGGCGGCCAACGAGCATCGGGATATCGCGAGACTGATGAGATGCCCCCCTTCTCGCTTGATTCAACAGGCACCAAAAACTCTCGACTCAACCACCCGGGCGCAGCGATGGCGATGGCTTCCAGAAGACATCTTCGGTGCTTTGACTTTTTTGCGCTGGACGCAGAGTAAGTAAAAGCGAATGGCAAATTGTTGTCGCCCCGACAAGCCACCGTACTGTCGCATTTCACCTCCCCCAACTCGTACAGTACGCGCCAGAGTCAGCACGGAAAGATCCGACGAAACATCACACAACCATGTCGTATTAGCATTTCCACAAAGCGTCCAGTTACCGACAAAATGGTTGAGAGAATGAATTAATTGCTTTTTGGGGCGTACGCGGCATCGCAACCCGAGGGTAGCGCTAAACTGATCGTCATTCCGAGCTCCCCTCGCGCCGATACTGCTCTGCCCTAGCGCACCCCAGCTCCAGACAAATCGCGGATCACCCTGGAGCTTAAAAAACCATTTGTTTTGCTATCGCCTCTCTCCCTTTGGATCTATTTTGGTTCCGTTGCTAGGGCCATGGGGCGGGCCCGCACCCGGCAGATGGAGTGATCTCCCTTGCTTCTCGGCCGTGAGAGTCGGGCCTTGATTCTGAAATCTGACCGACGATCAGGAGTAAACCAAGATGTAGATCACCGCAACCCAAGATCCAAGTGTCTTGTGCCCAAGCTCGATATCTTATAACCCGAGTCATTCGCCCTTCCTTTTCTTCTTTGATCGGCAAACACGAGGGGATAGTCTCGACACTGTAGGTAGATTCGCGAATTGATTGAAGCGCGCGCTTAATTGGTGATGATACCCTAGAGCCAACTTCTGACATTCCACGGCTGCCTGCGGGTGTTGCGTTAGGCAGAGTTTCGCTTCGCTGCCTAAATCGCATCACAATATCAAATTCAGAGCAAAAATTCAAAGCTTGACAGAACTTGCAAATTCCTCATCTCTTTTATTGCTGATCATAATGGGCTCCCTGCCGCCATCTATCGTCGTGCCCGCATCGACTCAACATACGCATACCGTCGTGTTCCTGCATGGCCGCGGTGACACGGCCCCTACGTTTCACGACTCACTTCAATACTCGACCGATTCGAACAACAAGACCCTTCTCGAAAACTTCCCGTCCTTCCGTTGGGTGTTCCCGCGTGCGCCAATAGGTCCCCTGGCGGCGTCTCCCCGTGACAAAATCTCCCAATGGTTCGATGTCTGGAATGTTCACAATTTTGCAGATCGCGAGGATCTACAGGCCGTTGGGCTGAGAGACAGCGTCCAGAGGATACGTAGCATCTTGAAGGACGAGGCGGCGATTTTGGATGGGCGCTGGGAACGTGTTATTCTCGCTGGCATCAGTCAGGGTGCTGCAACTAGCGTCCACACTCTCATCAACTTGGACATTCCTGAGAGGACCAACGGTGAAGCACAAAGTCGACGGCTCGGCGCCTTTTTGGGATTTTCGTGCAGAATGCCTTTCCCGGATCGTGATCTTGCTGCCACTCGACAGGTTCTTGGTCTTGAAGGGACCCCTAAAGATGCCGTCATCCTTGAAAACACACCAATGCTGCTAGAGCACTGTGTCAACGACCCCCTCGTCCTGGTCCAAAACGGAAGAAATCTGAGAGATAGTCTCCGCGGATTCGGCGCCAACGTGACCTGGGTCGAATATCCCAACGGGGGACACTGGTTTCATTCTCCCACAGGCATGGACGATGCCGTCAAGTTCTTAAACGCGGTTCTTTAGCCGCCGCCAACATAGTCCATGCAGGAACTGACACTGTGGGCCGTCAAGAGCTTCCTGAAGCAGTCTAGCCGGAGGAAGGTCGGGGACAGATAGAATGTCATTATAGGCAATACACTTTGACGTGTTATTCCCAAGCAGGAAACAGTCCTGCGCATCGCAACTAAATGGGAGGCGAATCTCCCCCCTCTTGATAAAGTTTCGACTATTGATTTTTGTGTACATTGTAGAAGAGACAGAAAAGCCTCGGATAATAAACTACATGAATAATGGCCTGCAAATGAGCTCTGGCCACAGGTTCCTTTTGTGGCGTTCACTTTTTGATAGCTTCGATTTGCCGAGATTCTGCAGCCTGCTGCTGAACTAGCCAACTCCTGCGCATCCAGCCCAACCGTCATGCTGCTTGCACCTTGCTTCTCCTCAGTGCCCAAGGGTCGTCATGCTGCTTAGACGCAGTTGGTTCCGCCGGGGATGAATGTGCCATCCGAGTTCTCGCAGCCACAGGTGCCGTCATTGGGGTCGCGGATGCAGCCAGTGCCAACGCCGGATGACTCGCCGTTATCACTGCAATTGGTCAACAATAGTTCCCTACATTTGGACCCCTATTTCGTAATTCCTTGGCAGCCAGCGAATTCTCTGTCTCTCTCTTTTCGCCTTCTCCCGTAAAGCACGTGGTAGGGATCATCGGCAGCCATCACTTACTTCCAGAAAAACGTCCAGTAGTCGTCATCAGCGGTCAGCTCACCGCTAGAGGGAGCGGTGCACTCGTACGCCTCACACGTGCCGTAGGGGGCGCCATTGTTGCCGTCGTACTGGTGGTCGACCTTGAAGATGGCAAACGTCTGGTCGCCAGAGACGCGCGTGTTGTAGGCGCACTCGGCGGCCTGGATGGCGTTGGAGGTCTTGGAGGCTATTTGAAATGATAGTGAGTATTTGACGAATTATGGTGTATTTGGGACATGTGAGGGGACGTACGAGAGCAGCCGGGGTTCTGGGGATATTTGCCCTTGGTGTTGCTGGTGGCCGGGTCAAGAGTGGCGGTGACGGCGCCGGCAATGGCGAGCAGGGAAGTGATGGTGGTGAGAGGGAACATTTTGGCCAAAATTGGTAATTGTTTCGTAAATATCTGCAGTAGAAGAAGAATCAAAGAGGCTGTTTCTTGTTGGCACCGCTGGCGAGTGAAGCTTAGCTACTAGATTCGATAGACTTTCTGCAGTCTTTATAGCCCAGAACCAGTTGTCGCCTCGCCCTATCCCCTTTGTTTCAAAAAGATTAGAACATTCTGTTCGAAACCCGGCGCTGTGGGGAGCGACTATGGAGTCGGAAGCCCCTCGGTTAATTGCCTCCAGAAACGGCAATGCTCCCGGGCAGATCTAGGGCGATAAAGTGGGCCGGAGGAGAGAAATACAGGCAAAACATTTTATTCGTATCGGTAGAGACAGCAGGGCGGTCCGAGCAGCCAGACTATGGATCCATTCAGAGGGTACGTAAGCAGATCGTGAAACATTCAGCACCATGGGTTGCGAATGGTGGAAAATATTTGCGAGTGCCGACGGGCCGGCAAAGCACCTGATTGTGACTTGTCCTTTGTTGTTTTGAGGCCTTGGCATGTTTCTATCAAACAACGATAGATTTCCCAACCAACGACGTTGACATGTAAGTGGAGGATTGAGCACTCTATTCACGGACTTTGCCGTATTGAAAGTCGTATATCTGATGGTCATTGGTTCTGGAGACCCGGTTCAATGTTGAAGGAGCTATATTACGTGTCAATTCGAGGCAATTGCTATGTACGCGGCCTAATCTCTAGCACAATCCGAGGTAAACAAACGAGCTTATTGGAGCTGATCCTAGCTGGTATCTATTGTATATCATCCAAACAACATGACAAAGAAAATAACAGGCCGGTTTCATCATGGTACCGGTTTCCGAGAACTTGATACCGCTTTCACGTATCGTCCTAAAGCCATCATAGGAAAGTAATGCCGGTAAAGGGAGTATCCGATATAAAAGAAGTTTGGGAATCCAGTCCCCGTGTATCTTGTCTCTGGCCATGATGCTCCTATTTCCAGAATATCTGATTGTGTGTTTGTGAGATGGGAGACCGCCGCGACAACGGCCTTGTCATCAGGATTGCAGGTGGTTAGAAGTCCCATCAAACCCCACGCAGTCTGTGAAGGAGTGGAAGGTCCCTTTCCGGCAATGGACGCGTCTCTATACGATTCCAGATTTTCACCCCATCCTCCATCGTCATTCTGGACCCGTTTGAGCCATGCTGTGGCAGACGCCATCATGTTTTGTATCAGTTCCTTGCCTTGGGAGAAGTATTGCAAGCCACACAAGGTATTGCTGGTCCCATAGATGTAATTTGAACCCCAGCGTCCGTACCATGCCCCACTGGGTTCCTGGGTGTTTGCCAGGTAGGAAATGGCCGCGTCACAAGCTTTTGAAATTCGTCGGACAATCTCGGCATCTACATGCGCCTTCTCTGATATCTTGAGCATGGTTCCAAATGCCTCGAGGATTCTTCCAGTCACGTCAGCAGATGATGGATCGCATAGAGCGTCCATGTCACTGAATGGGATTTGGTTGAACCACAGATTATCGTTGTCGAGGTCGAACGCCCCCCAACCTCCATCGCGGTTCTGCATGCCGCAAAGCCAGATAGTCGCCCTGTAAACAGGTAGAGAGTGAGCGGAATCTGGGTTCTGTGTAATCATAGCGAGGATAGCCGCAGCGGTGTCGTCGGTGTCGGGATACCAGGTGTTGTGGTATTCAAAGCTAAACCCTCCAGGAGCTAGCTTGGGATTATAGACGCGCCAGTCGCCTTCGAGGCCAACCAATTGGCGACTCTTGATCCATTGAATAGATTTCCTGAGTCGAGGATCGTCGGTGTCTATACCTGCGTCGCATAGACCTCGAGTCATGAGGACGGTGTCCCAAAGTGGAGACACGCAGGACTGGAGACGCTTGCCTTCTTTGTCGTGCCAGGTGAATCTCTCAATGGCCGATATTCCCCGACGAATCACATCACTCTCAAGGGTGTAGCCCTCGAGTAGTAAAGCTTGGACCCCAGCGTGCATTGGGGGGATGATGCCAGCCCAGTCCCCTTCAACCTCTTGATGGTCAAGGATCCACTGGATACAGCGTCGGAGAGCATAGGGTCGAAGGGGCTGCCGCTTAAGACCACCGAGCCAGTACAGGACATTGTCTATGGTAGAAAACATGAGTGAAAACCAGTCGTTGCCCTTGCTATCAAGCAACGAGGGCGAGTAAGGCACCATCTTGGTTGTTGGGTCTAACCAAAGCTCATCAAGAAACTTGTTGTCTCTTGACAGTCCATTGGGTAGTTCATAGACCTTCTCATGATGTCGTATCACCAGTAGCGGAATGAGAGTCGACCGAGCCCATGATGAGAGCCGGTATACGTTGCAAGAAAAGCTAGAAGGCATGAGGATGAACTCGGCAGGGAGTTGCGGGACAGCATCCCACGGAAACAGCCCAAATTGGGCGAAAAAGATACGAGTAAAGATTCGCACTTTTGCTACACCCCCACATTGTCGGATAAAAGCTCTTGCTTTGCGCATTTCAGGCATGTCTGGGGATACGCCAAGGATCTTGAGGGCAAGGTATGTCTCGGAGCTTGTGGAGACATCGCCCGGGTAGAACGGAGCTATTGACCATGATCCATCCTCTTGTTGTTGAGACAGCAGGTAACGTTTGTAGGCATCTGCATCTGGAATTGGCTTTCCAAGAGATTGGTAGAAGAAGATCTGCTCAGCAGTAATTGTTGCGTTGGACCGAAGCTCGCCATTCCAATGGCCATCGTCTTTGGCAATATGCCAGGAATACTCAGTGGCCAAGGCAACGCTGTTCCTAGCCTGCGCCACAATGTCGACGCCATTGCCATTGGTTAAAGGACTGTTGATAGACGAGGGCATAATGAAGAAGTTGGTGTTGAAGCTTGCTGCTAGAATGAGTATAAGGCGCCTCGAATAAGCGCTTATTTTATAGCTGTTTCTTCACTCCGAGCTGATTACTGCTCCATTATGTGATTATTATTATGCGCTAGCATGTAATCTGCAGAGTCCGCTTAGTTCCCAGTCTCAGGCAGGAATCTGCGAGATTCGTTTAGTTCCGAGTCTCTCACAGGAATGCTCTCAACACGATAGAGAACAAGTGCTGACTCCCCGGAACAACCTCCGACTCTCCGATAACAACTGCCGACTCTCTGGAGCAATTTTTCAACTCTTTAAGAACAACTGCCGACTTCCCCGAGAACGACGCCCGATATTGGTCGGGCGTTTATCTTCTTCATCATCCATCTAAAGTAAAGATCTACAGTAAGCAATGAAACGACTGAGGTTATACGACATTTTCTGGGGCCTATGTCTTCCAACCAACTGAGCTAATGCGCCTTTTGCGTGCGGTATTTGCGCGTCCCTGTCTTTCATAAGATCCAAGTCTCGATTTCTACCAGCGCTATTGGCTGCTTTAAGAGAGACAACGAAATACGGACTGATGTCTTGAAGATGTGGGGAATGCTTATCTAGATGCAGGCCGATGTCTCGGCCGCCCCGTCCCGAGTGTCCGCATTCCCTAGCTACCTAGGTAATGACGCAATCCGACTGCAAGAGTGTTGGTCCGTCTCCTTCAAAGGGGACCTGAAAATGCAGGATCCTCTTTTCATCATTGTTATCTTTTTCTATCCTTGAAGAATTCCAAATCATTATGCACACTATTGTGGTTCTTGTCTTGGCAGCTGCCGTTCTTCATGTGCTCCTCAGCACGCTCGTCAGCATCGTACGAAGCTACTCGGACAGCAAACTCAACAGCGACCGAGGATGCAAACCCGGCCGGTCAGATCAGTCCTGGGATCTCATAGGTCTAGGCAAGATCTTTGGGGTCCTCAAGGCTATCCTCTCTGGCAGGTGCATTGAGTACCTGGAAACCACCTGGGAGGAATACGGAGACACCTACACGTCGAGCATGCTGGGACAGCATGTTGTATTCACTCGTGACGCTGCCAATATGAGACAGCTCCTCGTCACACGCTGGGCAGACTATGATGCTGCCAAGAATTTGCGGACGCGGATATTCCGGGACCTTGCACCCAGAGCCATCTTTGCCGTTGATGGGCATCCGTGGAAGGAGGCGCGCAACATGTGGCGAGCCCTATTATCGGCCAAGAATAATCTCTTTGATATTGATGCTCAAGAGATTCACTTTCAGAGGCTCTCGTACAGAATCTTGGCTGAGGAGATAGTTGATATTCAAAGCCTGGCCATGAAGTTCATGAACGATGTCATGACCGAGGTCAACTTTGGCAAGGCCATCGGCTGCCTGGACCCAGACCAGTCTCCGGAAAACAAGAAGCTCGGAGAGCATATGACCTTTGTCAATGGTCAGCTAGGTAGAGATGGCTTCCTCGGGCCGGCGGCCGTGTTTTTTAGCAAGAAGAAGCAAATGGAGGCGGTTGCTCATGTCCACCAGTTCGTCAACCAGAAGGCAGCCCTCAAGCTCCAGGAATTATCCGAGGGCGTCCCGACTCCTGAAAAGCCCTGCATTCTAGACAATGTGGTTGACCACACCACGGATTCTCTTCAGCTCAGAGATGCCTTGATGACTCTGGTTCTTGGTGCTAATGAGTCCACGGGGTCTCTGATTGCTACTGTCGTGTGGGTTATTTCCAGGGATGACCAACTCATGAGCAAGTTGCGTCAAGAGATTTTGGATACTATCGGTTACAATCTACCAACAATGCAGGAGTTGAAAGGGTTCACAGCAGTCAATCAGGTGATTCTAGAAGGTATGTTAAACCCTTGTTGCTTCAACGCTCAGATTACTGATCCCGATAGTATTAAGGATGTATCCGCCAGTTCCTTTCAACGCTAGACTTGCCAACAAAGACACCTGGCTACCTTCTGGGGGCGGCCCTGACGGCACCGATCCACTACTAGTGAAGAAAGGCCACTGCGTGCTCTTCTCTGTCTTTGGGAGCCACCGAAACCCACAGATATTTGGTGATGACGCGACAACCTTTCGACCGGAGAGATGGGGCAGTCTCAAGGTCGATACGCCTGGCTATCTGCCATTCCTCATAGGTCCAAGGATGTGCTTAGGCCGTAAGATGTGATTGCCATACAAGTGGACACTACTGACGAGTCATCTAGAGCAATTTGCCATGTCGGTGACTACATACTTGACGGTTCGTCTCCTGCAAAGTTTTGAGCGCATAGAATCACGAGGTGCTACCGATTTCAAGGGGTCCGTTGGCGTTGCCATGACCCATCGCGATGGTATCAAGGTTGCCTTTACGCCCGACCCGCAAAATTTGCAATGGAGACGATTGTAGCTGGCTCAGTATACTTCATTTGGGAGTAGTCAGGAGGGACATAAGAATACAAGGTTCGTATTCGGATATAAGAGGTGTAGGAGTTACCTACCTATGCAACAAGTAACTTTGTAGCCTACCATGATCAATTGGTCGATGCGCTCTGCCGACACAGATATAACTAATGTCATTTAATTACTCTGGGCGCAAGGTTCATCATGGATGGTTGGGGAGCACAACTTGATAATACTATTCTATATCTGTTCCATCTATAGTTCGTAGCGGAACTCCTTGATCAATACAATTACGGATGAATAATAGTGACGGAAGGCAACCAAGGATACAGCGGATATAACCAGTCGATAAACATACGTTTTTAATATCAAGTGGTAATTAACAATTTCATCACTGGCGCCAATTGATGACAATCCACCTCAGTTTCCATGACTGACGATATGAGCCTCTACTGCCAATGTAGCAATGTGGTTGGTTTTCATAATGTCTTATTGACTATCTGAATACGACCGGTGAAACCATTGTAGCCTTCTTGAACCTTCACAAGCGGTAATAATTCCTTCACCATTCAGCTCAGACGCAAGAGAGTCGCGTACCCAGTCCGTTTAGCATTCTGATCCCATTTATTTGCCGGTGATGCTGGAAATGGTGGGGTTTGCAGAATCGTATTCGACGTAGTGCAAGCCACCAGTATTGAAGACGTTCAGACCATACTGGTCAGGCTCATTATCGAAGAAGGTGTAGTTGTAGGAGTCTTTGGTGGAGATGGTCAACCTGTACTTCTTGATCGAGTACCAGGGAGCCTTCTCGAGCTTGTACCAGGTGATGCCCGTCTTGTTCTGGATGTCCTGAGAAGGCGAGCCTTCGGTGTTGAGTCTCCAATCGACTTGGACATTGAAAGGTGGGCCGTTGGCAGCAGGCGCGTCGCCCTCCTGGAGCTCAGTGATGTCGTAGTGAGTGGCCGAAACACGATATTTCTCGCCCTTCTTGGACTCGGCATCCTTCCAAGGAGCAGCATTCTGTTGGTCGGCCATGATGAAGAGATAGAGAGAAAATGAAGTGGTTGTATTGTAGAAGTGATTGTTTTGTAGAAGCTTTTGTTGATGAGGAGAAAGCCTGGAAGAGGAGGATCCTAGTGGTATTTATACCCGCAAAGCGAACGTTGATCTGAGGGCTTGTCATCCCATCGTCTCTTCTTTGACATGTTCCAGCTTGATCAGAGCATTCAGCGGGGCTGTGAGGCAATGCATGTACACCCACTAACAAACACGACTTGAAAGTGATACATACATCGTGACCCCGCTGTTGTTTCGTCAAGGAGTGCCAACAATAGGATAACAGTCGCCACCCCGCGGAGTTCACCATTTCTAGCGTGGCTTGCATGATCGGCATATGGACGGATTCAGCTATGTCTCGAGTCGAACAGTAGCTGGCCTCACTCACACGCAATAATTGCAGTAATAGTTTCAGCAATAGTTCGTCCATATGCTGGGTGGTATGGCTAGTTGGGGTTATCCGATTGGCTAGAGTTTCGGTATGTGGCGGAGCGAGGTTAGGAGTTTCCCCGCGGGACGGCCCACACCGAGGCACTATTGACAATAGAATGGTTGAGACCCGGGGCTATTATCGTTTCACTTTGAGCCAGCCACTCAAGCGAGATCCTTCCTAACATGACATTTCGTGTTCAAGGGCTTGCTCTTACCAGCTTGGCGACGTTGATCATTCGCATAACTTGTCTGAAGCACAGCAATCACATGCGTAGCCAGCTGCGTTTATCGGCCGAGGTTTCTCACCAGCCAGCCATTATGCTTGGCTTTCGCGATCTAGACTATCGAATTCGGAGCTCGATCCCAAAACTTCTTGGAGGCGTGAGAGGTGGATCAAGGCTTCATTCAAGTGGACAGCTGACGAAGGCCAAAAAGTTGCCAGGCTTGATGGATTGGCCTGGACATTAGTCACCGAAACGCGGGAGAAAACGGAAACAATATGTATCCAAGTCAGCCGCAAGCTACTGGCATGAAAGCTGGTCGTGAGCGGCCGCCCATGCAGCCCTTGCCCTTGCCCGAAGCTTAGAGCAACATGCCAGAGCGGTTCCAGGTTAGACCAGGAAGTGTAAACGCTATACCTTGAAGTATAAACATTCAGAAACGATAATTCATCCATTCTCCCCAACTTCTTCCACCAACACAACACCTTGACCACAAAGAAGCATCATGACAACCTCCGCTGACCGTGAAAGTGTAGACATTGATGGCCAAGATGGAGTAGAGGTCGAACCACAGATGTCAATCAGCGCGGGGCTTTGGAATGGGAGTATTGGCAAACCATTTCATGAGTCTCTCACCTTGTCTGCTCTCATCAGCAGCAAATCCGGGGTCCCCCCAGGGACAACCCTCAAGAGTGCCAGCAACGAGGACTGGGAGTACATTCGCGGAGCAGTCTGGAACGATGATCCAGCCTGCCAACTCTTCGCAGACACTCCAGACGCAAATCATTCATACACACTCGGTTTTGACTGGGCGAGGTTGTTCAAGACAGCAGAAAAGGCTTGGAACCCGAACGACCTCAGCCCCACCAGGTTGAAGAATGTCACCGGTCGCTCACACTACGGCGACCTTCAGTTTCTTCATTGTATGGCGTCTGACTACGATGAAGACCCAGCAGTCACAAAAGCAAACATAATGGTATGGATGGAAGTCATGTACAAGCTAGCTACCGGCGAAGACGATAAGGTCACTCCCGCCACTGAGGTTTCGAAAACACCCCTCGCCAAGTTTTGCCCCAACCACTCTCTCCCACCGAGCTGGTACTCGTTGTCTTACTGGTTGGCGCCGGACTCCAAATTCAAAGGCCTTGACATCGGGCGACGCGCACTCGGCAGCATGTTCCACATCATCCAAGACTCGTATGCCGTTGGCCACACGAGGCGGGAGCTGTTGAATCCAGGAGACAAAATATCTGATGGTACGTCCACAAAATTAATTTCAGTTGATTCTCATCGTTCGACCACACTGCTGACGTGTCTGCTCCAGATCCATTGAAGTTTAAGGATGGCGTAGCAGATCAGTGGGGGCCGATCAAAACCTTCCACACGTATTACGGCCAGGACAGCGACTCGCACAAGCACTACGACCACTTTTCTGACAACATTCCAGATCCAGGACACTTGGACAACCTGGAACAGTGGAATAGTATGATTGGGTGCCGTGATGCTGTTGAAAAGTGCAAGGTCCTTGCAGAGAAGAAGCTGGAGGGTAAGAGATGGGAAGGCAAGGGTGGAGTTGAAGAATTTCTCGACACAGAGGTGTTTGTCCTGTCTAGCGAGAAAGGCCGAGCCGACAACAAGATACTTTAGTGGTTTGCCGTAATAGTTAATTGTTATGGGCGAGCTGTTAATGCAGTGCACCTGCTCTCGTTGCACTTATCTACACCTATGTAACGATGCAATAATTGTGCCAAAATGCCCTTCTCGACGTGTAGAACGAACTCGGTAACCCGTTTCCCCCGAAACAACCAGAAACGCCTATTGGCAAACTAACCTGACTTGGAATTCGTCACCGATTCGGCCAACGGCTTCCCCTCTTTTCTTCGGACTGCCCGTGCGCAAGCCTGTATTGACCCATGCCATGTCTCAGGTTCCCTCAGACTATTGCCTCTATTCCAGTTCATTCCAGCGCGCCACCTACGTTCTAGATCACCAGTCGATCAGCACGAATCTTTGGCGCTACGTGACGACAGAACCCAGCTCCCCGGTTTTCAGCCAGCCTCGTACAGTAGAGCTGGCCATCCTGTCTTGGTTTTGCTCGCAATGCGTACCCGCCTTCCCGAGCCAGGCTTAATATTCACATTCTTACGGGCGGTCACGTACCGTGGCACAGCCCAAGGGCGAGAGCAACAAAGCCCCCTGATGCTACTGTAGCTCCTACTTAGCTTTGGTCACAGCTTCCGTGCACACTTCATTTCCGATATTAACCAGCCCGTTTTGCACCGCAGAGCAACTTCACGCCGTTTCAACCTCCCCCCTTCCCAAACAACCACCCTGTTGAGTGCCAACATGTCCACGATTCAACTTAACGGCAACGCCCTCAACCTTGAAAAATTATCTGATGATGTGCCCAAAGATGCAAGAAACACCAATTTCATCCTGGTTCAGGGCTATAGAGACTTAAGTCCGGGCGAGAAACAGAAGCTGGAGGATAACAAGGTCAAGATTCTGGAATATGTCTCTCGCCACACCTACCTTTGTCGGTATGAACCGACCGACTTGAGTCTTATCAGGTCCATGGGCGCTGTAGAGAACGTCAGCGTGTGAGTATTAACTTCCCAGTCCTCAAGGTATAGGCGCTTACTGCTCTCAGGTATGTGCCCGATGCAAAAACTACCACATCTCTGAAGGCAATTATTGAAAGAGACGACCAAAAGATGCACTATACGGTGGACTGCATCCTTCATCAGAGCCCCAACGTCAACGCTACTGAGTTGGCACCATTTATTGCAGAAAAGGCCAAGGTTGATGTCCAGGATCTACAAATCTCTCCTTCTATCATCAGAGTTACTGTGCATCAAGACCAGATCCCAGAGATTGCCAAGCTCGACAGCATAAGCAGAATTGAAGAAGTGCGGCAGGTAGCGGTGCTCAACAACGAGGCCCGTGGAACCCTCAACGTCGATTTATTGACCCTGTCAACATCGTACGAAGGGGCTGGTCAACGCATTTGCGTTGCAGACACAGGCTTTGATCTCGGAAGACTCAAGAGTGAGCCAGGTGCTGAAGTTCATCCGGCATTCACTGGTCGTGTTGAGTGTCTGGACTCTGTCTGGCTCGATACCTACAAAAAGGGTGAATTAGCCCCTGAAAGGTACATGGATGAGAAAGGTCACGGCACTCATGTGTGTGCATCCATCTGCGGGAGCGGTGTTTACAAGAGTGTGGATACCGAGCAAGGCGCCGTTACTGTCAGTGTGAGAGGAACAGCACCAGCTGCCACTCTGATGGTCCAATCCTTGATGGCATACAAGCCTAAGGGGGGGTTTTGGTTCATGGAAACACCACTGGATCTGGCATCAGGGCTTTTCAAGAAGCCATACGACCTAGGGATCCGAATCCACAACAATTCGTGGGGTAAAGCGTGGGATGACAAAACTGGTCAACTCGGTTACGAAACTCAAGCGAATGCCATCGACGGTTTCGTCTACGGTCATCAAGACTTCATTGTGCTGGTCGCAGCCGGCAACAACGGCGACAAAACCAAGGAGAAGAGCCAGATAGGTGCCGCTGCTGCCGCCAAAAACTGCATCACGGTCGGATCGACAGGATCGACAAGGCAGAATGACAGGCAGAACTTTGTCAAAACCACAGAGCTCGAGGATCCAGGGACGCAGATCAACGAGACGGCGGTTTTCAGTAGTCGGGGCCCAACCCTACGCAAGTCACCGGGCATTAAGCAGTCTGGAAGTGAGGAGCCCGCCGTCGGCCGTATTAAACCAGACATCGTGGCACCAGGTGTTGCTGTGCTTTCAGCAGCATCGAGAGGGCGGAACGAGGCAGCTCGTAGAGGGATTATGTGGAGAGTTTCGGAAGACGATGATTGGGTTTATGGATCTGGTACAAGCATGTCTACGCCACTCGTTGCAGGCTGTGTCGCTCTGCTGCGTGAGGCATTGGAGGAGCATGGTAAGAAGCACCCCAGCGCAGCCCTCATCAAGGCCTTACTTGTCAACGGTGCTGTCAATTACTCTGAGAGCTTGGGTCTCGGCGTTGGCTATGACTATGAGCAAGGTTTTGGTCGTGTCGATGTCGACAGTTCCATCGCCATGATCAGACAGTCGTCGTTTATAGAGGGCGGCAGCACCTTGGAAACCACGCAATTCGACGTGTCCGCGTTGCGACAGCTCCCAGAGTCACAGAGAAAATGGTTCAGCCATGAGATACCTGTTCCCTCTGGTAGGAACCGCCTCATTGTGACTCTTGCTTATCCTGATCCGGCGTCTATCTTTGGGGAACTACAGAATGATATCAACCTCATTGTTCGCTCGGCTGGTGCTGAACGACACGGCAATATGGGGAAGGGGAAGAACTACGATCATACTAGTAAGTCAAATGTCCATGTCTAACCACTGTGCATATGCTGATGGCGCTATAGATAATGTTGAGAAGGTCATATGGGAGAATGTTCCTGGCAAGACATTCAAGATTGTTGTGTCCGTGTACAGTAACCTCAAACCGAAGGATCCAGCAGCGTTCGCAGTTGCCTGGGACATCCGCCCTCTAGCAAGGCTGTAAGCGTGCTATATTGTCAGACAGTCTAATATGGCGTTTAAGTTTCAGCTCGGATGTTGGGTCGTACCTGATGTTGGCTCTCAATGGGTATATCTGGCAGGGATTCATAGCAGTAATGCTCACTTAATAATTGATTTGCTGTGGGACTTCTTCCTTCTCGCTGCCTCTTAACGGTGAAACGTATGCATTCTTGGCAGTTTATATTAAGTGTCTTATAATAGCTAGATAAGTCCTATATGCATGGCTTTATAATCTACGGCGGCGAAGCTAGAGGGGAAGTAATAACCTCTAGCGTTAAAAAGGAGTAGTAAAGGCTTAGGCCGCGATAAATCTTCCTAATTAATATGAGGCCATATAAAAGAGTTATAGTATCTAATACTAGCTATACGTTCTTATGGCAATTCTCTCTAAAAAGTATTAAAGTCTAGATAATAGATAACTGGTATATCTAACTATATTTCAGGGGGGATCTTAATTCTTTGCTATCTGGTTTTCTTTATCTATTACTTTTATATAGTAGCTTCGAACTGTTTAAGAATCTTTTCTAATTACTCATAGTTACTAAAGATAGCTTTAGCCCTTGCCTCTGCGTTGGCGTGAATCTTGGCTAGGGAGAGCATTTCTGGAACTGGCTGACCGATCGAACGAAAGAATTTGGCCGGGTCACTCTAGTCAGTCTTACCAGTTCTTTGATGCATCGCGTTAGGATCAGTCGTAAATCAACGAGAAAAGATTGAAGGAGAGGGGCGAGGTAAGGACCTTGCCTACCTAGGTAGCTAGGCAAGGGATAAGAGTAGGGCAATAGGCCAGAACTGCCGGATGATGATGTGGGGAAATTGTTTTCCCCGTGCCGATAACCTCCAAGACAGAAATGATGCAAACATATGCTTAATAGAAATGCTAACCGTTGGCTTGCTAAGTTGGATCGCATGTGACCTTAGTCGCACATGAGTCAACGGGCCCTCTACGAAGTTGCTGGGGTGGATATCGTGCGTATGGTAGTGCCCGATTGGTACTCTAGGCAAGCTAAATTCGTTGTCATGAGTGGTCATGATCCAAGGTTTCACTAGATGATACGTTTGAAAGTCAAGTCGGGCATAGAAAATCTTTCGATTCTATATGCAAGTTGCATTTCATTCCAAGGTATCGTAGAGTCATGACATATATCAACACCTGTAGTCCAACATTCTATAACACAATGCTTCCTTCTGGAATCCAACCACCAAGTAAAATATGTCTTAGACAATATACACCGGTATACGGCTCGCGTACGCATCGCTTTTGGTGATCTGAATATCCATCTTGTGGAAATCATGCAGCTGCAGCCAGCACAGCATGCGGAACACGAGCGTGCACCAGGCCTCGTTGACCTCGCGATCGGTGTAGTTTTTGGCAGGCTTGGAGTTGGCGTTTGAAATCTTTCCTGAAGCAAAAGAGTCTTGTCTGGCTCGCGCGTGCTTGCTCAAAAGGCCGTGCTTGCCCACGATCCGGACGACGTTTTGTCGTACGCGGTCAAAGTACATCTGGATCAGGAGGCTTTCCTTCTCATCGGCAGATGCTTTATCAATGTCGCGGATAGTGATTGGGGCGTCGTCTAGAGCTTCATCGGTTGTATCTTTCTTGGTGCTGTCGTCGGCCTCGTTCTTCTCGTGCAAGATTGCCATGATCTCTTGGATATGCACACGCACAACCTTCTTAACCATGGACAGGCTCGGCTTCTTCATCTTTCCAAAATACTCATCACACAACTCGATTCCAGCCCGCAGATGGTTGAGACCGTTGACCAGGGTGGCACCGTTGATGTCTTCGCCAAAGACATCCAGCGTCGATCCCTCAGCTCGCAATAGCGGGAACTTGTTGTCCTTTTCTGCCCAGTCGAGTATGCGGTTTACCTGCTCGCTGTCCTTCAAGGACTGGTCACGGAAGAATCTGAGGGAAGTGACGAATTCAGTTAGTAGCGTTGGCAGAGAGAAGGTGCTGGGGTCCCAGTAGAACACTGTAGGGTTTGGCAGCATGCGGAAGACAGTGTCCTTTACGTGGAGCATTTCGCCAACCATGCCAAGGATCTCAAATGGGACTGCTAAGTGTTAGAGTCTTTGCTTATATCCTTACTCTCCCTGGGGCGCCTTACCAGCAAACAGATGGCTATGGCGGGCCTGGTCGGTGTTCTTGACGAAATAGTTGACCGTGTTGATATCGCAGCCAAACACCACAAGGGTCTTGGCAATCTCAGCGAGACTTCCCAGCTGGAGACTCTCGACGCCTTTGGCTTCATCGGCGTAAACCTTCTTCTCCTGGTAAAATATTGTTGGGGCCATGCCGAAGCACAGCTGCTTGACGTTGTAGTTGGGGACGACGCGGTTCTTCTCAAACCACGTCGGTCCCTGCTTCTGGAAGTTAAAGGTGACACCAAGACCGTCCATGTATGAGCCGTAAACGACAAAGCCGTTGCCCTGAGCGCGGTACTGGTCGTTGTTTAGATCAAACTGCCTCCAGTGAATGCCCAGCATACCAGCAATCTCGACGATGTGAGAAATGGTGGTGGTGGCATAGGGCTTTGCAAAGTCTTTTGGCATGCTGTCCCAGGTACGCCTCTTTCTCTGCATACACACTAGCAGAGAGTGATGAGCATGAGGCGCTTCGGGCGGCGTCGGGCTATCGAGTGGCGGGCGAGGGCCAGTTGCTTTACGCCACTCAGCCGACTTCTTACCCTGCCACTCGCGAGATTCCTTTTCCATTCGAACGATGGCCATGAGGAGGGCATACCAGGTGGCCTTTTCGTTGTCGGCTGTGTGGACGACCTGCTGCGTGCTCTGCTTGTACTTGTCGTCAAACTCCTGCACCGTGTCGGTGTATTTGAAGTTGTCGTTGGTGCCATCCAGGCGAATAATCTTTTTGCTTTCGTCCTTGGCGAGGGCATCGTCACCCAGAGGGCCCCTGGTGTTGGTGGGCCTGGCGACGAAGATGACGGGGGCCTCAAACTGGACCTCGAAGCGGAGTTCGGACCAAAGCATCTGGCGCCGGGCGAACTGTGACCATTTTCCTATGACGGCTGGACTGCAGTTGGAGAAGCCCGTGGCCGTGGCGAGATACTGCTGGAAGGCCTGGAGGATGGCGATGACAAAGGCCAAGATGGAGATGACCAGGGCGACGACGGCGATGATGAGCTCGGTGTTGTCATCGCCGCCTCCGCTTCCGCCTCCTGAGGATGCGTCTGGCGCGGCTGTTGAGGAGGACATGGTGAGATGCGCCGCGACCGAGGGTGTATCCAGCGGTGGAGATGGCAGAGGAATTGCCAAGTCTTAAACGTTGCCAAGTCTCAACGTCTCTGTGTCATAAGGAGCGATGGCTGAAGAGTTTAGTACCTGGCTGAACTCTGCCGCCGAGTGATGTGGACAGGCGAAAGTGGTTACCTGCAGCAACCCGGCCTGACGCTAGGTTTGATGGCTGGCCGGTAAACCCCGGCCTCCTCTCCTGGCCCCTGGAAATTGCAGGGCCCTGGTCCGTCGCGCACGGAGCTGAGGGTTTGCGGCTGAGCTGAACAGGAGCCTGAGCATCCAATCATGGGCGACTTTCTGGCGCTGTAATTGTGACATTGTTGCAGGGGTTGTGGTGGAGAGGAGTTGCACTGCCCGAAGGACGGTCACGCAGAGCGACGATCAACCAACATTCACGTCTCACTGCCCGAGAGTAGGCTGACTTGGTTGCGTTGGAGTAGCACAATCCGATTTCTCTCACGAAACTCCATCTCACTATCTGGTACATGGACAATTCGATTCCTATATGCTTCACCGTTGTGCGCGTCATCTGTCCGCCGCTAATGCCAGGTTCTTAGAGCTCTTAGCGCCTGTGATGGCCTCAAAATACTTGGAGCCCACATCCTCCATAGTCGTGCCACCAATTGTTTTTCCAACGATATGTCCGATGAGCTCAGCGTGCGTGATGATTCCCAGACGAATAGCATCATGCATCAAATCAAAGAGGTCATGTTGCGAGACCCCACGACGAATCCGCTCTGTAACTGTATCAGTAACCCATCCAAAGATTCTGGGCAAGCTCAACTCACTCTTCATGGTGAAATCTCTTCCCTTTCGAATCTTGATTTCATACTTTTTCAGATCAGTCTTCTCGTATCGCGTCTTTACTCCAATCTCATGTCCAAGGCTAGTGATCGTATAGTCGAGGCCTCCCCGGATGCTTTGAAACTTGAAGTGCCTTTCCAGAACGGGTGCTTCATGAAAATATTAGTGTGCATCAAGGCTGAACTTTTCATCCGATCCAGAGCTTGCATACCTCGACCTTTGGCCTCTGCCGCTTTCACTTCATTTTCGTTGACAACCTCGAGGCCCAACTCCCCAGCTGTCAAGTTGGCTTCTCGTAGAGTATTGCGGATGATCTCATCGTCCTCTATTAACAGTCAGATTGAAATACATCATAAAATGAGAAAAGCTTGCTGTATATGATGATGCCCTTTTCAAAGCGAGATTCGCCCGAGTAGCAGATGAGAAAAAAGACATCGACGAAGCCTATGAGCCGGATCTTGCCATCCCATCTCGCACCATCCACAAGGATATCCCAAGGATGGATGTCACTGTTTGACAAAACATTAACAAGTAATTCATCAAATAGATTAGCAGCATACGCACTAGTCACACTCTAAGCTCTTCAAATTGACCGACCTGTCGAACGTGTCGAGAACCCGGTGGTAGGAAGCCATGGTCAAGTTGGTAGTGAAAGCTACGAGAATCTCCCCAGACGAGGGAAGATGGAGTGAGATGCAAATCACCTCACCCCTATGCACCCTTGACCGGTTGTCGCAACGTGCATGCGCCTTAAACTTCAATATTCGTTCGTTAGCGCTATGCGGACTTTGACAGACCGGGTCACCCGTTGTCACTGCAGGATCTTGCTGCAATTGCCGTCGTCCAAACAATAGTATCAGGTTGATGGCCAATCGGGAGACGAAACGGTTCAATAGTTTCCCTAGGGCACCCTCTTTCAAGGGTTTGTTGATAGCTGAGTGAGGAGATGCATTTTCTAGCTCCAATTGCAACTGCCGGAGGTGGAGTTGGAGACCGGGGGAGGAGGTCAGCTCATGCAAGCCGTTGTCGGTGTGATGCTGTCATAGCTCATGATAGGCTTTTCGCGCATGGGCACTTGGACTTCAGCTCCTCCGGGTCTGTAGATCTTTTGCTCAAAATGGACGGTAGCACATCTTCACTTCCGGTGGCTGGCTAGCAAAGGCGTGTCAGCAAATAGATCGACACAAGAGCCAATCAAGATCAGCACTCACGAACTTGAAAAATTGCCTCTCCTACTTTGACAGGTCATGATTCTGGACGTTGCGGGGTAGGGCTTCGTATTCGTTGATTTCTGCGGGAGCAGTGTAGTTGCGAAGAAGCCACCGTCAACATTTCGATTTGCTACTGTACCTTTAGCAGAACACTTGGCAGTCGAGCCAGCCCGAGTTCTTTGATCGATCAATCTACGGGCTAGAGCTGCCAGACTATCGAATCACAAGCCAGCGACTATGGACAGCATCACAGAAAAAATAGCAAAGGTCACCGACCTGAGCACCTACACCGATCTGACACCAGAGCATCTCAAGAAGCTGTTTGATGAGATCGGCGGCAGTCCAGAAAAGCTCCGTACCATTCTGAATCTGTGGTTTGTTCCTGATTTCAAGCCGACCTTTGTCGAACCGCAAAGCCATGCTTTCAGCGGGCTCCAAGATATCGACTTTCTCGATACACCAGACACGGAGCAGGCACAGCGCCCATTGCGCCTCATTGACCTGGAGACGGGAAACCTCGTCGATGTATGGAATACCAGTCCTTTGGATTCGTATTGCATGCTGTCGCATCGCTGGAAGGGAGATGAGATCACTTTGGCTCACATCAAACGAGCAAGAGAGAAGCATTTGGAACGTACAAAAGGTGGACATGTGGCAGACCGCGACGATGACATCCATCTTGTGCTTGAGCAATCCAAGCTTGACATTATAGACCAGGAACAGACCATCTTGTCTCTTTTGAACAACAACTCTGAAGGCCTTGATGTCGGAGTCCTTTTGGACAAGAGAATCAAGGCAAACGATGCCAGAGCCCAAGTCAACTGGGCACGACAGAACCGGGACGCCAAGAAATCCAAGGTTGAGCGCTGCAGAATTGAAAAGGACATGTTTGACCATCTGATGAGTCGTATCAACCAAGACATCAACGACAAGACGGAAGAGACCATGGGCGTTGCAGCCACCTCTCCCGACAGCGTTGACACCAAGCCTACCACGTCTACGGTCGTTGATGAAGCATACAGCGAGTACTCAGCTGCTCAAGAGATGCTTCGGGCTTCAATTGAGAGCCAGGAGAAGACAAATGAAGACGTCGACTTCTTCCGCAGGAACTGCCGGCTCGGTGATGCAGTTGATGAGATGATGAGCCGCCTTCAACGGTGGAAGTCAGCCATCAAGCTCGACAATTCAATGAAGGAGGCTCAGAAGATCTTCAAAACGAAGCTGTTCCCAACACGAGGTGCCTCCTACATCTGGTCCGACACGTGCTGCATCGACAAGCTCAACTACGGCGAGCTCTCCCAGTCACTATCGCTCATGGGGGATTGGTACGCAAATGCCGAGTTTTGTCTGGTGCACCTGGACACGGATTGGCGCGCAGCTGACGCAGTTCATGACTGGAAGCAGTTCAAGGGCGAGCTAGATGCGTCGGACGCTAAAAAGCCTGGCATTCCCAGTTTCAAGGCTATCAATGGCTCTGGCCCTGAATGGGCGAACCGTGCGTGGACGCTACAAGAGCTCGTCATGAGCAAGATGGCTTACTTCGCCAACTCGGAGTGGAAATCCCTCAGCCGACCTGTTGAGAGCCTAGGATACACATATCCCCTAATTCCGTTCATTGACCTATACACTCGTGGCGACATAGCCAATACGTACTCCAGAGATATCGCAACTGCTGATTCTAGGAGGAACATTTTACACGGAATCAGAGACTCTGAGGCCATTGCATCACTTCTGGATGTTGATGGAGTTGAGATTGCAGACAGTGATAATGGGAACCAAGCAGCATCGGAGAGTGTCAGGTTAGGAGTGCGTCTCATCTCCATCCTTCACGCTCTAGGATTTAGATTCCCAACCGAGATCACTACGGAGACGGCCATGTCTGAGATGACCCAGTCTGTTTATCTTGCAGCTTGGAGCTTGGTCAGAGACGAGAACGACGACTCGACCGGACGTGGTAGAAAGCTCCTCCAAGAGCTCAAAAACCACATACCTTCCACAACCAGATCCTCTGATTTGACTGAGGAAACAGAGGCCCAGGAGGCGATCAATTTCTTGCTTCTGTGTCTTGTTTCGGAGACGAAAGACCTTGTCGTATCCGACAGAGAATCCATTGCCAAATTCGGACAAGTCGACCAACTTGAGACCTGGAAGCGAAGGACTGTACGCAGTGGATTCTCAGCCGAGCGAGTCTTGCAGCTCTCCTGCCGCCGAAAAGCAACTGTTCCGGTCGACCACGTATACTCCCTCATGGGAATTCTCGGCGTGCGCTTCCAATCTTTTCACGCAGAAGGGTATCCCAAGGCTTTGTCTCGCCTTCTTGACGAGGTCATCATCAGCCAAAACGACGTCTCCGTCTTCAACTGGGCAGGAGTGGAGATGGGAAGCCCTGTCCGGGGACGGTCCATGTATCCAGCCTCTCACAAGGCGTATGGCAACGACGAGGACCGCGGTCGGCGTTATAACATGTTGATCTCGGCAGAAGTGCAGAGGAAGCGCAAGGAGGTCATGGTCACCTACCAGGGCATCATAACAATGCTCCGAGATACCATAGACTGCATCAAAACCAAGGGTTGCAAGGGTCTTCCGCTGGAATGGGTTCGGGAGATATCTGCCTTCATCCGCGAGTCGAGCTTTGATAACCTTCAGCCTGAGTTTGAGAGCATTGGCAAGATCTTACTATACATCAAAGATCACTGTGTTCAACCCACTCCCCCTCCCCCTCCACCTCCAGTTGAGAAGCAGTCACCTGTTGAAGCAGGTACGTCTCCAGCCGCTGAGGAGAAAGCTGGTTGGGGCTTCAACAAGCCATCACTCCCGAGCATGAAGATATCTTCTAGTCTCAAAGCTCCGAAACTCCCGAGCTTTGGTGTTGGTGGGATTAGCAAACCATCGTTTGGAAGGCATCATTCTGAGCCAGTGGAGAAGGCTGTCGCCCAAGAACCTGTCTCTCCTGAACAACCGAAACCAACCACGCCCGAGGTGCCCGAGTGGATGTCGCTGGATCATCAGGTCAAGCAGTATCTAAAGAACCTCACATCACCAGGTCAGGAAAATGCGGAGGGGTGTTCTCTACCAAGTCGGATCCAGGAGCTCAAGTTCATAACAGATGAGCCAGAAGGCACGACAGGAAACAATGTGGATGATACGAGCAACAGTCTCAGTGATCTCATTTGCCCAAACCCGATAATTATCAACAGCTCAGGTATTGAAGGCATATTCGACATCCAGCGAATCATAGTTACCATGGTTGATCGGGAAAAGCTCTTGAGGCAGGTGGCTAGGGCAACTAGCCCAAAGCAAAAGATCTCGGGCTGGTGCACTATCAGTACTGGATTCGCTAGCGTGGTCGTCAACTTTGCCTGTGAGCAGCACATCCTTAAGAAACAGCTTGAGGTTGAGCAAGCAGTCGAAGACAAGATTATCAGGGAAGACCGAGCCAAGAAGCTTCACGGTGATTTGGAAGTTCAAGGGGCAACAAAGACCCAAGACGATGGCCGCTCGGTCAAGGAGAACCAACACAGTGATGCCGACAAATCCGACAGCAAAGAGGTCATCAGTTCCAAGCCCACCAAAGAGGAGCAGGCCATCGTGCGTATCATCGACTTCATCCAAGAGCCACAGCTCCAACTTGTCGCTGGCGAGTGGGTTCTGGCGCGCTTCTCTGGAGTGCGAGGGGCTAAGTGGTTTCTATGCTACCTCGAGCTGGGCTCGACTCATTCGTTCTACGGCCATCGCATCGCAACAACTGATATTGACTTTGCCAACTCATCAGTTGAGCCTGGGCTCGTGAACGCCTGGCAGACCTACATGGGGAGGAAGAAGAGAAAGATGTGTAACATCTTGAACACGTACCTCAAGAGCTCCGAGAGCGCTGCCAAGAGCCAGGAAAGGCTCACCAAGTCTTCAGAAATCGCAAATCAGAATTACGGAAGACTTGTTGATGCAGGAAACCAGAGTCTTGAGAGGGTTAGGAGCATGGGAAGTGTGTCGCCTTCAATGCTCAAGCTGCCTTTTTATGGAAGTACCCAAGATGGAAAAAGCTTGGAAGATGTGGACTCGGACGACGATGAGGGCTCGGGCAATGGCTTTTTCGATGATATACTGGATCAGGGCAAAGAAGCTGCCATGGCCTTGGGCGAGTACACCGTCCTAGCGGCGTTTGAGAAGATATGCGAGATGCATGCTAAACACCTGGATAAGCACCTGGCGACGTCGGTCCTCAAGAAGACTCCCAAGAGCCTCCAGACAGCGGTAGAAAGTGTGGACGAGAACAAGGGCTTCCTGCCAGCCATGTTCCACTCCTCCAGACGGGTGCATATGTTTTAGCATGGATATGACAGTCCGATGGACCTATTTCATTAATAGCTTCATTTTCATGGTGTATTTGATTTAATGATTAAAACAACCTTTGTCTCTCTTATAGTTCTGTGAACTAGTCAGATGTTATATAATGTTTGTCTATCATCTGGACTTCTACAGTGTATGAGTCTCTCTGTATATACGCTCATGATATAAGGCAACAGTTTTTCAACACTTGACGATTGAAATAGACGTTTCGATGTGTGATCTAGATTCAGTGATGTGTACTTGGAATTTGTGCATAATTAGGTATGCCTTAATGACAAGACACTCGCTTCTTGACAACCGTCGACCAAGTCCCATCTACACTCAAACGCTGGTATGCCAGTTCCCTGACTCTGCCGTCATTAAATTTCAGGATGAATGAGCCTGTTTGCTTGCCATCCTGCTCTATCGACGTCGCTTTCTTTGAACCGGGCAAGGCAACCACTCTGTTAGAGCCTTCAACAAGATCGAATGGAGCCCCAGGCTTTGAAGTGACGCGCACTCGAAATTGCTGCCCTGATTTGTTCTTTCTCGAGCACTTAGCCTCGACCGTGATCGGGTAAGTGTTTCTAGGAAGAGGTTGATCAAGAGGCGTCAGATCCATGCTTATGGCATCGTCGGAGCCAACGTATATAGCGTCTTCGTGGAGCTTCATCCGTGTGGTGTAGATGGATCGATCGTGTGTTGTGTCATTGCGAGCATGATGAACGTAAAAGAGCTCAGACCCTTCGGGAGTGCGAAGAGTGACCTCTTGCGCACCAACTTTGTCTCTCTTGTTACGAGGAGGCGATGCAACGATGCTGCCGTGCCCAGTCGAGTAGATTGGAATTTCGGCATCTGGCTCCTGAGACAGAATGGGGTTGTTTGATGACTTGCGAAAAGGGCCAAGCGGCGATTTTGAGCTCGCAAAGCCAACGCCGTAGTTGGATGCTTCAAAGTTGTTGGCGCTATAGGTGAGAAAGTAAACTGGTATGCCGTACTTGCCAGGCCGTCTGATAAGCGTGCTGCCTTCCGACCATCGGCGGTCTTTTCGCTCGCCATTGTACTTTTTGTAGTCGTCAACGTGAAAGTTCTCCCACTCTTGAGGGTCGGCGCCGTAGGAGATGACAGTCTTCCATCCATCCTTTCGCGGCGGATTGCCAATCTCACCGGTACCGTTGTAAGAGGTGATGTTATGAGGCAGTGCTGGTGCATCCTTGGCATGGATATTCTTCTGCGAGGCCACAATCTCTGGCATAGTAGTCGCTTTCGGGTCATCCCACCAATCTCGCTCCAGCTCGACAACAATGATGTTGGATTCCTCAATGTATTTCTTCAATTTGTCATCCCAGTTCCAGTTCCGGTAGGCATTTCGAGATGTGTAGAGGTAAATGCGGCCATCCTTGTCGAAAAAGACATTGGCGTCGATGGTGGGAATAAAGGTGCCTTTCGGTGCCGTCTGGCCTTTTCTGAGACTCTGCGGCGGGAGCATCTGTTTCTCGTCCATGATGAGATTGACGTCGTGATAGTCGGGATCAAAAGGGTAGTAGTCAATTGGCTTCGACTTGATCTCCCTGAACGGACCCGTGGGCGAGCGAGATACTGCTACTCCAATTTTAGACGGCTCTTCAAACTTTGAGTAGCGGAAATAGTCCTTGGAGAGATTCTCGCGTAGGCGTCCCGCAAAGAAGAAAAAGTACCACCCCGTTTTTTCGTTGTAGTACGTCTCAGGCGCCCAATGCCAATCCCGAGCCCAGCACGCCTGTCCGCCTTCGATGCGGTTCATGTCGGCATCGTAGCAAGCCTTTAACACACCGCCCGGATGCCTATGCCAAGTTGAAAGATCGGGACTGCTGTAAATGGCGAACAGACTTCCCTCATCAGCGCCTTCGGTAGAGTATGCATAGTACTGGCCACTCTTGGAATCGTAGAGGACGTAGGGGTCTGCACCAGCATGGCGGGCCGAATTATAGAACTGAGGAACTGGTTTGCCTTTAAGAGCAGAAGTGCCGCCAAATGGGAGGAGCAGAAACGCCCCGGCAAGTAGATTCAAGAGCCACATCTTTGACGGAGGAGAGAGACAGCTCCAATCGACCCGCCCAAAGACACGACGAAAGGGCCAGACGAAGCGCTTATATATATTAACCGGTAGTATTTTACCATTTCCCCTCTTTTAACTAACCAAGCGAATGTTGTCATTCGGTCCGAGGAGGTGAGAGTAGTACGATCCTTTATCCCCATGCGGGCATGATCACCCCGCGCATCGTGGATGCTTGTCGGTTCTGCGAGGTGACCCTGGTCAGGAACTCCGCATTGGGCAGGCGAATATTATGCATGACGTTCTTGCCGGTAAACCACAGAGACAGAGAGTTAGTTATATTGCGCTTACTTCGAAATAGGTTAACGTTTAGTAGAGAAATTGTGCGAGAACAAACGGATAGTGGTGCGCTTATTGATCTAGTAACAACGGCGACACTACAACATTTGATTGAGTTAGTAGGACATCGCGGCTTAGTTATCTCCCGGCTATTCTTCTACACTTTCCGACACACTGAGAGAGCGAGAAGAGAAGAAGGGGAAGGGGGAGAAAAGGAAAGAAAAAAGCCATTTCGACCCAGTCGTGCCAGTCCTTTTCGTATGGGGTCCCGTGCCTAGGCGATCGTTGGCTTTATCACGCCCCGGCTACCTGACCGGCACTATCCTCATGGAAGAAGCCCTACTGTATTAAGTGAAGTTAAACTCCTACATTGTTAGTCTCAAGCAGGCGATGGGCGGCCGCGGTGAGGATTAGCCACGCAATGTGTCTGAGATATCACAAATGGGATCCTACCCGCCCGTGCGTTGGGCGCTACCCACGGCAATGCTCTAAAGTCAGAATAAAGTATACGAGAAAGGAGCTAATGGCACCAAGACCCAGGAGGGGGGTCAAGCTCAGATCTTGTGGACATGGATAGTGTAGTTGAGATGGCACAGACTCCTGAACCGTATGTCTTGGACCGCTCTTGGGGAGTCTTGTGACACAAAGGACATGAGGTGGTTGGCTGGTGGGCGCGGGGAGTTGATCGGGAGGCACACACCTCAAAGGCTTGGAATGGACTATTGCTAAGGTCGAAATAAGGATTGCCAACGGCCACATGACTGGAAAAACGAGGTCAAACAGCCAGCCGCAATTGCTTAATGCGGCCAAACAAGCTCTCATATCGTCCTTTGACCGTTTCCCCGCGTTTTGGAGCGGTCAGACCAGGCGTTGAGCCGGGGAAGCGAAAGGCTTGGCGTTTCCGCAATCAAGAGTCTCACTGTTCGGGTCGAGAAAACAAAGAATAGAGTGCAGCAGTGTGTCTTACCTCGCCTATGACCGCTGTCAACACGGGGATCAACAGGGGACGACACCCGTAGCCTGCTCTAGCGGCGGGGAGGGTTGCACAGACGACGGGTCCGTCATCCCACCGCATCAACAACTGCAACTTGGCGACAATCCCTTTCAACCACACGGTTATCTCGTCGCGTCCCAGGTGAGCAGCCACAGACAATAAATGCCATCAGCCAAGGATTGAGGCAAGCAGAGGCAGCTCTGCACGTGCGTCTTGGCCCGCCGTCGTCGATGGGTTCCCCGCTCCCCACTGAACAGGCTCACTGGCCATGGCACCAATCGACAGCCTCGTTAGCGCATGTTGGCTTTCAAGACGCCATCGCCAAGAGGACGGGAACCTTCACCTTGTCGTAGACTCATGGACTGTCTCTCTCACATGCTCCGCCACCTGCAGCGCCGGAACCCGGCAGGGATCGGATGCCCTTGGCGCTTCTTTTAAGCTGGACCCTTCTCCCCGCATGCCAGCCGGACCTTGACATTCCACTCCTCCTCCATCTGACAACAGCTCCAAGCTTGGTGAAGAGATTCACAACTGCCCTTCTGCCATTGACGGTTGACCAGCGCCATGTCGACCACCACAGCGAGCGGCGCCGCGCCCACTGGGGACAGAGCGCCCAAGCAGGGTGGCATCTTTGAGGGCTTGAACCCGACAGTCTTCAACCCGGCCGACCCAATTGTCCTCTTTATCATCCAGGCCACCATTGTCATTGCCCTGACCAGGCTGCTCTACTGGCCGCTCAACAAGATCCGTGAGCCCAGGGTCATTGCTGAGGTCATCACAGTGAGTTTCTCGCCTCGCTTTATCCTCATCCTCTAAACATGGCGCTCCAGGGCATCTTGCTCGGCCCCTCAGTCTTCGGTCGCATTCCAGGCTTCACCGATGCCATCTTCCCCAAGGAGGGCATGGCGCCCTTCCGCCTCGCCGCCAACATCGGCCTCATTCTCTACCTCTTCCTCGTTGGAATGGAGATCAACCTCATGTACCTGCTGCGCAATTGGCGCACTGCTGTCGGCGTGGCCACCCTCGACATGGCCATTCCCTTCGGCTGCGGCGTTGCCCTCGCTTACGGCCTGTACAACCAATTTGGCGACGATCCCGAGCTCGCACCTATTACGTTCCCTGTCTTTGCCCTCTTTATTGGCGTCGCTATTGCCATCACCGCCTTCCCTGTGCTCTGTCGCATTCTGACAGCCCTGAAGCTCCTCAACACCAATGTGGGCGTCATTGTCCTCACGTCGGGCATTATCAACGATGTCGTTGGCTGGGTCTTGCTCGCTCTCTGCGTGACTCTGGTCAATTCTGGTGCTGGTGTCACAGCCGTGTACATTCTGCTCGTTGCGGTTGGATACTCGTTATTCCTCGCCTACGCTGTTCGGCCGTGCTTCATGTGGGTGCTGCGAAAGACGCACAGCCTAGAGAATGGCCCTACTGAAGCTGTTGTCGCCCTCACCATTCTCATGGTCTTTGCCTCGGCCTTTTTCACCAGCATTATTGGAGTTCATTCCATTTTTGGTGCCTTCATGGTTGGACTCATGTGCCCTCACGAAGGGGGTTTCGCCATCAAGCTCACAGAGAAGATTGAGGATCTCATCTCGACACTCTTTGTCCCGCTGTTCTTTGCCCTCTCCGGCATCAACACCAATCTTTCTCTCCTCGACTCAGGCATTACTTGGGGCTATGTTGTTGCAGTCACCGTGACCGCCTTCTTCACCAAGCTCTTTGGAGGCACAATGGGTGCTCGATTGAACGGGCTCGTCTGGCGCGAGTCGGTAACCATCGGAACGCTCATGTCTTGCAAGGGTCTCGTTGAGCTGATCGTCTTGAACATTGGCCTGCAGGCAAAGATCCTTAGCACTAGAACCTTCACTATTTTTGTGGTCATGGCGCTTGTCACCACCTTTCTCACGACTCCTCTTGTCACCTGGCTCTATCCCCCGTCGTACCAGCGCAAGTTGGAGCTGTGGCGACAAGGCAAGATTGATTGGGATGGAAATGCGCTTGATGCGCCTCAAGGTGATGAGCGTGATGAAGGCGACAAAGACATCGCCAACCGGGTGCTCGTCTACCTCCGAACTGATGGATTGTCAAGTCTGCTGTCTACCGTCTCTCTGTTTACGGCTGGTCAGCCCAAGCGCCAATCTTCTGAGCAGACCTCTGCTGTACCTAGCAAGGGAGAGAAGAGCGTTGCCCAAGAGGGCCTCGTCACCCCAGAAGATGCCCCGAAGCCCCTCCTTCGCATTCACGGATGCCGTCTGGTCGGTTTGACCGAGCGCAACTCTTCGGTCATGAAGGTGTCCGAGATTGAAGAGTTTGCTGGCCACGACCCCATCATCAAGGCTTTTGGCACGTCGGCAAACAACACAACAAGGGACGTCGTAGTTTCGGGACAGATCTCGGTTGTGCCTGAGAACTCTTTTGCCGATACTTTGGCAACAGAGGCGACCAAGTTAAAGAGCGACCTGATCCTGGTTCCGTGGAGCGAGACGGGCACCATTTCTGAACTTCCATCCTTTTACAGCACTTCGAGGGGCGATCCTCTTGCAAACGGCGACTTTGCGCAGCTCATGATCAACATTTTCGACCACGCACGATCAGTGGCCGCGGTCGGTCTCTTCATTGACAGTACGCTCCTTGACCCCGCCGACAGCGACGCCAGACCTACACGGGTTTTGTCAAGACAGATCTCTGGCTTGAGCAACTCAGAAGTACAGGATCCCACGGCTGTCAGATTCCACTCGGCAGAGAGCCGCCGCAAGAAGTGCATCCGCGTGCTGTACACGGGCACCGACGACGACATCCACGCTTTCCGACTGGCCCTCCAATTCGCCCAGAACGAGAACATTGACGTCGAGATTATTTCTCTTCCCGACAAGGACGTATTCGAGGATCTTCATTTTAGCCGCATCAAGTCTACCATTCCCGACTCCATCATCGATCGCGTCAACTTTACCGAGCTGCCGTCTGACTCGGGTGCTTCTGTCGCATCCAGCCTCCTAAATTCCCAGCCACAGGATAAGCAATCCACCATCTTTATCCTGGGACGTTCCATCACTGTTCTCCCCGATGACTCCTCTGGTTCAGGCGCTACCAGTATCCGCGGCACTCTCGGTTCTGTGTCTGCCAGCCTCGCCAAGGAGATAAAGAGGACGGGCACTCCCAATGTAAGCATTCTCGTGGTCCAGGCCAAGTATGCTGCTGGAGAAAGGACGACTCTCAACCGGAAGCCAAGTGTAACTTCGCACGCCAACGCTCCTCATTGAGGTTTGGCTTGATGATGTATTAGTTATAAACCGTACCTAGGTATATAGTGCATTATGCATTCTGCCTGCCTTCTAGGACTACTTTGATGCTTTATTGTCCCCTAGTCATGTTGCGCCTTTCGGCGTCAACGTGACAATCTGCTGTCCATGCGCGCCAAAATCACCACCCGCAATCTCACCCCGTAACCCCCACAACAGCTTATGCGTGCGGCGAATGTTATAAGTTGCAAAACCTGGCCTTAGAACCATCTTTGCATCTGCTGGTGGATTTGATACGATGCGGCCGTACGGCCCAACACGTAGGTTGATCAGCTCTCCAATATCCACAGGCTCCGACTTCTCTGTGCAAGAGATGAATATGTCCTCCCCTTGCTCCTCGACGGCATCCCAAATATGGAGGTCTGCCTCTTCAGACACCTGCCTAGTAAGATCCCTTTCGTTCATCGGGTCTTCGCAGATGATCTCAACGGTAGTCCGGATGGTGAGGGAGACCCGGGTCAGTTTGATCTTCTGGGGCACTTCACGAATGCTTTCGCTTGTGCTCTTCCAGTTAGGCGTAAAAGTAATATTGAATGGGATGATGTCTGGTCCGTCGAGCTCAATGCGGCTTGGCAGATCTATCTGGATATTGAACTCGAATCTCGGGATTGATGAGCTGAAGAAGCGGAACCACTGCTTCATCTTTTGTGAGAATGATAGCTTGGCCTCCTCCATCCCTGGAGCGAGGCGAAAAGAAGTGACATGAGCACTGTCATCCGACAAGTCGATCTCGATTTTGCCATTGGGGTCACCGGGGTTCGGATTCCTGAGGGTAAACGGCTGCATCGCCTCGACCGTCTTGGTATGGCCATCCTTGGAGATGCTGAGCTCTGCATGGAGCCAGTATTCGACAAAAGCGTCCAAGTTGCCCTTTTTGCCCCATCCCTTTACTTCAAAGGTCGGCGGGAGTGAATGGCTCGCATTGAGAGGCACGAAGCTCGAAGACTCGCTCTGACCCTCGGCACACCTTGTGATAACCTTTGATGGTAGGATCAAGGCAAAATCCCAGACCTTCTCGCCGGAATCGGATGCAATGTGCAGTGGCCCTTGGTAAAGCACTCTGGTGTGGTATTCCGGGTGCACCACGTCCCAGCGTCCTCGGTATGTTGTTGTTACCGAGCTGTCTTCTCTTTTGAGGGTATATTTGGACTTTGCCCTCCCGCGAATGGTAATGCGCAGCGAGGCGTCCAGGCTTACTGCAGGGGCTGATCGGAATACCTGGCCAGTGAGCGTCTCGCCGGGGGCAACGCCCGTGTTGTGGCCTTGAAGACGGATTCCCAGCTCACTGCTTCTCAGAATAGACGTCTGTGGCATTTTAAGATGTAGTTTTTGGGCTCTGGATGTTAAAGATGCATGTGAAGGTGAGAATAGGAGGCCAATGCTTTTAAAGGGAGAGCATCGGTTTTCAGCTCGGTTAACCGTAACCGTAAGACACGAGGCGGCGGCGCCACGACTACGGCTGACAGGCTTGACTCTCAGAACTAGCGATTATCACAGAGTCACGCGATCATGATCCAAAATTACGCTGCCAAGTTTATGAAAGATTCGGATTTTGGATTGGCTCACATCATGGATTGATTTATCGGCAAGAGGCATGATGTCTATTCTCTCAGTTATAGAGGCCCATGGCTATCTGAAGAAGCCCACGTCGAGCTAGGTTGACAGATGGTGATTTTAAGCCTGTTCCCCTATTTGAATTAGCTTATGTGGCGCTTTGGCCGCCAGATACACGGCCTGTTGGACGAAATGAACATTGGCAGCTAGTTTGTCTTACCGTTGTGTAGGTACGGAGTGTTATGTCAAAACATGCAACTAGTTGGATGTGGTATCTATTTGGGTGCGTTCTTCCCATGAGTGTAGGGCTTCCATATTTCAAGAAGAAGAAAAAGCGCAGTGCATATCCATGTCATAGCATCATAACCTAATGCTGATATAATTACCTCTTTTCTTCTTCCCTTTTTTTTCGACTTCTATACTATGTAGCGGCAAAGAGTTATGCCGCGATTTACTATGAGGAGTTATTACGCTCCTAAATGGCTACAAGAATGCCTGCTGCAGTAACCTAAAGGAGGCCACTCCTTTCTACCTTCAAACCATCTCAAAACCCTCCAAGATTTCAATTAGAATGGCTACTTCAAGTGTATTTCCCACAGTCATCTGGACCAATCCTCCTAACAACATCATGGCGAGACTGCAGAGCCGATTCTCTGCATTATAACGCCACATCATAGCTATCAGGAGAGAGCTACGAGAATGTGGTATCATATCATAATTCGCGGGCGTTTTGTAAAGTGTCAAAGCGGGAGAAGATTTACCAGCGGCGGATAACCTCTGTTTTAGTGCCCGAGTCCCCCGCAATCGGAGGTTCTTGTTGGCTGGGGTAAACGTTTTGGCAATTTCTGATGGGTCTGGATGAGACATATAATTTAGATGCCCTCCTGAAGCTCTAATTATTACAGTAACTCAAGTTCCCAGAATATTGGATCTCGAACATGTCTTCTCAACAGCGCATCACGTTTGCCGTCATCGGTGTCGGCCTCATCGGTCCCCGCCATGCACGGACCGTGGTCCAGAGCAAGGAAGCTGAACTCGTTGCCATTGTCGACTTGATGCCCGCTGGAGAAGCATTGGCCCAAGAACTGGGGGTGGCCTATTTCAAATCTGTTGCTGATATGCTTCAATCACCAAACAAGCCAGAAGCAGCCATCATTTGCACGCCGAATCATACTCACGTTCCGCTGGCGCGGGAGCTCTCGTCTGGGGGCGTTCACATTCTCATCGAAAAGCCATTTTGCACGGATATAGCGAGCGGCAAGGAACTTCTCGAGCATCTCAATCAATCTCAAGTCAAGGCCATCGTTGGGCATCATAGGCGATTCAATCCGTACATGGTAACCGCCAAGAGCACAGTTTCCTCCGGCTCATTGGGGAGGATCGTCGCCATCAACGGAATCTGGGCAACGTACAAACCGATGGATTATTTCGACCCACCGGCAGATTGGCGTAGACAGAGTACAGGCGGCGTTGTGCTGATCAACATGATCCACGAGGTAGATCTGCTTCACTACCTGTTTGGCCCTATCACCCGTGTGCACGCGGAAAAGACCATTTCCCAGCGCGGCTTCGAGGCCGAAGAAGGCGCTGTTCTCACACTCCGCTTCAAGTCCGGTGTTGTGGGAAGCTTTATTGTCTCTGACAATCTTCCATCACCGTACAATTTCGAGTCAGGCACAGGAGAGAACCCTCTGATACCCAAGTCTGGCCAGGATTTCTACCGTATCTTTGGCACAGAGGGGTCATTGAGTGTCCCGGACATGACGACCTGGTCTTACACGGGAACTCAGAAATCATGGCACCAAGAGTTGGTTCAGCAGAAGATTCCGGTGCCAGACGGGATTCCCTTTGAGCTTCAACTAAGTCACTTCGTTAGGGTCATTCGTGGTCAAGAGACTCCGGGTTGTACGCCGGAGGCTGGACTTGCTGCGCTTGTGGTCTGTCAGGCTATCAAAGAGGCTTTGGAAGGCAACAAGACGGTGGACATTGATACATTTGACTTTTGAAATATGGAAGTGATTGATGAACCTCATGTTCTCTTCCTTGATTGGGGCAGTTTCCCACAAAAATGTTTCTGGTATATACTCAACACAGCCAATGACGCTTAATTGAAAATTATTACAAAATATCTGCAGTCCTTGGCCCTTGTAACTATGTATTTCCCAACCTCTATACCTTTTGAGATTTATAAGTCATGGAAAAACATGTACTTCAAGTCTTTCTTCTAAAGATGCTACGTCGGGTTTCATGCGTATCACTTTCTGTATATTTATCTCGTCGAAGAACGCCAAAGACAACTGACTTACGTGTGGCGGTTCTAGACCATGCTCCGCCCACCATCAGCCAGCCTCTGGACAGGCACCATTTCCGATCCCTGCGAACGCTAAAGTCCAATGAGAGGCCCATCCAACATTGATAAGAAAATACGAACTTGAAAAAGACACAATCATCGATAGCAGAGGCATGGGATTTCTTGTTTGTAGATATGGACCGCCTAGTAGCCAATATTAAGGTTGGGGCGGGCTCGCAAATGGATGGCGTAAGTATACTCTCTGCTAAATGATAAAGGACGCGTTTTTAAGTTTTATTCAGAATACGAGTATTGACAGGCAGTCGTGACACCAGTATCAAAATATTGCTGCCTGTAATTTATGCTTTGCTTGATGTGGTCCCTAATTATAGTCAACGAATGCGAGGCAAGCTTGTAATTAGGCACCCTCACTTACACCCAATTTTCATGCTTCTTCCAGCTGCTTTCTAATGCTGAAACTGTTGATTTGACGTGGAGAGGCCTCTTGGGCGTCTTCGAGGCCACTTGAAGGCCCTCACCTCAAACGGCGCCAAGATAGCCATAGGTAGGATCTACAGGAGTCAACGAAATGCCACGCGCTTTGCCACTATAGGGAAACCCCGTTTTGTTGCCAGGTGTGTAGTATGTGGTGTGGGTACCGTTTCTGTTTTAGATTCTTGGTTGGTTGAAGTCAAACCAGGAACTCTCACTCTTGTGCCTGAAAGCAACCTCGAAAGGCACGCAGCCAATAACATCAGCCAGCGTTTTGGGGCATGTAGCATCCAAATCCAAGTTTAATAAATGCAAATTGAACGCTTCTCGTCCACCTTTCCATGTCTTCCCCGAGAATCGCTACTTGACCAATGGGGTTCTTACCCATCATCCATCAGCGAGATCGGGCCAGGGTTCTGGGTGGTTGCAGTTGGATGCCTGCCTGAGGCATTGATCTACTACACCCTGGACCAGGCACAGGCCACGACCTCCATTTGGATAACTAATCACCACCACCTTCATCAACACCCTTCCCACCTACGATGCCTCTGATTGATAGCTTCAGTGGTTGTAAAACAATCGGTGTTGCTCAATATAGCCGAGGGCGGCGTCGTCTCACGGTGGCAACGCGTGGCAGATTGCCAAGTCCGCCGGATTAGTTGGGTTTTCCACTCGGTGTATTTCTTTCGGTGGGTCGTGGCTTACCGGCGACTGCTTTTTTGAGACCTGCCCTGAGCTTTCAGCTACCAGAATTGAAGGATTAGCGAATGGAATATGCCCGCTCAAAGAGGAAGCTCCCGGACAGAATACGATATCACCAACCACAGCCCAACAGTACGCTAGTGACGCGTGGACAGGCTGAGAAACATGGGACGATGTCAGGGCTCAGCTGTGGAGAGCAGCAGAGAATTCCCTCGATACTAGAACGGAACTCGGTTAGAATAATCGGAGTAGGTAAATACCCAATCCGGCGGATCAAGGCATATTCGCTTAGATTACGTATTCATCAGGCATAATTAAATTCATAAGGCCTGGACACGCAATAGGGCTGGCAGAAGTGGCATCTTTCTAGACTATCGCATGGATTACTGGTGTAGAATACGATACGCTTTGATGGCTCCGAAATTCCTCGCGAGTAGTATTGGTTGGGATGAGAGTCAGGTACGTGAGCAGAATGAAAGGAAATGAAACAGGCTAGCTGTCATAGGTTGGGCCTGATGTGACAATCAGAATCCATCGCCGCAGCCTCAGCGCGCTGCGGTGGCATCGAGTCAACTGCGGTTGTAGGATCTCACCTAGCCAAGCCACGCAAACGTTACGTAGTACTAGGCACATTTGGGCAGTCATCAGGGGAATAACTTGTACCGTCTAGTCAGTCACGACATTGTTGAGCACTCATTATAAATGTCCTTGCAGAACTCTTCAAGAGTGTGGAACTTAAAACTCAGGGGCAACTTTCCTTCTTGACATCCACATTGATCTCAGACAACAACCATGGGGCAATACTTGCGCTTCCTAATGGCCCGTTTCGGCAAATATGAGAGAATACACGACGAAGAACACCAAGAAGGAGAGTCTGCATTGTACCAGGCACGGCCAAGGAAGATCTCGAGGTTCACATGCCTGAGTCGGACAGCGACATGCCTCCTTCTGGCTGATCTCGTTCTCTTCTGTCTCCTACTTCACACCCTCTGGCCGTTGATTTCCCTGTTACTCCATAACCAGGAACTCTTTCCCGCTCGAGTCACAGTAACCAGCAACGACACCTCGGAGGCTTTCCACATCCCAAAGCGACCTCAGATACCGCGAATCCTCCACCAAACTTGCAAGAACGACACGATTCCAAAAATGTGGGCAGAGTCACAAAAGAGTTGCCTCAAAACCTACTCTGACTTTGAGTACAAGGTATTTTCAAGGCTTCACTCCTGTTCCCCAAGGCGAGTCCTAACTTGAGGTTGCCGTAGCTTTGGACCGACGAGTCGGCTCGTGCCTTTCTCGAAACCGAGTATCCCTGGTTTGTGTATACCTGGGACAACTACCCCTTTCCCATCCAGCGTGCTGACGCCATCCGCTACTTTGTCCTGTACCACTACGGCGGACTCTATCTCGACATGGACACTATCTGCCACGAAGCCTTCCCAATTCACCAGATCGAGTCAGATACGCTGAAACACAACTCCCTATTCGAAGCTACCCTGCCAACCGGGATAACCAACGACATTATGATTTCGTCTGCGCGGCATCCCGCTTTCGAAAGCGCCATCAAACTCTTGCCTGTATCCTACAGTCTCACTTGGTGGTGGGCTTGGCTGCAGCCGTACGCTGTAATCATGGGGTCTACTGGACCGCTGTTTATCTCTCTCGCGGTGGCAAATTATCTATACGGCGAGCCTTCTTTGCCTTCACCGACGGTGCAAGTTATTCATCCGAGAGGCTTGAAACCATACATATCCGACTTGCAGACCGCCACTTGGCACGGGAAAGATGCACAAGTTTTGAAGTGGTTGTCAGATAAGCCGCTGATTTGGTTCATCTTAGGGGTCGGACTGGTTACTGCTGGGGTATATGGGCTAAACAAGGTACTTTTATTTGTGTATAGGACCGTGACTCGCATAGTGCAGTCTATTGCCCGTTGGCTTGCTAGTCTAATGAAGTTATAACATGACAATAAAGATGAAAGGTTTTCTATATTGTGGGCATATGTTCCACCGCAGTTGTGTCGAAAACTGTGGTTTGGGGGTATTCTACTCAGCCTCTCTACCTTTCAGTTCTATATTTACCTATGAACTGATCCATTTCTTACTAGTTAGTTCTTCAGTATCTTCCCGTCCCGGAGGCAGAGAGACCAATCACAAGACCAAAGAACATAGCTTTTACTCTTCAGCAGTACCTCGACTATCTGATTTTTATCTTACTTAAGCTTACTTGAAGCTTATGCTAAAGTAGGAGTAACTTAGGAGTATAGATAAGAAAGGAAACCATAAGTATCTAGATTTAGAGTAAAGTCTTGCTATGACCGTAGGAAGGGAACTTTGGGTCATAGCGTCGGAATTCCGCAAAGTAACCAGATATCTGACACGAACACCCCCATGCCCATCCTGTTGCGTGGATCGACTTCGGAGTTCCGCACGCTTGTCAATGCTAGCGAGTTTCTAGATTGAGAATTTGATCATATCTAGCTTGAACTGCCAACCGTAGTGTGGCCGCCGTTGCGGAATCCGTCGCCTTTTAGCGTCCTCGTCATCATCCAAGGATCACTTACCGTGCTGACGGCCAGCCTTGTCCATCTACCTGCACATGCTACCCCTGTTGGAACATTAAGCGTATCTCTAACATAATTATGCCTTGTAGGATGGACAATCCGTAATGCCAAGACCTCGGCAGGCGTCATTATGGTGTAGGATCGAGGCATCTCGTGCCAAGCTTACGTTAGTGCGTTGCTGACCATGCGGCAAGCCGCTCCTTTCGGGCTCCGATTCCATTGCCGATGCACTTGGCCGCTTTGGGGGCGATGCTGCGCTCCACAACTTCACCTCAGCGTATGATCGTTGAACAATGATGGTAGTTTGGTAATTCCCAAGGTTTCAATACGTCTATTTATTGAAATCATGTTAGTTCCTAGGCAACGTCTACAGACTGAATTGTATCAACCGCTACAGAGGTATATCTCAAGGATGGCGCAACCTGGGTAGAAAATACCTATCATGACTGACAAACAGCGATTGCGATTAGAACACATGCCCTATTTTAAATCGTCTAACGACCTAGTCAGAGCCATGAATCATCTTTGTTCCTCGTCTCTTGAAGTCTGTCAACTAGACACTAACACCTCACTTTGATGTCTGTAGTCAACTTGTACGGGCCGGTTTAGTCCCTCTTCTTGCCGATCCTAGGCAGGCACAGCCAGAGAATCAGAAGCATTCCCAAAAAGGCGAGAATAATCGGCTGAAGAATCTGAACACCCTTGGCCTGAGCAATAGCCCCGACAGCAAAAGGCAAGACTGCAGCTCCACTACCACCGAAAGCGGCGGCGAATCCAATAGTGCTGACGTGGAGGTGCTTTGGTAGCAGCTTGGTAGTGGCGATGACCACAGCAGGGAACAGAGGACCAAGGAAGAAGCCCTGAAGCGCTACAGCCACCGCGGAAACATAGAATTGCGGCACCAACCAGAAGACGAGCTCCAGGGCCATGGTAGCTGGCAGATAGAGTGCCACGGCGATCTTGACGCCAAGCTTTGGGGTGACGAAACCCAAAACAGCACGGCCGATGGTAAGTCCCAGCCAAAAGCCGACAGAGGTCATACCAGCAGGGAAGTTTTCGGCCTTGCGCACGCGAATCATGAACTGAACGACCCAGCCTCCAAGGGAGACTTCAACTCCGACGTAGCAAAGCAGGAACGCGGCACAAAGCCAGGTAACACGCGCGTACGGCATCTCGAACAAAGCCTGCTTCATGCCTTCCTGGTTCTCGTTGCTCGATTCCATAGTCCTGCGGTAGACTTCTGGGCCGTTGGACCAAAACGCCCATGTGCAGGTGACCAATTCGATCACAGACAGGCCAATCTAAGCAATGTTAGCGGACATAATCAAGTCTTTGAGCAAAAGCAAAAGGCTAACCATGACGTAGTAAAAGTTGTACCAAGGAAGATGGGCTCGCGCAATCATGTTAGTGGCAATAAGAGGACTGATGGTACCACCGATGCCATAGAAAGCATGAAGGAATCCAAGCGTCTCGTTAGCCCTATCCAAGTTGCCAACCCAAGCATTCCAAGCAGCGTCACTGATGCCATTACCATAACCAGCGATAGCATAGGCAAAAACCAAGGCAGGATACGGTGGATGGAGTGCAATGATGATGTAGGCAATGATATGGCAAAGCCCACACCCTATTCCTATACCCCGCTGTCCTACGCGTCTATGCAGCATATTATTCATAGCCGCAGCGAGGATGTATCCGACAAACGGAGAAAGGAATACGAGTGACACGACAATGTAGCTCAGGTCATAGTACGTTTCCAACTGCGGCGGTCAGTAGGATCCAGGGAACAGGGGACACGAATGCGTACGTATGGGATCAGCGCCTGCGGTACGTGTCAGATCAGCAGTTTTCAAAGATTCGGAGACATTTGAAGTCTTACACCATAGGCCGCATCATTTGCTCCCGAAGTCAAGAGACTCCAGAAGGTAGCACCAGTCTTGAAGACATTTGAGCGGGGGTGCTTCCAGCTCTCGACAACTTCAACGGGGGCAGTATGTGCTGCAATGCTCTCAAGACCATTGTCGTTAGTGCCCGAGTTGTTGTGGCTGTCGTCTTGACTCGAACCAAGGCGTCGTGCTCCAGAGGTGAAGACGTTGCCATCAGTCTGAGCCACCTGGGCGGGGGCTTGGTTGAGTGATGTCAGCTCAAAGGAGCCAATGGTAGCGGTGGAAGACTGTGTAGCAGCCGCCATTGTGGAGCCGATTGACGAGCTGAGAGAGACGTCTGACAGGAGGAATGAGGCAGTCAATCAACCACAGCCAACGCAGGTATTTATTTAGGGACAGTTGTCGTAAAGCGACAGAGAGACTCCCAGAGTCAACGGTGACTCGGCCCTCGTCTCCTTATAAACACGGGCTAAACTGCGGATCAAGGAATTCTGTGGATCCTCGTATCTCCATCTGTCAAGCGTCAAGGGAGATCCCCCCGCGCCAAGCGAAGAGTTTAGCCGTTTGACACGGGAGTTGACGACGGAATACTATGCATCAACCGCAAAGAAATTCAACGTCTATGGCTAAGTCTCGGATAACATTCGGGATGGCGGTCGACAACAACAATCCGGCTGGCGTCGCGTCGGTTCTGGATACGGGATGGACGGTGGTGAATGTGCCATGTTCCTGTAAGTAAGCGGGATTACAAGGACTCTAGTCGTAGTCGACCCAATGGAAGTTTCCTTGGCCTGCCCTATTTGCGGCTCCCGTCCACTCGCACTGTTCACCGACGGGGATTACCTAGACACGCGTGATCTAGTGGCGAAGCAGCCCTATTAAGCATATTTTTCTGGTTCTAGCGTTGCGAGCAGTGCAATTGCCGACCTGCCGGCGTGGCCTCTCTGGTGGCTGGGGCGCGGTTGGGGGCCATCGCACCCTTGTCCTCCATCAGAAGCTTGCCCCTTGACAGTCCAGACCGCGCTGGCGTGCGGTTATTGGGCGTGGCTTTTCACACTTCTGCTCAGCTCCGTGGGCAAAGTCTCTGACAAAGCCAATCACCGCGGTGCCAGCCCTACAGCGACGATGCAACGCAGCCCGTGGGTGCCCTCGCGGCCTGTGCAGGTGGCTTCTCGGGGCATCATTGTGCAAACGGCATAGTGCGGGACGCGCCCGGGACGAGGCTGAGAATGACCTGGCCTTTAAACCCAAGGGCTCGTCTCCCTCTGCAGCCCGCGGCGATCGTCCTCGGGCAGTCCTCACTCCCGCCCGCAGTTGGCCCCGACCTCGTCCTGTCTCTACCTACATCTCGCGACCGCAGGCATTCCTGCTCCCACCGACAGCTGCTGCTGGCGCTCGAGCTCTGTTCCGCTGCGGGGAACCTTCCGGCTGCTCGGGCCTCCAATCCGCCACCATGGAATTGAGCGATTACGGCCGCGGCCGCCAGGAGCAGGACGCATCGCCCCCCACAAACTGGCAGCCCAGCAGTCCCTCCATCGCGAGGAAACCTGTGGGAGCCGGCCGACAGACGTCGCCATGGTCGTCTCCCGAACATCCGTCGCAGTCTTTCGCCAGTCGCGTATCCTCCCAGCAATCCTATTTCCCCCGACAGACCGACCGAGATGCACACCCGTACGGATCAACGACGCCTCTGGGCATCTGGGAACCCATCCCCCCAACACCGAGCTCAGTCCCGCGACGACCACAGCACCACCGAGATGACAGCCAAGCGTCGCTGCTTAGCCCGTACATGAGCGAGGGGCCCCCGAGGCAAAGCCCGCCGCAGACTCATTTCGAGCCTCAGCGACCAGAGCGCAAGCTCAAGTTTGCCAATTGGTGGTTGACAGAATGGAGGCCATCATGGAGCATGTACGCGCTGGTCGCCGCTGGCGTCGGTTTTGCTATGGGACACCACTTCTTTTATCACAGCCTCCACGGCAAGGTGGCTGATGATCAGCAGGGCATGTTCCGCTACGGCGCCGCCCTCGCCTTTCTGTCCAAGGCCTGCTTCCTGAATGCCGTGGTGCTCGCTTTCCGGCAGCGCGTCCTGATGATGATTCGTCGCAAGATGCTCACGCTCTCGACTCTCGACTCGCTTTTCGCGGCATCCGAAGATCTGACGGCTCTCCTCAATTGGGAGGCCTGGGTCAATGCCAAGTTTGCCATGTTTCTGACAATCTTTATCTGGACGTCGCCTTTGATTGTCATCTTTACGTCCTACACCCTGACCGTTGAGCCGCTAAAGAAGGAGGAGATTACAAAGTGTCCCGAAATCCGCACCCTCAACTTCTCGCACGAGGAAATTGTCGACTTCCGTGAGCCGTTCAGAGTAAAAGACTGGATCGAGCTGTCCGTGTCCCGCTGGAACACCACAACCACGGGCGCCACCGTCAACCCCAAAGACCCCGACGAGTTCGATTATTGGACAGATACCAGCCAGCAGTTCAGGGCAGTGGCCTTGAAGACGGCCTATGCGCAACAAGCAATCATGCGCAAGGACGCACCCGAACAGATCTGCGGCAAGGGGTGGAACTGCTCCTACACCATCGAATTTACAGGGCCAGGGTACAAATGTGAAAAATTGGCTTCTGGGATCAACGCCGAGGTCAAGAAGCTGGGTGATGCTGAGTGTCCATTCAACACGTCCATTCTTGCGCCGTCAGGAAACCTGACCTACAATGCCATCTTGGATCAGGGAGATTACGCAAAGCAACAGATTGATTCGGGCGTAGCTGGAATACCAAAGCAAAAGCCACCATATCCAAAGAATTTGGGCGTATTTAGGACGGAGCCAATCCTGTGGTTTGGCTTCGCCGAGGTGGAGGACCGATCTAAGCGCCAACCCTTGGACCCGACGTCGAAAGAGTACAAAGAGGCGTACACACCAGCCATCTACGGATGCGAACATTACAAGACCAAATATACGGTGCAGTTCAATCACAGTGGTGGGACGCAAGAGCACTTTATCAAGGAGCGCGAGTTCCTCGACAAGGTCATTGACACCACGTACATCAAACAGAAGGACCCCGATAAGAGGTTAAAGGATCGCACACAGGCCGTTCCCGAGGAAAACTACGTTCACCCGCACGATATCGCCAACTACCGCCTTACAGCAGCGTATCACTCGCTAGGAAGTCTGTTGCGCAGCCTTCTTAATGGGACCATTACCCTACCAAATGTCGTCGCCGAGACTCAAGCTATCGAGACCAGATTGATTGACAGACTCAATTACCTGACCGTTGAAGACTTTCCGGAGCAGGTGCAATCGTTTTACGAGGAGATTCTTGTGTCCTTCTTGTCTGACCCGCAGTTCATCACGGTTTCGTGGGCGTACGATCCGTCCCTATGGTCTGGACAATTCAAGGGAGGTGAAAAAACCGACTATAAATGCGTGCGGTGGCAGGTCAGAGGATGTTACTTCTACAACTATGCGCAGCTCTGGGCGGTGTATGCGATATCGATGGGCATAACCGTGGTCGCAGTTGCATCGGGCATAGCGGCAATCCAGGAAGACTCGATGATGCGCAGTCTAAGCTTCTCGGCAATTCTTGCGGCTACCAGAGGATCAAGTCTTGACAAGCTGCGATGGGAGAGGGAAGCCGATCTCATGGGCAGCAAGATTGGATTCGGTGTCGTGTCGGGCCACACAGGGGAGAGGACGTATTCATTCGGAGTGGAAGGCGATGTGAGCCAGGAGAAGGCGACGTCGACATCACGCTCACCGGCAATATCGGTCATGGGCTGGGGAGACAGGGCGGCGCGCAGGATGAGCTATGCCGTGCTGAATAGAAGGGGCGAGAACAGAGAGCAACAGTAGTTGGATTTGGGCGACACGGGCCAAAGAATGGCAAAGGAGACGACGTAAAATTCTTGAGTCGCATAGCGTGCGTCATTTTAATTTAATCAACGAAGAGATGAACTTGAACATTTTATATCTCACTGATCTCTTCTCCTATGAACCATCATATCGCTCTAGTCGAGGCCCATTGTGAAGTATCATGCTCGGGGTATGGGAGAAGTCCGCCGCCAAGTTTCAGGTGGAGCTACAGTTGACTAAGGCCGAGCTGCTTGCTTGCGTGGCTACCTGGTAGGTTGTCACCGCCAGCTTCAAGCCAAACCGTGTCCGCATCACAACCCCCAATTCGAGCCCCCAAGGCAATAGGCGACAATGGTCGAGCTACACGCGGCAGCTGACCTCTCAGAGGCAGCGCTGGGCGGTCCAATTCGCATCCAGGGCTCGCGCTTTGTGGATAATTATGGCCGCACTCTCTCGCTGCGTGGTCTCAACGTGTCCGGCGCCAGCAAGCTCCCCACCAAACCAAACGGCCTGTCTCATCTCACAGAAGGCTTCTACGAGCATCGCACCGTCACATTTATCGGCAGGCCATTTCCCCTTGAGGAGGCACCGCTGCATTTTCGCCGATTGCAGGAATGGGGATGCCCGCTTGTTCGACTGCTCGTCACTTGGGAGTCAATTGGCCACTCCGGGCCAGATCCAGAGACAGACTTGGACTTGGAATACATCGCCTATCTACGACAGCTCATCGAATTGATGCCCCAGTACGGAATCAAGTGCTTCGTCTGCGCCCACCAAGATGTATGGAGTCGATTCAGTGGAGGTAGTGGTGCACCAGGCTGGACCTTTGAAGTCGTCGGTCTCGACGTGGAAGCTTTCACCGACACGGGCGCTGCATATGTGCACAACCAGGACGAGAAGAAGCGAGCCAGTGAACCCCCAAATCCCAAAGAGCCAGGCGGTCCGTTCCTGTGGCCTTCGGGTTACCAGAAGCTCGCTGCCTCTACAATGGCGACTCTGTTCTGGGCAGGCGATGCGTTGGCCCCCAACTTGAAGTGTCGGCGCACGCTTGCCGGAGGCGACGACGAAGCCAATCAACTTCCTGTGCAATCTTTCCTGCAAGACGCCTTTATTGAAGCTTTTGGGCGGCTCGCTGATGAGGTGGGCGACCTAGAGGCGTGTCTCGGCTTCGAGCCCATGAACGAACCTCACCGTGGCCTTATCAACCTACACCACTTTCACTTCTGGAACTACGACACCGACTTGCATATCGGCCACTGTCCCTCGCTCGCACAATGTCTAGCCCTGGGAAGTGGGTATGCGCAAAAGGTGAACTACTACGTCAAGTCTTGGCCGTGGCCAACTCGTGTCTCCCACAAGTCAATGATCGACCCCAAGGGCCGGTCAGCCTGGCTGTCTCTCGACGACGGAGAGCCCATCGGCCACGGCCGCGGTTTAGGGAAATGTGTCTGGCACGCGCACGGGGTATGGGAATGGGACGACAAGAAGCAGGTCGCCCGAGTCTCCAATGAAGATTACTTTGAGGTGGATCATCGACCTGGTCGTGAAGGCAAGCCGATTGAATGGTATCGCGACTGCTACGCGCCCTTTCTCGAAAAGTTCTCGCGGCGGATGTCTCGGAAACACGCTCGCCAGTTCAGCTTCGTGGAGCCAATCCCCAACGAGTTTATGCCTCCGTGGCCGACGCAGAACGTCGACGACAAGAAGTGGCGTAAGCAAAAGTACGCCGAAGAGACCGTCATCACGACACCGCGCCCAGACAACTTTGTGTATGCGCCTCACTTTTACGACCTCAATGTCTTGTTCAACAAGTACCACTCATGGATGAGCGTCAACGTCCAGGGTCTCTCAAGAGGCATGTTTGTCCTCAAGGCCATGTACTTTGGATCCAGAGGCCTACGCAAGAACTACAAGAAGCAGATCGGCAACGTCGTCAAATACGGCCGCGAGTCTCTCGGCGACGTGCCCACGGTTATCGGCGAGATCGGCATATCTTATGACATTAATGGAGGTCAAGCGTTCCGCACGGGATGCTACGATAAGCAGCGAGATCTGATGGCCGGTCTCATCTCTGCCATGGAGGACAATGGAGTCGGCTACACGTTGTGGAACTACAACCCACACAACCGCGTCGAATACGGCGATGGCTGGAACAAGGAAGATTTCTCCGTCATCAATAGCGACGATATCGTCGAGAATGGACCTGTCCGTTCCGACTACCGAAACTACCGTCACGAAAACGATGAGCTCTACAAGGGAGGTCGGGTGCTCGACGTCATCATTCGGCCGTACGCGGTAAAGACGGCTGGCATCCCACTGCGTTCTGACTGGGACTCTCGCTCATTGCGATACGAGCACCAGTGGAGAAGCGCAGGTGACGAGAAGCAGTCGCCGGGCGAAAAGTCGTGTCTCACCGAAATCTTCATCCCGAGGTACCACTACGCCACGCACGAGCTACGTGTCCAGGTGCACAACGGCGAGTGGACGCTCGACAGAGAACGCCAGACGCTCTACGTGCGTCACAAGTCACACAGCGGCAGTGCGCCTGAGATTCACAAAGTCATCATGGAGATTGAGAACCCGCTCAAGCACAGGCTCGGCAGAATTCAGAGGCGACGCGAGGTGTATCCTCCCAAGTTCCCTCTCAGCCTGGTTCCTCCCATCGTGGAAGCTTGGTCGGAGGACTTTGACTGGGGCCAGTTTATGAGTATTGTTCTGGCTGTAGTCACCGTTGTTGTGGCTTTGCTGGCTATGTATATTCAATCGAGAGCAGAGGTGTGACTACCCAAAGATGGTGTATCCATATGCATCGAAGAAGATTAGATACGCAAGTTTTTTTTAGACGTTAGACGCAGGCGACATAGATGAATAGATCAAGATTCTATAATAACATGATAGACCAGTTACAAGGTCTTTATTGGGAGTTTTCATACCGACAGACCATATCCTTTGTTGGAACGAGGCTATCATGGCCGGACCTCTAGCGGTCACTATCAATGTTCAACTAGCTTGAGTTCGTCAACTTAAAATCTAGATAGGCCGGTTAGAGATCTTGAAGTGATTGATATATCTTGTGCTATTACTCATACCTTGAAAATTCTTTTCTTCATGGTGCGTATTCGCCCTTAAAACGTACTCTTCAGGTAGTTACAGTTATCACTCAGACGGAGAATAGAATGATCAAAGTAGACATTTACAAGTAGACAATTGTTCAAAGATAGCCCAGCTAGAGGTATAGGGTTATCTGGCCTATGAGTCGGCATAGGTTGCTCCCGTATCTCCATAATGAATCGGGTACATCCCCAACCACAAGATGCTTCAGAATTCCTTAAGGTCAAGACTTATTTACGACAAGGTCTCTATAGTAGAAACTTTGGGGCTAAGCCATTTTGTCTAGGGCTATTGTTCAAATGCTTGGTATTCTTTTACACTAATTTCATGATCGCTAAAATCAACGCTTTCTTTTTTTACTCGGCATCCAACGGGCATCTAGGAGCATTATTGTTCACCTGGATACCTCCTCGCTTCTTCTCAAGACTGTCGTGGAAGGGCAACTTCCATCCGCCCTCAGTCTCTGGTGTCGATAGCCAGAGACGCAGGAGATGCCTTCGAGGAGCTGGCGGGGCAAAGTCTGAGGTTTCATTAGTACTTGATCAGGAAATATTTGAAATTGAGAGACTTACCCTTGTACTCTGTCCTTGCGTGCAATAGGTGGGTGTTGGCCACAAACTGAATATCGCCAACCTCGAGGATCATGTGGAGGGCTAGCTTCTGGCACGTCTCCTCCAGAACAGTCATGGCATGCTTCTGAGCATCGCTCAGGGGAGGAATGAGGCCCTTGTCGGAGAAACGCGAGAGAGATCGCACAAAGTAAGGATCCCACTTGCAGTAGACACGACCCTTGCCGCCGGGCTCGAGGTAGAAGATGGGCTGGCGCAGCCACTCCTCCTGGCCCTCAGAGGTCTCGCCCTTTCGGTCAAAGTACCACACGGGCTGGGTGAGAAGCTCGGCCACATCGGGGTTCTCGCGTTGGAGCGTGTTCCAAACGTTGTGGATGCTGACGATGTCGCTCTCGCCGCCCTCCTGGGCGCGGTGCACGCAGAGGAGACCGACAATGTCCGAGTCATCGGCGTGGAAGAACTGGCGAGCTGTGGTACGGTAGATGCGGACCTTGTCGATCTGGGTGGCATCATCACCAACATCCTTGACGTGGCCTAGCACATGGCCGAGACCGTTCTGGGAGACAAAGTAGCCGATGTAGGTTCCGAGACCCATGTAAGCCACGGCGTTCTTGTGAGGTCCCCATTCACCAGCGGGGAAGCCCTTGAACAGGATGAAGCCCTTTCCGTTGATGAGGTCTTCCCGTAGGCTCTCAAGAGCCTTGCTAAGCTTGGGCAGGGGGAAGTTGGACTGGACATGTTAGTGGATTTGGACAAGTGCCCCGACATAGTCAGTCATACCTTGGAGATACCAGTGAGGGGTGTGCCACTGGCAATGAAGTTATCGGCTGTGTTGCCCAGTTCCTCGATCTCCTCGGCTGTGAAGCGATGAGTCCATCGCTCAGGGTGGTTCTCATAATCCTCCTTCTTCCACAGCGTAGGACCCGAGATCTCCTTGGGGAACTCTGAGTACGGCTTCAAGGCATCATACAGAGGGTTGTGCTGGCCGGAGGTACGAATGCCGTCGGGAAAGATTGACCGCGGAGCATCAGCATTCTTGACCTGGGGCAGAGGGGCCTGAGCGGTGTCATCAATGAGGGCGCCGGGAGCCATTGTAGCTGTGGATGATGAGGACGCTAGAGTATCTTCAAGACAATATTTCAATTGAGCAGCAAAAAGCGACTTCTCTGACTCAATTGGGTCAAAATCTCCTCGGCAATTGCTCTTCCAGATCCTTTATATACCCTCTCGGATTCCGTTGTCGGCCCCGCACGTCCAAGCCATCACGCCTTCGCCGGCGGGAGGCGTTGGTCGGATCTACGGATTGCGTGCTTGACGCTCAATATCACGGAGTGGCACTCAACCACCACCCCGGTGAAACAGGCTAAGCCGTGCCACGCCAATGAGGCGGCAGCATCTGCCATGACGTTATCGAGATCAAGACGCTACGATGGATTATTATCTGACACCTGAGCGCATTTGACGGGCGGTTCCTGGTCCCTTTTGCCAGATATTGGCTGATTGATAAGTTTTTCGGGCTCCTCCATGTGGAATCTGCTCATGATTGCGTCATTTACATACAAGCCCGACTGCCGTGATGGATTGCGTCTTTGATACTGAGTGCCGGTGACTCCACGTTGACGGGCATGGTAGAGGGCATCGGCCACGTACCTCGACACCGCGATGCCGGATTGAGGAACGAGACCTTTTCGATAGGATCCACAGCATTGCATTGGGCTTTTAATTTTGGGTGGGAAGCCGCCTTCGGAGGACTTATGTCAAACCTCCGCTGGTCTCCCGCATGGAAGCTTTGTCGCGTGGAAGCTTTCTCGACCTCCAGGAAGCTCCTCGATCCAGGGACCTGTGTAGCCAGCCCAGACCCCAGATCAATTGGCCAATAGAACTCCTGTATGCGCTCCATAGTAGTGCCCATGTCAAATTCCCCGGAGCTCGTTTCCAACGACTCGGTATGAAACTTCGGCACAAGTGATGGCAGTCCGAGCACCTTGATCCCAGAGGCACACCAAAATCCACACATAGCTTCTATTTCAAGCGTTTTATTGTCGTATCAACTTCTATCGCCAAACCCATCTCTTTTTGATTCTTTGCATCCTCATAATGCTCATATTTATCTACCTCGGAGCACTTCTAGCGTCATCCGGAAAGCCTTCAAATACCAATTTTTCACCCGACACCTTGCCTTGGCGGTTCAGAAGCATGGCTTCCTCGATCCCATTGGGGCTCAGTTTCCCTGCGGATTTGATAGGAAGGGGCCTCAACAACCCATCTTGGAGCAACGACTCGAGTTGGCTGTGGAGCTCTACACTCAGTTCGTGGTTGGGGATATTCAGCTGAAAGATACGTCAGCCACAAGTAACCGTCATCAATTGGAAGACCCATCAAGGCACTTACAGGCCAGTGTGCCTTTCCACGGTAGGTATGCTCAGTAGGAAACGCCGTGAAAACAAACACATCAGTGACCTTGATGTGCGGCGGAACACCCTCGGTGTTTGTTTTGCCGGGCCGGACGGTGCACAGAGCACCACTGGGTTTGGTGATGGCTTGAGCAGAAATCGTAGACGACTTCTCATCACCGATTGTATCAAAGACGTGTTGCACATTAGGCAAGGACGCCTGGATCTTGGAGATGGCCTCAGGATCGTTGTAATCAAAGATGTGATCTGCACCAGTTTGCTCGACCTTTGCAAAGTTGTGAGGGCTGCACGTCGTCGCAACTTCAATACCATGAAGCTTTGCCAGCTGGATCGTGTAGTAGCCTACGCCAGCTTTTGGGAATTATCAGCTTTACTCAACAGTGCGATAGGTTCTAGACTTACAGCTTCCGCCCCATATCAGTACGGATCGTTTCGTCGCCGAGCTTTCACGAGAAAAGCCAAGACAGTCATTAGAAAACAAGGCAAGCCAGGCCGTGGTGGCTGCTAGTGGCACTGAAGAAGATTCGGAAAGAGTGATGCTACTAGGGATCTTGAAAGATAGGCGTTCATCCGCAATAGTGTAGGATCTGCTTTGCCAACATAGTCAGCGAAATGAGGTCCAAGAAAGATCGACCTATTGACAGACGAGTATGAGCCCAGTCCTTTGACCTCGCCTTGATTATCACTTCTGGTTAGCATACTGTCTCTAAGAAGTTCGCTCAGAAGACATACCACCCCAGACGAACCCAGCAATCGTATCACCAATCTTATACCTCGTCGCGCTAGGATGAGTCCTAAACACCTGGCCCGCAAAGTCACAGCCTAGTACGGCTCCATCGCCAAATGCCCAGAGATCATAAGCCAGTCCTGTGCAATGTTAGCCCTAGCAATGCCCAAGGAGGTGGGAGCTGCACTGTCTGTCGGGTTGAAGGCTGCAACTTGAACCTTTACATAGACTTGGTGCTCTTCTAGAGGCGGCAGTATCAACTCCTCGACCTCGAGTCTCCTATTCCGTGTGACTATGGCGGTGGATTTCATGATTGTGGATTGGGCCTTGTGTGCGGGTGCTTTCACGGCCGAGTTGGTGGGAGACCAGGCTTTATATACTTTTTGATGTGCTGGTGCACTATTAGCCCATAGTTACCCCACGTCATGCATGTCTAAAGACGGGTGGACTCGAAAGGCATTATAATAGGATACAACAACAGTCATGACAAGTTTAGATTCGGCTCGACTTGACCCACGAAGAATTATATTCAACCTCTTTGTATCATCGCTGTCACTGTTTTGCCCTATTCCAAAATTTGATTCACTGATTCCTTCCCCTCCTGCAGGTACTTTGCCGAGTGGAGCATCACCTTCTCATTGACATGTGCGAGCCTGTAGACACAGATGAACTATTTGAGGTATTAGAGACAGTTTTACCATATTCCCGACACATATTACTCACGGGAATCATCTTCACTCTACTCAGATCCCAAACACCGCTACGGGCATAAATGTCTTGACTTAGAACGTCCATAATCTCTTGTGTCGTCTTAGCCCGAGCGATGATGGCACTTCCGGCAATGTCTTGCCCATTCAATGTAGCACCTCCCATCTGGTATAGACCAGACTTGATGTGCTTCATCATTTCTTTGATGTGTGTCCTACGAAGCCATTACCTCTTTGACAAGATCAGTTTTGACAGACTCGGAACTTACTCTCGAACCTTCATTCTAGTTTCCAACGACCCTTCCATGTCTGGCACAAAGACAATCCATTCTGTCATAGAATCCATCGTCAGCTTCGTTGTGATGCGCATCTGTCTCTGTGAGATAGAACGGCATCCGACTCACCAGCCAATTCCTCAACTGATATCCCCGCCCTACGCCCTTCGCACAAGCTTTCTTGCGCCCTGAGACACGCCTGTATCTCCGCTTTGAAAAGGCAGCCTGCATCACTAGTTGCGCCTCAAAACGCGCCCAAGAATACGCCGCATACGCCCAAACTTTGGATATTTCCCCACCATTGGTGGTTGCCCCCGCCTTTGCGGAGATACACCAATGATCCAACCTCGGCTATCACAACGGTCATCAAGGCCCAGGACGCGAAAATCTTGATGTTGATCAAGTGTTTCAACGGAAAGAGTTGTAAAATGGTCTTTCTAAAGCACTGTAAGTGCACAATTGTCTACTCAATGTCTATGAATTCCATTCTCTAGCCGCTGTTGCAAGTCTCTAGCAAGATACTCAACAAGTGACTCTTCAACAATTCCTTCTTCCCAGGTAATGCTCATTGTGAAAGGTCCATCCCGTACACTCGCGCAGTTGAAACTGAGAGCCGGACCAACAACCATCCCACATTGCGTGAAGACTAGCTTTTCGAGCTTCAAACCCTCATCGGGGAAGAGAGGGATACTACTCGCTAATCCAAGATTCGAGAGTTCGTAGGTGCAACTGCGCTCTTTGCCTTCCTGGCCGCCGCAATGCGCCTCCAGATTTTCGATGCGGCTAATTTTTGCTGTCATGCATCCGTGGGGAAACTGTTTAACCGTTGTTGCTATTTCCCTGCCCATTGATTCGGCTAACTGAATGATGAGATGTTCTTCTGCCGCCGAGTGAGGGGTGCTCTCCTGGATCTCCTGTAGTTTCGTGCCTGGAACCAAGCTTGTCAAGAACGAGACATGGTTCACAATGTCTCTACTAGAAGCCTTTGTGTGATTCCGCACCGCGAAGGGTGTCACCCCTCGAAAGCCGGGTGCTTCCTTGATCCTGTGACAGAGCGATGCGCAGATAAAACCATGCAAGAGTCCAGTTAGTGTGATTTTGGATTGCTTGCACCCCCGAAGTAATTCTGAGAGTTTCTTAGAATGGATCGTTATAAGTCGGACTCTGGATTTGAAATCGGTCGGCGACGACGATGAGATGACATTACCACCCCAGATCGGTTCATTATCAACACTGTTACCGTTGCAGACTTCGCATGTGCAGGACAAGGTGTCGATAAATTCTTCCACCTGTTTTGGAGAAGGCCGTCTATGGGGGAAAATCATGGGCCAAGGAGGCGGGTCGTGGAATTTCGAAAGGTTTTGAAAGTTTTCCATCAGGGATGTATGAAAGGATATGCCACTCATCCCATCAGCAATAGCGTGATGGGCTAAAAAGGCGATATCAAGTCTGATGCGAGGTCCATCGGACTCGTCAAAATGCTCCAAGAAGACGACTTTCCAAGCAGGCTTGCCAGGGGGCCAGAGTCCCGTGTGTAGTCTTTCCAGTGTCTGCGTTAAAACGACATCCGGCGCGGACTCGCCCGCTTCAGGCTGACTCACGACAATGTCCATGACATCCTCTCGATCGATTTTAACCGCCTGCCTGTATGGTGATACAAGGCCTTCCTTCTCATTGGAAATGCCGTATAGCAGGGCGTCATGTTGCCGAATGGTCGCTTGAAGGCTCCATTCCAAAAATGAACGAAGATGCCTCCTCAAGTCGCCATGAGAGTGGGAATCTTTTGGCCGTACAAAAGAGTAAGATGCAGTAACACAGTCTGATCGATAATGTCCCAGCGCATGTCGGACAGAGTAATATCTCCCCAAGATCCCTAATGTTGGCAAGGTCAGCAGCAAGTCCTCCATTGCCATAGTAGAAGCCGAGTGTCACATGCTAGCCACGGAGAGCTCAACAGTGTGGTAAATATCAAAAGATACTGAAATATGGGCTCACTTTAGAATTCAAGGAGTAGGGAAGGCGATTCTTACCGAGTGAGACGGGCTCGTGTTCAACCGCCATAGTTCTGAACTGTCAATGTACGCGAGTGAATGCTTGATTGGCGTTGAGGGTTCTCGGACTACGGGGCGATGTGGCTTATTTATATCCATGCCCCCACGTGGGTACTACTCTAATCAAGCCGGCGTAAACGGCTTAAATGTCTCCGCTAGAGGTGCAGCACGTAGTCGAAGGAACTGGCAGCTGCAACGCTGACCACACCAGAGAGCAGTAAGCCAGAAGCACCGAGTCCGAGTCCGAACAATGCCATATATACTCAGCCAATGCGTTTGTGCCTTGAATCATATAGCCGTAAGTGGGGCATCCCCTCGGTGACTTTTGTCGATGTGTCTAGCAAGAACTGACCAGATAATACCGTAAGGCCATCCAGCCTTTGCATATTTTCCATCCCTATCCATCCACAGTCTTTTCTTCAACAACCACTCCCCACTCATGGTCTTCGACCCCGAACATAATATCCTTCAGCCAACCCTTAATCAACACTCCAAACTCTGTAGCACCTTCTCCTTGGGGCATGTCGAAGTTACGGTCCCCTGCCCTGATTGTCGATACTTGTTTGATGAAGAACTAGTGGGATTAGAATGTTACACAAGTAGCTTGAGCATTCCACTTACCGCAGTCCCAGAAACAAATGCTTCGAGGAGACGGCCATCCTTCCAGGCCGTTGCTAGGTCTGATATGGTGAACTTTGTTTCAACCACCTCTAGTTTCCCATCCAATCGAGCTTTGACTAGTTCCAAGACAGACCGTCTCGTGACTCCGTCTAAAATGATCTTGTCTGTCAATGGTGCCGTGAGAAGCTGAACCTTGGACGTGTGCTCGTCTCTAACAACTGCGAAGAAGTTGCTAGCCCCGGCCTCGGTAACCTGGCCGTCATCTCCGAATAGCCATAAAACTTGGTCATACCCAGCTGCCTGGGCCTCGCAGTGCGATGCAAAGCTAGGGCCGTAGTTGGCACCGACCTTGGTATGGCCAAACCCGCCCGGCCATGCTCTAATAGTGTCGCTTCTGGAGGTGAGGAGTCGCAAGTCCGATCTTGGCGTGGCACCTGGAGGCGACTCGGAAGAGAAGTCAGGCCAACAGACCATGACGATGAATAGAGTCGCCTCCTTGGGGATTTGAACACCCAGCTGGCGTCCAGTGCCGATCATTGCAGGTCGGACATATCGGAAACTGCCCGGTTCCGGGAGCCATCCTGTGAGCAGTAAGTGACTAAATAGCCCACAGGTTTGAATAAAAACTCCATTCTAGGTGCATCGACACGAACCAGCGCTTTGATCAAATTGACCAGTGCTGTGTCGTCAAAGTCAGGAAGCGAGACTCGCTTTGCGCTCGTAGCCAGGCGTTTGGCATTTCGATCAGGCCTAAAAAGTCTGACCCGGTTGTCAAAGCCTCGATACACCTTCATACCCTCAAAACATTGAGTAGCATAATGAAGACACGAAGCGAGTGGTGATACGGTGAAGTCACTGAAAGGTTTGAGCTCCGGGTCGTCCCAGCCTCCATCCACAGTCCAGCGGCAGGTCACCATGTGGTCGGTGCCGACATTCTGTGCCCATAGTTCGGCGGAACCGGGTTCGGGGACTGGCTGAAGCACAGAGGATCTCGTTGACTCGAGCTTGGATGCATCAAGCGGTTTCTTGGTGGAAACTCCATTGTCTCGAGAGCCATTGGACTGGGTCGTGTTAGCAGAGGGCATGGTGGTGATGGTTCGGTTTTGAAGCCCCCAATTCGAAAATTTGTGTTGGCATGACGCGTATCATGTCTCGTACAATTCCAGAATGGCTATTTGATGTACTGTTTTCTTATCTCCAAGATGTCTCTGCCACTAGTCATTGTCTTTTGCGCCTTAGCAACCGCGAGGGCGCAGAAGCGGGGGCGTTTGGTAGGGCGTAAAACTTTACGCCCTATGAACTCAGAGCTAACGCTCAGCATGACTCGAATGCTGGGCGTCAATGATTTCCCTGCAATACCTGTTGATGCCATTCCCTGTACCGGAAATTTGTCAATTGAGCGATATGAGTGGCCAGAGATCACCCATACAGGGGCATAGGCCTCCGTTCACTGGGGAGGACTGGCTATCCTGGCTTGACGAGCACGACAACCGCCCAGGCGAGACGACAAGCCTCGATGACGTACCATTTGCTTCACCCGATGCCCGAGCCCTAGAAACTCGAGACAGTTCTGTTTCTTTGACTCACCACCAAATTGAAGGTTGCCATGCTTTGCCTGTGTATAATGAGATAGCAAGCTCCGGTATCCATCCTACTCAAAGCGAACCGTGGGAGAGGTTGTCATACCCCATTATCATAAATATTCCTAGCTAACCCTACAACCACACAGAATGTTGCAAAATGATGTTCAATACTCCCAACTCCCGTCTGGTCACAGCGGCTCCTTCAATTTACTAGGAGATTTCCCCGTAGAGTCTGAGCTGCCCTACGGCGAAGACACTTCTTGCAACTCGCAGAGTGCCTTTGGTGGAGATTATGGTGCACCTTCGGATTCTTCGGTTGGATCTTTTGACTCGGTAGCGTCCTCTGCATCAGCTTGCCTGCGCAAAAGAAGAAGGAGGCAGAATTTACGGTCCAGAAGAAAAGCAGACAAAGGGGCAGAAAACAGAAGATACCAGTGTACCTTTTGCACGGATGCCTTCAAAACGAAGCATGACTGGCAACGGCACGAGACTACCATGCACCTGAGTCTAGAGCAGTGGAAGTGAGTAAAATCGACTCAATTCATGTTCAATCATCTAATCTCCACAGATGTGCTAGGTTTGGCCCGGTGATACAGCTCCCAGAGGGTCACTTCAGTTGCGTCTTTTGCGACCATCTCGACCCTTCGACAGAACACCCTGAGCTGCACAACTACTCAGCCTGTGCCGCTCAGCCAGATGAAGCACGCATGTTTCACCGAAAAGACCATCTCCGGCAGCATCTACGACTTTTCCACCGAGGATGCACCTTCAAGGATTCCATGAAGAGCTGGCTCTCGTCCGTCGACAATGTCAAGTCTCGCTGCGGCTTTTGCGACGCGCGCATGGGTACCTGGGCCGAGCGACAGAAGCATCTCGCAGTGCATTTCCGTAACGGCGCAGACATAAGGGAGTGGAAGGGTGATCGAGGTTTTGATCAGCGGATCGATGATCTCGTGGAAAACGACATGCCAGTCTTTTTGATCGGCGACCAACGCCAAACGATGGAGCCCTTCTCAGCTTCACGCGCTGATCATCGTACAGAGGCCCTCGACCTGAGTGGAATAGGGCCTTTTAGCAGCGATGAAGCCAGCCCTGGAGTTGTGAGGCCTTCTTCAAGTCAACTGGAAGCCTCTCACAGCACACACTCTTATCGCAACACCGAACGCCTGCTACTAAAATATGTATCTGAGGAGATTGCACAAGGTCGCGTGCCGTCAGATCGTCTGCTACAGAAAAAGATGAGCGAGATCATGTACGGGCCTGATAACGCCTGGGACTCGACGTGGGCCGACAATCCTCAGTGGCTGGACATGTTTAGGAAGAAGGCCGGCCTGATCAGCCTACCTCTCAGCGGAGGCAAAAATGCATTTGTCGGGTACGACGCCGTCTAACAGAAGGACGTCCGAAATCGTTCGGATCATCATATCTCGGATTTTAAGACTGCATCACGTGTGCCGCGGTAGGATTGGTGGTCGTTTTGGTGGAAAAGTAGCGATTGGTCATGGCTCGTCGCTGAAACACCAGCACCACGGCCAACCGGACGGTGACTGCGGGCTGTGTGAGACACACCTGAAAACGAAGACAAGCTTGTGGGTGTGAAAGGTGCCGACTTTTGCCAGAATAGCTGCCGTACAGAAAATCCAAGCAGTCGAGGTTCTGAGTTGAGCCGACTAACTAATATTCTATTCCACGCGCGCTGTTTGGCGTCGTTTCTCAGCATTGGCTTGAGAAACACCAAATATATTGCATTAATCCAACGGCATGATGTTCACAAACAAGCCTAAACAAACACTCAGAACTCTGTTACCAAGATGTTATTCAGGCCTCCAAGCCAGGGTCCCCGTGTCAGGTTACCATGCCGCCCTCCACGACCTTTCTCCGCCCAAGCTCAGTGCCCCAATGAGACGTGGCGAAACCCACCTTCAACTGAAGATTGTCGGACCATCCCGATCGTTTCTTTAAACCCCCCTGCTAAGCCGGGATCGCTACATTCCGAGGGTGATAAACTAATACTCCGCCACAAACACGGACCTACTCCACGGAAACAGGACCCCTCGAAACACCAGCCGTCGCGGCACCTGGGAATGCGATTGGCTCCCTGTTTTCCAGTAACGTTTTGAAATCGATCTTTTCAACTCGTGAATCTACTTTGCGGTCTCGCGTGATGCTTCATGATAGTCGGAATGGGCAACTTGCTGGCTTGGCTCTGGACTCTGATGCCGTTCTTCCGTGATCAAGATTGTGATAAGGTTGAGTTAAGCTTAACCAGATGGAAAGTATAAGAGAGAAGGTAAATCCGTGTAATTCATCTGGATCATCAGCAACAGCTTCAGTACAACAATCACCACCTCTCTTCCTTCTCTCTAAAACCCCTCTGCTTGTCTTCTCTTCTTCCTGCTGGTCAGGCATTTATTCTTATACTTACACTACTTTGTCTCCCTTCAACTCACACCTCCTCTATCAAACCACCAAGCAACCATCACCATGCACGCCGTCAAGATCATACTCACTTCCCTTCTCGCTACGGCCCCTCTTGCCTCCGCCCACAGCGTCATTACCAACGCTGTCGGTGACTCTGGTGGCTCAGGCATGGCTCTCGGTGTCGACACTACGACTCCCCGAGACGGCACCAGGCGCCGCCCCTTCCAGCAAGACGCAACCCGGTTCCGCGGTGATGCCGAGGATACAGTGGGCGAGACCCTCGGTGGGGGTGACAATGATGTCGAGACTGGAACTCAGGCCATCATGGACGAGACGGGTGATGACCTTCCCCAGATCTCAGCCGGTGGCGAGCTGCAGATGACGCTGCACCAAGTCAACAGTGACGGTGCCGGCCCCTACACTTGCATGATCAACTCGGATGGCACCGCCGAGACCTGGCAGCAGATCGAGGTCACTCAGGACGTCGAGGGCAATGAGCGCGGCCGCAACCGTGACGGCGAGGCCCAGGACTTCCCCCTCACTGCCGCCATACCCGCTGATCAGGAGTGCACTGGTACCGTTGCCGGACAAGACAACGTGTGCCTCGTCCGATGCCAGAACCCGGCGCGAGCTGGTCCTTTTGGAGGTGTCGTTCCCGTCCAGATGGCTGGCGCGGGTGCCAACAACACTGATCAGGCTACTGGAGACAACCAAGATGCTGGAAACAACACCGGAGATGACACTGCTACCGGAGGCAACCAAGATACTGGAAACAACACGGGGGACGATGCTGCTACTGGAGATAATGCAACTGGGGACAACCAGAACACCGGAGATAACCAGAACACTGGCAACAACCAGGGAACTGGGGACAACACGGAGGATAACACTGGAAACAACACTGGCGATGACACTGCTACTGGAGATAACCAGGAGACTGGGGACAACCAGAACACCGGAAACAACGCTGGGGATGATAATGCAACTGGCGACAACACCGATTCCAACACTGGAAACAACCAGGGAACTGGTGACAACACCGGAGACAACACTGGTGACAACCAACAGACGGGTGGCAACGACACTGGAGACAATGAAGACACCGATGACACTCAGTCCGCTGGAAACAACAACCGCCGCCGTGCAGTTCACTTCAGGGTTTAAGAAACTCGGTTCGTCGATTAAGTGTCTGGAAAGTCATAGATAGAGTTATGAGACCACGGCTGCAAACAATGGGGGCTGGGCCTCCTGGGTTGGCGATGGGGTGAAAGGGAGGGAAATGGGAGCTCAAGGGAGATGATGGTTGAATTGGGTACTGAACATGTTGAATAATATCCGCTCCTTTATAATTACAGATCTGCGTTTTCTAGCTACTCGATTCATTTCGCGTCTGCCCACTCTACTTTCGGTGTCAAATCGCCATTACTCATACTTGGACGTGAGCATCAAGGCATGACAGGATATCTAGTTACAAGGCACCGTAGTCGGACTTGATAACGTAAATTGATAAGCCTCCAACTTTGAAAGAAAGATAGCGCCGAGTGAGCAACGGAGATCGATCCGCTGGATGCAGTGAGTTGGCGCGTCTAATTGGCTAGTGAGACCCAGAGATAGGCGATCGCCGCGATCCGGATACCCGGCCCAGCCGTGCCGATTACGCTCAGCTCCCATTATAAAGACGCCAACATCCCTCAACCCCAGAACATTTCGCCATCAACGGACATCATCATTCAACACCGAAGAATCCGATCTGTTGCCACAAACTCTTGACTCAATGGCTTCCAAAATCACCGTCACCCCCATTTCACCCCCCGCCGGGTCAGCCATCGACTTTGGCGCCGTGGTCTCAAATGTTGACATTGAAAACATCAGCGGTAAGATTTGATGACGCCCAATTCGTGATCGATTGAAACTACGTTAGTGGGAGAATACCCGTGAAATCGGTAACCTCCTATGGTAAGACATCAACCTCTAAACATTACAGGACAGGCGCTGATCCTCTCACAGATGCCGACTTTGAAGTGATTCGTGAAGCCCTCTTCACTCATCAAGTCCTCGTCTTCAAGAACCAGTCCCATGTATCTCCGAAGGCTCAGTACGAGATCACCCAGAGATTCGACGCAGAAGCTGCCGGTTCCTATGGCCACGGCAAGACCTTGGACGCGAAGCGGTCCATTCTGCATCCAGATCTCAAGACTATTCCCTATCAGCCTCAAGTCCAGGTCATTGGGAACGGCTTTGTCGAGGAGTATGAGGGGTTGAAGAACATTCAACTGCGACATCCTCACCACCGGACCTTCCATGCCACTACCATTCCTGCCGAGAAAGACTTGGACTTTACCAGATTCTACAGGTGGCACATTGACGCTGCGCTGTATGGCCTTGCCCCTCCCGTCGTGACGTCTCTTCTTGCAGTTCGCGTTCCGGGAGGGCGCAAGCAAACACTGATCTACGATGACGGGTCGGATGAGGAACTCTCTGTTCCGCTTGGCACAACAGCTTTTGTGTCTGGTTACGCCATGTACGACCGACTCTCCCTGCAAGACCAGGAGTTTGTACGCACCACAAAAGTCGAATACGCTCCGCATCCATATGTATGGATGAGCGGCGCAAAGTCTCGCTCTGATGGACTCGGTTTGGTCTCTGAGGGCAAAGAGATCCCTCTCGAAGACCTACCCCCGATCGAGCAAGAGAAGATCCAGATCCTCCCCATGTGCTGGCGCAACCCCGTCACTGGCCGGTTAGCCCTTCAAGTCCATCCTTCGGCCATCTGTAAGCTGCACCTTGCGGACGGCACGGTTATTGATGATCTCGCCGAGGTTCGGGAGAGGGTGCATGAGCTTCAGCGGCCGGGCATCGCTCCCAAGATGGTGTACCCGCATGACTGGGAGCAGGGAGACTTTGTGCTGTTCCACAATCGAGGGTTGATACACTCGGTTGTCGGAGCGTTTGCGGAGGACGAGGTGCGGCTCTTCCGACAGTGCAATATTGCAGGTAGTCAGTTGCCGGATGGGCCAGTATCTGCTGCTTCTGCTGCCTAGGGAAGCATGACTTGCTCAGTCTGGAGAACCAGAGGTTTGTCTTGGCGTGGAGGACAGAGGGGTATCGTGGAATTTCTATACTACACTCGGGTTCATGCCCCCGTGGTCTTTTCCATAATCTTACATGTATGAGAACACGGCCATCTCATGTCATAATACAATCGTTATTCTGATGCGTTCATCCACCGCTTAATCTCAGAAACGCCGTCCCTAAACAAGAGATCTGCGTACGCCATGTGAAATCCAAACATCCACTCGGGTCTCAGAGATTTGTTGACCTTGGGGTTACACGACATGGACTGGCAGTGGATCTGGACTGTTTGCTGCTCATTCGCCTCTTTTGAGCGAACAACAGCGAATCTATGTACCCCAGCAAATGGGAATTGGTCGCTTCCAAATCCAAAGTCGATATAACTCTCGCTACGGTCTGGTGTCTCCTCATGCTCACTTTGAGCAGCGAGTTTTCTGTCGAGAGTCTGGAAAACTCCAAACAAAACCGTGTTGACTGGGGGTAGTTTTGATTCAGGTAGGTCTTTGAGTGACCATATATCTGTCCTTGTTGTTGGTGTTGCTTCTGCAAGATGTCAACTCCTATCCAGCTGTCGTCGATAGCTTTACCCACTCGTAAAATGCACCAGGTTGAGACCAAATGTCTGAAGCGTCATTCGTTCTGGCGCTATAACAGTTCCTCCAAAATAACCCTTGACGAATTTTGCCAGCAAAGCCTCGTCAGAAACATGGCGATGTTGGGGTGGGATGTCGAGAGAGATGAAACGAGAGTCGGCCTTGCGTGTGTGTCCTCGTGCATTGACAATCTCGCTGACAGATCTTGACTTCTCAAAGGACTCCGGAATAGTGTCGAATCGGGTAATTTGCGCTCGGTCTACCAATGCTACTCGTCTCTGAACCATGAAGCCGTATGCTCCGCCAGCAGTGACGACGGCAACCAAGGATGTTGCAAGGATCTTTCCGGAAACGCTTCGTAATGCCATGACCAAGTCAATTGAAGTATGGTTACTATAAATCAAAGAGACGGACTTGGTATTTATTTACCCTCTGTCAGTTTTGACTCATTACGCGAAGACTAAAGTCCCATCGAGTCTTACATTAATGCGTGTCTCAGCTGACAGCGACATCCGGTTCTACCCGCGAGACCCGTACAAGTTTTGGGAATAGCTTCCGCTCAGCTCCATCGCGACCGGGGTACAATTCCTCCGAGAGCAAAAGAGGCGCAAGCCACATCCGTATTTGTCGTGAGAGTTGTTCCGCTCCGTTTAATGACCCGCAAGTCGTGGGCGACGAACTATGAATCGTGACATAACATTGTTGCTTTGTGCTATTCACATCATACTATAAGTGAGATGTGAGACTTGAATTACCTACATATTGCTCAATTGTCTACCCCCTTCTCCTGTCACTTTATAGCCGTGATCTAGAGCTCAGCTGTGATGCTTCCCCAGGCCCATTTCTCGCAGCCTCGTTGATTCGTTTCCACATATTCTTCCGCAACTCGTGGCCCTCGAGAAAAGCACGAAACCATTCCCGCTGAAATTTGGGCAACTTCCTCCCAACATGCTCTTCTCCTTCACCCGCCAACTTCCTAATCGTCTCGAAATAGTCCTCAAAGTCAGGAAACACGAGTGCAAATTTGGCCCCATCTCCTCGGAGTTTGATCCTCTCTTCTTCCCATCGACGTCTCTCGTCGGCGTCTGGCAGAGTAGCGCGTCCCGCGAGCAATCTGGCAGCGTAAACTGCTTGCCATTCAAATATTTTGAATGTCAGCCCTGCTTGCACTGCGCCGACAAAGAGTAGAGTTGGGTCATGGTGCCAGACTATGTGCTGGTATAGGTCTGGAACCCGGTTGTTGCGAACGGGAACCGACGGCAAGAAGGGAAGTGTCCAGCTGTAACCAGTGCCAAAGATGATGTGGTCGACGTTCTCAATGGAGTCTCCGTTTGCTAGATGAACAGCTCGGTCTTCAACTCGTGTGATCGAAGGATGCTTCTGAACGTGAGGATGATTGAAGGCTTCACCCCCAAAGTAGCCATTGAATGCATGGCCAATCGTGATGGCATGGACAGGTCGTTGAGCTACATCGGCCAAGTCAAAGGCGATATCAGCAGCCGATACTGAGGCTCCGACCACTACTACTCGCTTTACAAGTCAGCTAAGAGGCATATACCGAAGGCTTGACTTGTCACTCACCTTGCCCTTGTACAGGTCTCTGCCCCGGAAGTGCTTGCTATGGATTACGCTCCCCGGTCTTGTCTTTTCGAAGGCTTCAAGCCCTTCGATCGCCGGGATATACGGGACGGAATAATGCCCGCTGGCAACGACAACGGCGTCAAACCACTCGACCCACCAGTAGTCGCGGTCCTTGCCTTCTTTGCGGAGCGTCACCTTCCACTCGGCTCCGACCTTTTCTGCTCTCTCGACAGCTGTGTTGTATGAAACAAGGTCTTCGTATCCTTTCCGCTCAACCAGGCCCTTGATGTACCGCCTCACGACATCCCAGTGACGAAATGGCGTCTCGGGGCCGTAGATTCCAACGGAGCGCTCACTTGTTTCTGCCGGGATTGGCTCCTGGCTGAATTGCATGGGAATACGGTCGATGTTGGTCTCAAGATAAGGGTAGATGGAAGACTCTGTAAAGCGCGGCTGACTTGACTTGGGAGTATACGTCGGCAAATGCTCTGGGATGGCCAGAGGAGGGTCGGCGCTCCGATCAGCCAGACCTTGGAAATTTGTGAGTGTTGAAGGGCGATCCGAATCACCAATCCTTGATCACATTTCAGCCTCTCTGAGTGACGAATAGGTTGAGGCTCACTTACCAGCATCCTCCGGGACCTTCACGCCTCTCAAACACACGAATCAGATCAAAGGCCTTTTCCTGCGCCAGCGCATCAATGGTGATCACACCAGCGGGGCCTGCCCCAATAACTGCCACGCGTCGGACTGGGTTGTTGGCCATTGTGACAATTTCCAAGTTATGTGAGTGGTCGGTGGGCCTTGGTTGTCAAGTTAAGGTTGAGGGGAGCCGTTATGCGTCCATCTACTTAAAGGCTACTAATTGGCAGTCAAACAAGCATGCCGAGTCACATCCGAAGGAATCATCCGACCCCAATCAAGAGCAAGAGCTCCGGATGACCTAATCTCCGGGGGCATGGTTCGAGTCGTTTCATGACAAGCAAAGTGTTGGGGTTATCGACGAGCACGCCATCGTTAGCGCCAGAGATCTTTGGAATCAACTCTCTCCGCTCCACACCTTCAAACCTGTCCTTGACAGTTATTACGTAGCTGCAAGGTCTCTAATGATAGCCTGGGCTTGTCGGTAATAGCTGCTGCTCTAGCAGCTACCGAGGTCTTGGGAGGAGAGCACACAAGATCAAGGTTAAACTGACTAGGCCAAACATGTAATTAACCTAAGAGCTTGGCGGAGGCCAGACCAATGACATTTGCTGCTATCACAGGGGTTTCGTGCAGATGCAACCCTCCGCAGTTGCAGACGAGCTGATGGCATTGCTAGGCCAGATTGTGTGATTCTGGGCAGAGCATCGGGGTGGGCCTCGACTCCGTCCCAAGATCTTGGTACTAGAGTCGATCTTTAAAAGTAAAAACCAACGTCACACCTCGTGCTACGTTTTGAGGCTCTTATATATCCATTTATTTAAACTCTAGCGGTCGAAGATTTAGCCGCCTCATACAATGGCGAGCTCTATTCTCAGATCCCGGTCCAAAGACCGCCAGGACCATGATGCGGCGGCCAACGAAAAGAGCTTCGACAATGGAGGACGCGATGAATCAACGACAGGCCCGTCTCCTTCAGTCTCGCAGTCTGAGCCGGAATGGGACCCAGTCGTTGAAGCCAAAGCGCGGAGAAAGTGGGTAGTTCGGACTTGCAAAGTTATCATACTAACCACAACGCAGAATCGACTCTTCAGTCTTGCTACTCCTAGTTCTCGGTTTGCTCGTCTTTCAGCTGGATCGCATGAACCTCGCCAGTGCACTCACTGGCGGCTTTGCCGTCGACATCAAAGTGAACCAAGCTACTATTAATCTGGGTAACCAACTCATGTTCATGGGCATCGTCATTCTGGAAATCCCTTGCAACATGGCTCTTCAGCGTGTAGGTTACAGGTCGAGATCATTCACGACAGCTATTCTAACGTGGTAACAAGATTGGTCCACGCAAGTGGATTTCGGCTCAAGTATTCCTCTTTGGCCTCGTTGCTACAATGCAAGTCTTTGTCAAGAACCGAGCCGGATTCTTAGCTGTGCGCCTGATGCTTGGCCTCGCCGAAGCTGGCTACATACCTGGGGCTGTATACACCTTGTCGACTTGGTACACCAAGCGAGAACTGGCCAAGAGAGTCTCTGTTCTGTTCTTTGGCATGTTTGGCGGCAATGCCATCAGTCCCATCTTGGCCTCCGGTATTCTGAAGCTTGACAATGCCCGCGACATTAGAGGCTGGCAGTGGCTCTTCCTACGTGCGTGATTCCCTTCTCACATACCATGACACTTGCTAACTAGGGGTTAGTGGAGGGCCTCTTCACCATCTTTATCGCTTTCGTGTTGTTGGCCTTTCTTCCAGGCAGTCCAGACGTCCCGCGGCCACTGGTTGGACCCGGTCTGGTCCGGTTTTCCCCAGAGGAACAACAAACATTGCAACGAAGACTAGAGAGGGACGACCAGATTGGAAAACGCCCGGGGGTTCAGGGGCTGGCTATCGACTGGAAGCTGGTGTGGAAGACTGTCACGCACTACCGTCGTTGGCCGCATTACGTCTCGACCTTTGCAGTCTTCTCGACGTGGTCTCCTCTAACAACTTACACACCATCCATTATCATGTGAGTCCTTCACACAGCTCCTACTTTGACACCGGTTTTATCATGATAGCTCACCAAATAATAGGGCCCTCGGGTTCGATCGTATCGCCGCGAATGCCCTAGCTGCCGTCGGCGCCTCGCTCGCCCTCCCAGTCGTCTTCGGCTTTGCCTACCTCAGTGACCGAACAAACCGGCGCGGGGGAGCCGTCATTGGCGCTCACATTTGCTACCTTGTCACTCTGATCGTGGCCAGACAGGTACATCCCCATGTCGGTAAATGGTCGAGATGGGGTCTTTGGACTGCAGTCAACAGCTTTGCCGTGGGCTACCACCCAGTTCACAACTCTTGGGTACAGCTAAACTGCCGGGAGGCGGGCGAGAGAAGCATAGCCATTGCGTATGTATACTGACCTTCCTAGCAACATGAAGCTAACCTCATGTCTAGAATGTGGGTAATGTCGGCGATTAGCGGTTTGATGGTCGGCACGCAGTACTTCCAAGGAAGTGATACACCATTGTAAGAATACCTGCCCTCCTGATCTGGTGGGGAAATAATCACGCTAACACAACCAAATAGCTACCAAACAGGTCTCCGCACCATGATCATCATGGTATCTTTGGGCATGGTCTTTGCGTCGATCCAAGTAGTGGTATACATTGTACACAACAAGCGAGTCGCACAGGGCAAACACCAAGGAAATGGGAGAGAACCACCGATGGTATATACTCCTTGATCTATCTTATATACATAGCTTCTGTCCGTCGCGCAATTGAGGCAACACCTCCGGTTAATCAAATAACATGAAATGCAAGAGGTTCTACGCCAAATCCAAGCAATCAACCCTGCCCAATTAAATCCCATTCTGTCATACACAGGCTCTTCACCATTCCAAGAGCGGCTCAAACCCACGTTGAACAAAATACCTCTCCACTTCCTGAGTGGTTGTATTCCAAAGTGCAGCAGCCTTGCTGTTGTCCTTGGCAAATGGATGAGGATCCTTGAGCTGTCCAAAAGGTTCCAAGTACTTGCCCTTATATACCTCAGGCTTCCTCCAGACTTCAGGCGCCGTGGCAGCGAAAAGTGTCGTATACGAGCCCTCATCTAGATCCAGCATCGCTCGCCTGATGACCGGCTGAAGAAGAGGCGAGAATATGCCAACAGCATTGTCACTCTTCACAGCTCCTGGGTGAGCGGAAATCGAAATGATGGGCAGCTTGAGCTTATCGAATCTCCGCTGAAGCTCTTGGGCGAACAAGACGTTGGCCAGCTTGGACATGGCGTAGTGCAGGACGTTGACCTTGAACATGCGCTTTTGTATATAGCGATATTGCCAGGGCTCGTATGGGAGCTGGCCGTACAGGAAAGCCGGGTTCGAAAGGTCGATCTTGTAGTCTGAGGGGAGGAACAGGTAGTTCGCGCTGGACGAGACTGTGACGACCCGGACATCGGAGTTTTTGGCGCTTGCGGCATTCTTCAATAGCGGTAGGAGGCCGTTGGTAAGAACAAAGTGTCCAATGTGACTAGATGCTGTTAGTTCCATACACTCAACACTTGGACAGATTCTTGTCCATACCACACTGCAATGCCAATTTCCCAACCAGCGTCGGTAGTCTCGAGATCCTTTGTTGCCATTCCCGCGTTGTTGACTGCGAAAACGTTAGCAGAAGGTCATCCTATCTCCATGGGAAGACTCACCAAGAATATCGAGTTTACTCTCTCGTTCACTCAGCCATCTCGTTGCTTCAACCACGCTGCCGAGGTCGCTAAGCTCCAACTTCAGCCATACGAGGAGACTCTCAGGGATCTCAGGGTGAAGAGCCAGTATCTCCTTCTTGGCTGCATTGGCTTTCGACTCGGATCTGGCGCTGTAGTATACCTTGGCACCTTTTAGTGCCAGGTTCTTGACTGTATGCAAACCAATACCAGAGCTATGGACTTGTGAGCAGGTGTTTTCATGAGCTGGCTTCTATTCTTACTTGGCACCCGTGACTAGCGCAATCTTTCCTTTGAGATTTGGCGTTCCGGTTTCGGGTTTCCAGTTTTCACCCATTTTTCGGTTGATCGAGGTCTTGAAGTTTGAAGGTGGTCGCTGTTGGGTCCTGGGGAGGGAGTAAGAGTAGATGGTGTCTGTCAACCTTTGATGCACGAGGTCGTCTTCCAACATATATACCACCAGAGCGGAGTCTTGAAAGAAGAAATAAAAGGCATTTTAGACACCAGCTTACAAATTGCGGAGGAAATGATCAAATTAATAATTCCATTCCGCGAAGCTTGAAGTTGGGTGGTGGTGCGTATTAAAGGAACTACAAGGTTGGGAGCAGAATGGTAAGAATCGCCGAGCGAGACCAGTGGTAAAACGTAAAATGGGGGTCCAATCCAAAATTTTGCTTGCTGATTCATTATCACATGCCTGTTTGTCGTCTACTCAAGTTTGGGGCGGCTGATTGTTGTGTTGCGAGCCCATAAAGGTGGGACTATGTCTCTATATCAGTTGGCCGCGTCTTTCATGTGGGCAACAATCTGCGAGACCACAAGGCCATTAGCGGAGAGGCTAAGACCTGCTCCTACTAAACGGTCAGCTATGAGACGATGGAGGTCCTTCCATGGCGTCTAGACATGCCCAGGCCCCAAGACAAACGTGCTACACGCCATTCAGACCTAGAAATCCCGTTCCCTTCACGGATCATTCACGTTTTCGCGGACTCAAAACAAAACATGGTGTCAATTTCTCTCACGTAAAGAATGGCATGTACGGCGCTGTTCTAACAACAGCATGCAGCCTGGCCTTATAACTCCCGCTCTGCCCTTCCCTCATATCATCACCCAGGTCATGATAACTCCACGCTGTCTCAACAAGATGCCGTAGAATAGTAAGACGCCCATACCCCGACTTTTTCTCCGTACGAGACATCAGGTCCAGGACCAGGACCCGCGCCCAATCTTGGTCGAGCTCAAAGGCGATAATGAAAACAGGCCAAGGAGCATCGCACGCCGAAAGCGACTCTATAAGCTTCAATCCCTGCTTCACGAGGGCTCTGTGCGCTGGCTCTTCTCCAGAGTAGGCCAGTTCGGCTCGGTTGAGAAAGATGAGTGCTGCTATGGTGTGCAGCAGAGTGTTGTTTTCCGAGTATAACTGGACTTGAGGCCCTGAGGTCGAGGTCGCAAGCTCAGAAATGCCTTTCCGCAGTTTGTTTTCCAGTTCTAGTAGGTGCTGTCTTTCTTTGGGTGAAATTCTGGGTCCCTTAGTCTCCAGCGAGATGGCTTTAAAGACCGAAGAGATAGTGTTCATCACTGCCAGTGAACATCCTGCACCTTCTTCATCCTATAGTCACATCAGGTTAGTCGAGCATTTACCTTGATTGCACGATTTATGCTCACTGTTTTAGCTCTCCAGCTATAGCGTTGCCGCAGTAGAGCAGTTGCGTCCAGGAAACAGATGTCGGGAGCATCCTCCGGTGCCCACCACACAAGACTAAAGTGGCCCATGGTCTCATGGTAATACAGCCAATCGCACAATTCGTCGTTGTCCAACCGAAAAGTGGCTTTCGGTCCGCTGCAGTATGATTTGGCTATCTTTTTGACACCGCATAAATATATTGCCCATGAAGGACCTGAATATGTGGCGTGAAATGTCTGGGAACCCGTTAGCTGATTCGTTCCAGATTAGCGACACTTGGAAAGACAACCTCGTATAAGTAGAGTAGCATGCTCGCAACGAGTGTTCTGCTCGCCTCGTCCCATGTATTGTCCGGCTTTAGTGACTGAGAAAGTGAGGAGATGGCTTTGGCCTTGTACGCGGATGCCGCCCCATCACCAGACAGGCGTAATGACGACAAGGCCAATACACTTTGCAGCACTGCTTTCGATGATGGTGATGAGTCTGAAAGTGCCATCTGTAGAGTCAATTTCTTTAATGATACTGTGGTGCCGCGAAAGAATTGCGGTTCCATTCGTGTGTCTGCCATGCTCAGCGACCAGGATTAGCAGATTGCGGGTGTGTAAACTTACAGTAATTCAGGAGCATGGATTCATCTCGATTGACCAACGAAAGTGAAAGAGAGCTCATTATCCTTGGGGGTCCAGCGTGTAGCCCTGCGAAGTTTATGAGACAAGTGCTTCAGATGGTGAAAAATAAAACACAAGACTCACCTGTGTGGTTACCCTCAGACAGCATCTGCCACAGGGCCACATGCCAAGAGTACGTATTCAAGAAATGAGAAGCCTTGCGGTCGCGAGAGTGTTCCGGTGGTTCATACACCATGGCGCGTCTCAGATCTTTGGCCCGTGGCCAAGACAACCTAAGACCGTATCCAGCGCATAGTTTGTTCGATCGCACACAGTTGCCGCATGTAGGTCTCTGCAAATCGCATCGAACCTTTCGGTCTACAAGTGGGTTGGTTGGTTAGTTTGTCCGGGGGTGGATCAGGATGCTTGTAGGACGTCCTACCCTTGCACGTCCAGCAGCTCATTGGGGACAAGTTTTCAGCTTGGATGTAGAATGATGGATTGTGGTTTTAGAAAGAGTTGCAGTAAGTAAATTCTCCAAGCCAAAGATGATGAGCGATGCGAGAAGGCAGATTGTCAAGTTTCCCCGACGATGGCTCCCTTATTGGTGGCGTCTTAGACGTGTATGAACTCTCTTCAGGGGCGTTTACATAAGCGGTTTCGTTTCGGGGATTCTTGCACTCGCTGTAGTGGCAGCCAATCACAGAGTGTGGCCGGAAAGTGCCATCGTGAGTCTAGTCTCGACCCGTCAATCTACCACCTTTGTACAGCATCTATCCGGCAGTTGATGGTCATCATCTTTCGCTGCTCCCTGGCCTGATTTGTAAGCTTTCAAGAAATGCGCCTGAATGTAAGCCGTCTGACAAGTTTCTCCAACCATCACTCAGCACTCGTGAGATTCAGGTTACCCTGGAACACCAAAGAAATCTCACGAGAACCTCAACGGCAAGGTCTCTACTGACAATGTATTAATTCTAAAATGATAAGAACACTCAGCTAATATACATATACACACTCAACTAAGAACAGACGGTCTAGTCTACATGGCTGCGTGTCGCAGGTGTCTGCCCCCAACATATCCCTCAGCTGTATCGACAAACAATTTGCGTCCTTTGGCATACGACACTATAAACGAGAACAGTTTCCAGTTACCAATTTGCCCCATCGCGTGCTTCTTGCCGAGTGATACAAAGACCATTTTCCTTGTAGCGGGCTCATACGACTTGATGGTCTTTTGCTCCGTCAGAGTCGCATCCAGTGCCGCCGCCAAGTAGATGATTTGGTTGTCGGTGATGGTGAGTTGCTTCGGGTCAATGTTTCCCACGTCACCGATGCCCCAAATGTTCTCAGTGCCAGCGACTCGCATCTTGTCGTCCAACTTTATACTGCCGCTTGAGTCTAGGAACTCGACGGGGAGGAATGAAGTGTTGACCTTGATGCCGTGGAGAGGTAGATACAAGTCCGCCGTTAGAGTCCGGCCGTTGGACAATGTCACATCCGTTTTCCCGGTATCTGCATTTTCCTTGGCTTCGGCCACCCGAGCTTGATAGATGAGATTGACCCCAAGGCTCTTCAGGTCCTTATTCACTGATGCGCGAACGGAATCGAGGGCCCCTTCCAGTGGCTGGCTCCCGCTTATCACCAGGGTGATCTCCTTGGATTGGCCGTATCTTGCTGCCAGCTCGCCAGCGACCTCTACTCCAGTAGCACCGGCACCTGCGACGACGATCGATTTGGCATCGCCGACTCGACTCTGAAGCTGTTTCAATGCCGCAAGGTTGTCCTCATGGCTTCCGATCGGCTTCAGCGGCAGATTGCTCGCTATGCGGGATCCTGTCGCGATTACAAGCTGATTATATGGAATCTGTCGCTGAATACCGTCTTTTGAAGTGACTCGTACACTGTTTGATGCTATATCGACTCGGTTTGCCGTCCCAAGCACAAACTCGAAGCTCTCGGAAGGGTACTGGTCGAAGCCCGGCTTGATGGGCAGAAAGAGTTGCTCGTCGGGGATTGCGTCCGGGATGATTCCACGAGTAGCAGCAATGTTCCAGAAGAAGTGGCTGTTTGGCGATACTAGGATGACTTTGAGGCCCGAGACTTTAGGGAGAGTGTGTTTAAGAAGCTTGTGAGCCGTGGGAAGACCAGCCCAGCCGGCTCCGAGAATGACGACCGTTTTTGCCATATTTGATGTTATCGTTTGGGGTATGTGCGGCTATTACGGTATCCTTTTCGCTGTGAGCCAAATGAATCAGATAATTGATCTATTCCAGCACTACAAGTCAGTCAGTCAAGACGAAGCATTTATACAAAGCTCGGCGTCGGGGCAGGCTTCGGTCTAGGCTATCAAAAGATACATGACTTAGGTGTGGATACCACTGTGACATAGGTACCATTTGCTAATCAGCCATCAACATCCCTCACAGGGATCAAGGCCGAGCGCCGTGACCGAGAGCGACGACCGAATCCGTCTTATCCTGCGTACATGGCACATTCTCTCTTCGTTTCGGTCTACGGACGACGTCCGAATAGTCTATTCACCTCTCCGACTGCAGTTCCTATTCAGGTCATCTACGCCTAAACCCCCTGCCAGTCAACAGACTCGTCTCCTCTACTCAAGATCGGAGGTTGTAAGCGCCGATGGCCGATCATTGACGCCAATGTCATCTTCCAAGAACACAGAGCCCTCGGCCTCGGACGATGGACTCAAGATATGGAGCTGTGTCATCTGTCGCCGGCGCAAAGTCCGATGCGACAGAAAAGACCCATGCTCGAATTGCGTCAAGAACAACATCGAGTGCCACTTCCCGGTAACCGGGCGCATCCCGCGCACACGGAGGGATCCTAGTGCCTCCAAGTCGCCTGCACAGAAGCAGTCGGAGCTGCTCGGTCGTCTTAGACGCTTAGAGTCCGTTGTTACAGAGCTCGCGGCCCAGGTAGAGGATGGCTCTCATGGGCCGGGCGGTATAGTAGCTCCCGACGGACCCAAACCTAGGAGCATTGCAAGCTCCGAAGCAGGCCAAACAACGATGGACGCTTCTGTGGCGGAATCATCACAGACTGTATCATCCACCAGCAACCAAGCTGGCAGCGAGTTTGATGAAGAGTTTGGTCGTCTAGTTGTCGACAAAGGCGGCTCTCTTCACGTTGGAAATCGCTTCTGGACTGTCTTTTGCGGCGAGGTCTGTTACTCTTGCAAACATGAGGCCATCATCACTGACTTGCCAAAAGGTGGACAACATCCTACAAGCAGTTCACGACGTGGCTGAGTATTCCGGGCCTTCAAACCCAATAATGCCAGAGCCAGGCCTCGAAGGGGGCCCATCTCCTCTCAGTCACCTAGGCTTCGTGTTTGGAAATGCCGACTTCGCCAAGGCGCTCGATGGACTCAACCCCATGCCTTCACAGATGCTCTTCATCTGGCAAACATACGTCGAGAACGTAGACCCTTTCATCAAAGTGCTTCATGTTCCGACCATCGAGAAAGTTGTCCGAGAATTAAGAGGCAACTTTAGCACATACGGCCCCAACATGGAAGCGCTGCTGTTCGCCATTTCGCTTGCAGCCATCGCATCCATGGACGAGGAAGCCGTCATGTTCAATTTCAACACACCCAAGCCTCAGCTTCTCCAGCGATACCAATTCGGAACCGAACAAGCCCTTGCTCGAGCAGATTTCCTCGTCACAAAGGACATCGCTGTACTTCAAGCACTGGTCATCTACATCTCGCTGCTGCCTCATCTTGGAGCCAAAGAGAAGGTGTGGCCAATGATGGGTCTGGTTCTGAGGCTTGCAAAGGGCATCAGACTCGATCGCAGCGATGGGAACCAACAAAGTCAGCTCGAGAGGGAGGCCAGGCGGCGCCTTTGGTGGCAAATATGTCTTGTCGATTCACTGAGTCGACGACCTGAAGCACCCGATGTCTCGATCGCACAAGGTTCCTTTGAGACACCACTGCCTACCAACGTGGATGATAGGGATTTGTTGGATGACATGGCCGCTCCCTTACTGTCGTCTCAGGAGAGGACGACAGACACAACTCTACTCATCATCCGCTGCGAGTTGTGGCGTCTTACACAATCCTTGCGCGCCGATGAAACAAAGAGTCCAGAAGCTCTTCTTGAACTTCTCTACTCGTCCAAAGCGAAAGTTGAGATGAGTTATCTCCACCACCTGCAACTAAGCAAATCATGGGATCGCTTCATCAGCACCATGGCCACGCTCTTCTTCGCAAAGGTTGAGCTATTCCTCCGACAGTCCAGAGTGTCGCGCACTACCCAGACCCCCTTGGAGCCAGCTATAAACATCATCAAAGCAGCCCACTCCCTCAAATCGGATCCTTCGTGGTCAAAGTGGCGATGGCAGCTTCAGGGTCAAGTCCCTTGGCATGCGTTGGGTGTCTTCCTCCGCCACGCATGCCGCCAACCGTGGATGTCTCAGCTTGATGAAGCCTGGAATGCAGCTCAGGCAATCATTTCCACGGCTCCAGAAAACGTGAAGACGGGGCCCTCGTGGCACTCATTGATGCAGTTGTACAAGGGCGCACAAGCACAGCGTCAAGCTGCAGAGTCACAACTTGAGCAGCCACCACATGACAATCCGGGATTTAATGCAAGCCAGGGTGTCAATGCTACTACCATTCTCTCGGAAACCAATCAGATGAATCCTGTCATTATTGACGCTTCGGCATTTAACTCTTCACTGCACATATCACCTCCAGGCCCGGGAAATCCGCCAACGGAACACCAAGGTCCCGGGCTACATGCTGCGTTCAACAACCCTACTCCTTTGTCCCCAGCCGGAGGTTTACCAGGCTTTGGTGAGAATCAAACGTTTGGAGATGTGTCGGTGCTTGATGATGCTGATCTTATGGACTGGGACGCATTGATTGACGTTGACAACACACTCGCGGCATGGGACTTCTTCTAGACTTATCTTACGACAGATTGCTCGCACTCCGAACCTATCAGCATCCATATAATTGACAACCCTTCGATATCGGATTGATTTCAAGCATAAATACGCCTTACGCTTCTTATGGTGAAGAAATTGGGATGAAAAGCGTATTCACTTGGCCCGGCGGAGTTCCGCCCAGTGTAAGTCACTGGCTCCATGACCACGCAAAGCAGTCATATCAAACAGCATCATGGAGACATATAAAATAGCAACAAGGGCTTCACTGTCTCTGCTGAAGGAATTTTCTTCATGTTCAATTGGTGATAGAAAGTTTGTCAGTTCTTGACGCCTCCACCTCAGCCAGACAATAATATCCCGCTGCTTTAGCACGAGCAGCCATGACGTTCCGCGCCTTATACACTCAGCTCTTTCCACCAGCTCCGCCGTTAACTGAGCACAATGTTCCTTCGCAGCAAGGCAAGGTCTTTATCGTCACTGGTGGTAACTCGGGCGTAGGCTTTGAGCTCTGCAAAATCCTCTACACTACCGGGGCGACAGTATACATGACCTCACGATCAGAAGTAGGATTCAGACATCGCGCATGTTCAGTCACAAGCTTACGCACTCTACAGGAACGCGCAACGCAAGCGATTAAGCAAATTACCTGCAGCGAGCCGTCTCCCAGCGCCCCAGGAGTTCTCAAATTCCTTCACCTAGACCTCAATGACCTCGAATCGGTCAAAGCTTCGGCAGCCGCCTTTGCGGCGCAAGAGACAAGGCTCAACGTCCTCTGGAACAACGCAGGAACTGGAGGCTATCGCGTCTCCGTGGGTGCGAGAACTGCCCAAGGACTCGAGGCCATGGTAGGCATGCACTGCGTTGCGACCCTACTCTTCACAATGCTCCTCCTACCTCAACTCCGCGCCGCAGCAACTGAAGCTCCCGGAGCTGCAAGAGTCGTTTGGACGTCCAGTGTAGCTGCCGACCAAGGCTCGCCTCCAAACGGCATCGACTTTGATACCCTCTCAACCGGCACCCCAGACCGTGTACTCAACTACGCAGTCTCCAAAGTCGGCAGCTGGATGCTTGGTCGTGAAATGGCCCGGCGATACGGCAGCGAGGGAATCGTTAGCGTTGCGCAGAACCCCGGCAACGTCAGAGCCGGCTCATACGAAGGCGCACCCGCAGCGACCATGTTCTTCCTCAACCGGTTCGTACTCCACGAACCCCGGTTCGGCGCTTACACGGAGCTCTACGCCGGATTGTCGCCCGAGATCACGAACGGTGCGTACGTCATACCCTGGGGTCGGATCCGGCCGGACGGCGACTGTCCACGCAAGGACCTGATCCACGCAATGCTGGCCGAAGAGGACGGCGGGTTGGGTTACTGCGGCAAGTTGTGGGACTGGTGCGAACAACAGCGGAAAGAATTCGTATAGTCGTGTAGACGAGTGCTAGCGAGAACAATACGAGGCTCTAAGACTTCCGCCACACGTCGAGGCAGTGTGGCGCGATGCGAGGAAACGAGGAAAGATATATATGATAGTCAGTGATTATTCATGATTATACATGTAACTGAATTTAGAACAACAACATATAAATGGGGTACATGGTTCAACTCCCTGTTGCCGACATCCCCGGCTCAATGTGAGTGGACGATGGGAACATGCATCACGAGTAGAGCCAACTGCCAACCGTTCACACACATGACTCGATGGGCGATACAATTTACCTTTTTCAGCTCAAACCTCAAAATCCATGCATGTCCCAGCTTATCCCCGTCGGTTAGAAGCATGGAATTTGGAATCACGCATGCTTCTAATAGGACTCGTATCCATACGCGCGTTTAACCGTCGAGGTTAAAGACCCAACATATACGGGCTGCGTAATGACGTGACGCTGACAACTCTAATATGCCCCGGATAGAACAGAGTAAAAGAGCAAACTTGTCCATTAAACCCTACCCAATGGACGGGCTGTAGCCAAGCAGGCCAAGGCTACTCAAAACAAGGCCACGGCTGGCACAAGTTCCACAGAAAACGACAGGCACCCATCCCCTATCCTTGCTTAAGCGCGGCCATCGCCCGGCCGAATGGTGAGATGCCCTTCGGAGCTTTTACCCTAGAGGACAGGGTGAAAGGGTTGGATCAAGAATGGGGGCGAACCGGTAAGGGCCCCCTAGAATGTATGCGTTTATCCGGGTCTCGAGCGATACTGTGTCCATTATTACAATGGAGACGGGCGCTTAATACCGCCACAAAGGGAGTGTGGTTTCAAGATGCTCGGACTCAACCTGGGGCATCGAATGTTCAAAGTTGTGTGATCGAGATGTCCCATGTCTGAGACGCAACGGCAGACGATCAGTAAGGGGGAGGAGGCAATTTGTCTCGTGCTTTGAGGACAACAGCTGAAGGTGATTTCGACTTTTGACGAATACAGCCTGATCTTTCACCGACAAGGCTGCCTCCTGAGTTCTCCGTCTCAAAGCGGAAGCAAGTTGCACATCGAAGGAAAACTCGAAACAACCGAGGGAAGCGACTTTCTGCATCGAGTAAAGAGTATTGGGAGGGGGCCCATGTGCCAAACCAATCGTGCCAACCCGTCATCCCGTTTTAATCCCAACGCACAGTAGTCTAATTGAGTGGCTTCCCGCTACTGGCTGCCTGGCTGCGACACTATCGAAGTCCAGCTCTGGTCCTAGTCCTTCTTTTGCTTCTTCAGTCAATAATTTAAGCGTCTGCTTAAGCTTGCATAGGGCCTGGAACTGTCCCCTTGTGCCAATGGTCGGTCCCCTTTATGTCGGCAAGCCTGGTCTTGATTCGGGCCGCCCTCGATTGGCTTTTCGGGATACGCCCCAGGGAGAGGCTACCTATCATGTGTCAATTGAGCGCCCGGATGACCCGAGGCCGCGACATGAAAAGAGAAGAGGCAATGCATGCTAGTTGAAGGCAAACAGACTCTTTGTATAGTGCATGTGGTGGCAGTGTGTGATATCAACTATTCCCATGTCGGGAACAAGAATCATCTCTACTCTGCCGCGCCTCACACCACCCACCACCAAACAAGAGCCCACGCCTCTCACGATTGGCAGTCATGCAACGAGGCGGATCGCAATCTTAGCCTAGTCCAGTGGCTATCCCAAGTCAGCCGTCCCCCCGTCCGATCATCTCCCTCCTTGAGGTTGCCCGCTCCGCTTAACAGCGCAAGGATTTCTCGCAGCACCCAGTGCCCCTGTAACCCTGCCACTCTCCAGTGAGACTTCTAAGAACACCCTGGTCAAGCCACCATCGGTATTTGCAAGAAGCTTACTGCTTATTCAATGTTGGATCGCCCACTGCTGTGCACCGTTTTGCCGCGTGTGCAGGCCACGACAGAGCAAAAGGTGTGTCGATATACTGCGGCTGCCCGCGATGTGGGAGCAGCGCAAAACAAACCCGGCTGAATCAAACACTGCCAGTCGCCGGCTCCCCCATTTCCCTTGCCCGCAACCACCACCCCCCGTTGATTTAGTTAAGCGGGAGCGAGGCAGAGAACAAGACAGAATCTGGTGCTTCCAGTTATTAGCGGATGGATCGGGGGCCAGATTGTAAGGGTACTTTGGGTGTGCTTGCAAGGCCATTCCTTGGGGTGGCGCCAGCTTTTCAGCATTCCCCTTGTCTGGGATAACGCCGTCATTCAATATCTCTGCAACCCCCTTTTCTTTCTTTCTTCAGCGATCAAACAAAACTAGACTACTGTACCCAGCAAGAAAAACCTTCGTTTCTGAGGCTTGACCTGACCACCCTCTAACCTTGTTCAACGCTTCACCATTCCAATCCATTCTTTATTTTTATTTTTATTTTCCGGATTGAAGCTTGATTTTTGTTTGTTCCGTGTTCTTTTCCCGTCCAGATCGAAATCCGACCGTGTTACTCTCGTTTGTTCAACTCTGCTTGGATCTAGCATCTCGACAGCCGCTCGCTCTCTCAACGTTCGCTACAATCTCGAAAGTCACAATGGCCGCCGCTGAACAAAAAGCCCCCGCCGAGGCTCGCCCTCCTCCCTCGCGTATGAAGGTCGCCCTGGTGGTGCTCTTCCACTCGTCATGCGCCATCTGGAGCACCATCCTCTCCAAGTCGGCCCTCAACGGCGTCGAGGCCCCTGTGACGCTGCTGGCGCTGCAGACGACAGTCCAAGTGTTGCTTCTCACGGCTATCGGAACCATGACGGGATGGATCAAGCTGTACCGGCCCCTCTCGGTATGAAACCTCATAGAATCGCATCCGTGACCCGTAACTCATGATCAATATCGCAGGCCTGGACCGCTCTCCTCCCCCTCACTGTCGCTCGTCTCGTCGGAATCCTCGCAAAGACGTACTGCCTCGCCTCGGTCAACGCCTCGGTCTACCAGATCGCTCGTGGTCTTCTCCTGCCATTCACCCTCTTCCTGTCACTCCTCGTGCTTCGACCTCGCCCTTATTACCCGCCCCTGTCGCTGGTCGGCTGCGCCATGGTCATGGCCGGTTTCGGCACTGGAATGATGGCCGACTACAGCCAGATGTTGACCTCTGGTAAGGGAGTCCTGCTGGGTGTCGGATCCAGCTTCACCACCGCCGTCGAGTCCGTCGTCGTCAAGCGTTTCCTCGGAAAGAGCCAGGAGGGTATGTGGCAGATGGTTTGGATGTCCAACTGCATGGCCACCCTCTTCTACATTCCTCTGCTCCCTCTCTCCGGTGAGCTCAGCACCATGGCCGGTCTCTTTACCGCCGAGACGGTCGACATTGGACGCCAGTTCCTCGGATCCGCGTGTTTGACGGGTCTCTCCGCCTTCCTCCTCACCATCGCCACGTTTATGCAGATCGAGGTCACCAGCCCGACAACGCACATGATCGTAACCGCCGCGCGAGGTGTCGCCCAGAGCTCACTCGCCGTTGTCCTCCTTGGAGAGATCCTGACCGCCGACCGCGCCGGCAGCATGGCCCTCATTCTCGGCGGCAGCGCCCTCTACGGATGGGCCCGAGACCGATACCAGCAGAGCAAGAAGCCTGCGGCTGGAAGCTACCAGCTCCTCCCTCGCGAGGAGGCTGGAACAGAATCCGATAGCAAGGAAGCTCGGGAAATGGAAAGAACCAAGTAATAATCAAAAGAATAATTCGTTTTCTGCCTTTGTTGTCTTATCATTTTGGTTACCCAGGGCGGTTATTTATGAGACAAGGTGTTCTGGATGACAAGACTTGGCTTTATATTTCTCGTATTCTATAGACATAGAACATTTCACTATGTAGCCTCAATTGAGCGTTTTCTGGCAACGATCGATGCCTCACTCGTCTTGCACCTTAATTCATGGATCGTGATAACATTACCAGGACGAATTAGGTCACTTGTTTATCTCGATCGCCAAGCTTCAACGCCAACGCTGACGAACGCTTGGGCACTCCACCAGCCAGCCCCTCCTCTCCACTCCATCCTTCCATTCTACCAACACCCCGCCCTGCAAATGAGCAGATGGCAGAATCATCAAACAGCACCTGAGACATTGCAGCAGATCTAAAAACGTAAAACGCGCTCTATTTTTTCTTCTAACTGTGCTAGTATCATCCCAAAGTTAAAGAAACATGTATTAAGCTCCCGGTCATGTGCAAGATAGCAAAACTCGAAACAGAAGCCGCTCATCCAGATACCCGATCATTGATAATTGCCGCGTAATATTACAAAATGAGATCCCTTTCATATCTAGATGGCTTGATAGCGCACCACCTTCTCAAGGCCAATGTCGATCCACTCCTTGGTATTGGCATGGTTCTGCTCCATCATGGCCTTGTTCGCGTCCCGAACCTTTTGCCTCCGCTTGATGTAGCCGTCCCGGTCGCCCATCACTCGCTCAATGACATCCATCTCACTCTCACCAGGGCGAGCCACCCAAGTAGCCTCTTTGGGGATGTAAGAGTAGGCCTCAAGAAGCTCTTCGCTCACGACTAGAGGCGCTCCGGCAATAAATGACGCGGGAATGGTGGACGAAGCCTTGCGGTCAAAGTAGGTGTCAGAGGCGAAGGCAGGAATGACGGCGAAGGAACGCGAGATGAGCGAGTAGAAATCAGGGTACGATAGACCCTGGTCGAAAACAACGTGGTCCTTGACATGGTCGGGGACCTCGGGCGTCGTGCCATGTCCGATCAAGTGAAGAGCCACCTGCTGATCAGGAGTTGTCTCATTGGCTTTGCGGATGACGGCACCGAGATGGTTAAAGATGCCGTTGTAGTCGCGGCGGCCGGATGAGTAATCGCCCTGGATGGAAAGCGAGATGTTCTCCTCGATATCCTCGGGGACATTGACAGGGAACACGGGAGGGATAACTCGAGTGGTGAGGTTGGCGGCTGAGTGCCACTTGGGAATGGTCTCCTTGACGAGGAAATCAACCGTGTGCTGGCTGAGGCCGACGAAATCGACCAAACCACGCTCAACCCAGCCTCGCACAGTCTGCACGTATTTGCCCTGGTGCCATCGGTCGGCATGGTGGATAGTGCAGAAGAGGAACGTCTCGCCCTTCTTGAGCAGATCGACAACGGCGTCGGTACCACGATCAAGGTCAAACTCGCATGTCGTAGATACGAGGACGTGAGGGCGAGGGTCGGTAGTCATGGCGGACGCGAATTTATCGAATTTGTGGACAGTAATATTGGCAGGGAGGCTGAAGTTGCCCATGATGGAGGGCATCTCGAAGCGCTGGTTGGCAAAGTAGACGTCCATTTGCGAGTTCTCTTGGCCGCCAAACGCGTGCATCAAGGCGGCAGCAACCTCATCGTGGGTGCCGGACGACTCGACGAGGGCGATGCGCAGAGGCTCGCCGGGCTTGCGGCCAGCATAACCGCTGCCGCCGCTGCCTGCGCTGGATCCTGATCCAGATCCCTTCCACGACGAGAGGACGCCATCATCGGTGGTGAAGGGGATGCGCCAGCTCTTGGGCGGGCTGGGAATGGAGGACCATGCGTCCTCTCGGAAGCAGATGAAAAAGATGACGACGACAATCAAAAGTGCAACCCAGAGAAGCGAATAGAATCGCCGGGGAAGTGCTACGGCCGACATGATTGCGCACTTTGACCCTGCGTGGATGATTTGTGGTTTAGTAAAAGAATGGACGATGATGGAGAGAAAAGTCGAGCATCACGACCCCGACAGCGTTGAAAGAAGCCAAGTTTTTGGCAGACGGCGCCGGTAGGGGATAGGGGTTAAACGTTTGGCAAGCAAGGGGGCGCAGACGGGGGGGCACTGTCAGCGCTTGAATACATGGCGTTAGTCTCTGAAAGGACAGAACCTAGAAGGGATAGGCTGCAAATTTTGAACCAAACTTGCCTCGCGCATTGCATGTGCCGCTGAGGGACATACCGGGGCCTCTCTTCAGCCGTGCGCCACACATGGCCGGAGGCACGCGAGTTTGGCCTTGATTCGGTCGGCCGAGCCATTGACTGGATCAAGGCTAGCGGATCATCTATCTGGAGTCACCATAGGTCATTTCGACCCCCTGACTAAAACTCAAACAAATAAGCCAATTTTTAAGCCTATGTACCTACTTTGCACGTTGAAATGATCGTTGCAGTTTGGTGGACATGTTGCGGCGAAACGCTCACCATAATTTCACTACAAGGGATGGAGGGGCCGCCAAGTGCACATCGACAGCCGACACAGCAAGGATGGCCATCCATAAGGAAGAAGGGAGACGTGGAACAGCACAAAATTCACGCAGCCACCTCCTATCCATCCTCTCGCACAATTCCCCACGTGATATCTGTTCTGTTCTCCCCGGTCGCGGAGACGGGCAAGGAGGCCTTGTTTCAGTGAGGGGCGATCATTGTCGCAAATCAACTTGGGACAGGGTTCGCGGCGTTAGAGAGATGGCATCCACCGAACAAGGAGATTGTGATCTCGCAATTGCTCCAGTGAAAAAAACGACTTGAAACTTGGTCAAGGCAACTTGGCAACTTGCTGAGTATCAGGAACACGCGTCATGCCCAGACAATGCCAAGACTTCTCTTTAACTTGATGATAGTTTTTATCATTATCTGTTGTACAGCGACGCTTTGATACTACAGCGACGCTAGTGTTCGTCTTATCCTGAACATGAGAAAATAGAACAAAAAGAGGAAAAAATCTAAGAGGCTGCTATGCCAATGATGAATAAAAACTCCGTGGTTTGATCCCCAATCCCAGTAGTAGTCCCCAAGTCCCCAAGGTGCCCCTCCGCCGTTCACAAACAGAAGAACATAAAAAGACCCCCAGCCAGCTCGGGAACAAACATGCAAAAATTTTGTTAGACATTCATGAGCAACCCGGCGTTGTAATATCCCACTTTTATAAGGGGAGCTGGTTCTCTTCTTGCTCGAAAAACATGCGCGCCACGTCAAACGCTGATTGAATGCTCTTCGTGATACGTGTGCACGCACAGTCTCGGGTCCAAGTGTTGTGGAAGTTGAGGTTCTTGCCCAGCTTGCTGTCCATCAACACATGGGGGACGCCGATGACGGTTGAGAGGATGTGGCCGTGGAGGCGGTCGGTAATGACGAAGCGGGCCGATCCGAGGAGGTCGAAGCCGGCCATGGACTTGGCCCAGGCACGCTGGTTCTTGCCTTTCTCCTTCTCCTTCTCGTCGTCGATGCTAGGCGTGTCGGTGAACTTCCAGTCCACCTTGCGGTACGTGACATTGCCGACATTGCCGCCCAGGTCGATGTGGCCCTCGCCGAACGGAATGTCCGAGGAGTCGCCAGCAGAGATTTCCATGTCCTTTCGGGCAAGGATGAGGATGTCGTGACTTGAGAAATAAAGTTAGTAGCTGCATCGGCTGGGCGCGAGGCTGGCGGAACTCACGTCTTGGGAGTGTTGACTCGGAAGTCGGACCGGTTCCCCCACATGAAGGCAATGTCAGGAACGAGGTCGCTGTGGATGCCATCGGCCTGTCCAAAGTTGTCCATGAGCCACTCGTAGCTGGGCTTGTCACGGGCGGCCAGCTGCAAGTCATGATGCTTTCCAAAAGCCACTCGGGTCGCGTTGATCCTGTCGGGATGGGTCATGTGAATGCTCTGGGGAAAGGCGCGGACAGAGACGTTGGTGAAGGACGAGATCATCTTCATACGCGAAGGTTGGTCCTCCCAATAATAGTCGTTAAAGTTGCCACCACCGGCCATGATGATGGCCGAATGGGGACGGTGCTCCTCAAGCTTGCCTCGGAACTTTTCCATGTCGCAGCCCCGGTCCATGAAGCTGTAGCACGCGACAGTCAGTATATGGGAACTCCCGAGTCAGAGCAACCACAATGGTAGCATGGGTCTTACCGGCAAGCTTCCATGGTCTCGATGCCGAGGATGCTCAAGAGGATCTGCTGGGCGGACCAGATGGCGGCATCTCCCTTGTTCTCGGTCTCGAGATAGCCCCAGATGTTGGCGTAGCGGATGCCTGCGAAGCGCTTCTGGTAGGCCTGGATGAGGCGCTGCTGGAGGTCGTTGACGAGGGCCTCGCAGCCAGTAGAGACAGGTCGGGTGAGGTCGTACGAAATATCTGTGTTAGGGTCTTTGATTTCCTCCTCAGCATCCTCCTCGCCAGCTCCAAAGGCATCACTCGTCGGCACTGGCGTGGGTTCTGCGTCGGTGGTGTTGCCCTGTTTCGACGGCCATAGCGACTCTGCACTGGGAAGACTGGATCTGAAGCTCTCGGGGCCTTGGTAAGACAGCAATACTACAAAGATGAACAGAACCGCAACCACGGCTAGCGTGATGCGTCCAAACCGATTCATTACGGGCAACATAATGAGCGAATGAAATACCCGGAATCACGGTATCGACAAGTCGTACTGATCTCGAGGACGAGAGAAAGAACAAGAAAGCATTCTCTAGATTCTCTTTCCCCAAAAAGAGGACGAGCGGCGCCCAGATAAAAGATGTGCCGTCGATTCAACCAGAGCGCCACGCGCCCACACCCACCCAGACCCATGATTGCTTGGCAGGGATCGTTGCAGCCCCAGTAGCCCCCGGCGGCCCTTGTAGCCCCCTTTTCACGCTGCCTACCGAGTGGCTTTACCGGACTCAGGGATAGAGACACCCCAGCGGAATGTGGGTATGGTCGACTTGGCGATGGCATGGTGTGGTGACCTTGGCTTGGATGTGCTACCCCGGTAAATCGATCTGTATCCCTTTGTGGAGGATGCGGATGGAGATAGGCCGGACATGTATGTAGCGATATCTTACGCGGCGACTGAAGAACAGGGGGCACCGTCTACGGTTTTGCTGCAGGCCGGGATAACGACGGGACGTAGCTCAGCCAAGGCACAGGCCCCCTTTTTTCTATGTCCCAATTCCCATCCTCCACTTGGCATCCCACTCCAGGCCTTTGCTGATTGTGATTTCATCTGGAGATAATTTGTTCATCCCTTCTCACTAGCCGCCATTTTCTCTTCTTCATTCCCTGTTTGAACGACCGCCGTTCGTCCACTCGTTTCGACTCGCCGCTGCCCCCGCCGACGCCCGCCATCGCCATGGCCGACAACAAGAAGAACGACGACTTTGTGGCGTCAATGCCCGACAGCAACAGCAACAATATTGGTGATGGCGATAAGGAGAATGACTCCCTCGTCGGTCGTGGTGCCGGCACGGATGCCCTGCCCCCGTCTGCCTCGGGGTTCATGGCCAAGATTGAGAACAGCGGGCCATTCTCTATTCTCGCCTACTGTCTCTCGTCCATCAGCATGACCGTGGTGAACAAATATGTTGTGTCGGGTACTTCGTGGAATTTGACCTTTTTCTATCTGGCTGTTCAGGTACGTGGCAAGTGTCGCGATTGCGATCGCGTCTTGAGATACCCAATCCCGCGTTCAATGGACCACAGCTGACCAACTCTTTTACTATAGAACACTGTCTGCATTCTCGCCATCACAGCATGCAAGAAGTTTGGCCTCATTCAATCGCTGGCTCCCCTCGAGACCGACCGCATCAAGAAATGTGCGACTCCCCAGACCGATTATCTAGAAACGTGGCCAAATGGCTAACTTTGGCTATCAACAGGGTACCCCATCTCATTCGTCCTGGTTGGAATGCTCTACACGGGCACCAAGGCGCTCCAATTCCTCTCTGTGCCCGTCTACACCATTTTCAAGAACTTGACCATTATTGCCATCGCATACGGTGAAGTTCTCTGGTTCGGTGGCTCTGTCTCTCCCATTGCGCTCTCTTCGTTCGGACTCATGGTGCTGAGCTCGGTGGTTGCTGCTTGGGCTGATATCAAGAGCGCTGTTGCTGGCGACCCCAACGCCAACACGGCTAATGGCGATGCTCTTGCGACTCTGAACGCTGGCTACTTCTGGATGGCTCTCAACGTCTTTTGTTCCGCCTCGTATGTCCTGGGCATGCGCAAGGTTATTAAGAAGATGAACTTTAAGGATTGGGACAGTAAGTTTTGCTCTATTGCTGCGCGTTATCTAGCGGTTGCTAACTAATGGCCCAACAGCCATGTACTACAACAACCTTCTTACCATCCCTGTTCTTGTCATCTTCTCGATCCTTACCGAGGACTGGTCCAGCGACAACTTCGCCAAGAACTTCCCCGAGGAGTCGCGCAACCGCATCACAGTTGGCATTATCTACTCTGGCCTTGCTGCGATCTTCATCTCGTACTGCACCGCCTGGTGCATCCGAGTGACCTCCTCGACAACTTACTCGATGGTTGGCGCCCTCAACAAGCTGCCCATTGCCATTAGCGGTCTCATCTTCTTCGCTGCCCCCGTGACTGTCGGCAGTGTTTCGGCCATCTTTATCGGTTTCGTTAGTGGCATCGTCTTCACCTGGGCCAAGGTCAAGGAGTCTGAGGCTAAGAAGAACTCTCTTCCCACGACGGAGGGCAACCGAGATTCGTCAAAGTAAATTTGACATTTTCATGGCAAGCACGTTCCCGGCGTTTTTGCATTGCATGTTGGCCAGGGCTGGTAAACTTCTTACCCGCCATTCTTGCCATTTGAGGGAACTGTGGGGATTCCCTTGGTCTTTTTAGACTTGAATCTTCCACGATTGTGTGTTTGAATGCTGGGGAGTCGATGAAGGATAATGTAGACAACTCTGTATTAACGTCATATAGAAGTATAGCTCACAATCTCTGGAGAGGTCATAGTAGTGTCATTTAAAAGCGCGGAATAGACATGATTTGATAGTTTATTGCACATAATCTTGAACTGAGTGCTGTCTCGGTATTAATATCTGCAATTATTTCGACAACCATGGCATAGAGCTCCAGTCTCGGTGACGTCTTTCTGGAAGACTAACAACCTTCAACGTCCAGGGTTGCATGCATCGTGGCTGTCTGGGCAGATGGCACAAACTTGCAACTAACGAGTTGCTCTTTTAACGTTTTTGACGCGACCAGGGTCTCAAGTCAAGCTTTCTGGCTTGGCTTTTTAGTCAAAAGATCGAGCGTTTCCCCGGAAGTTGCACAAAGCCGAAAGGTAGTACAACACAAGCGTTGCATATCTTGGTATCCTCTCTCTCTGGACCAGAAACAGTACGATGCGGCGGCCGCTAAACGACGCAATCTCACATCAGCCATGTGCATAAAATTAATACCCACCATCATCATCTCAACTGTCCCGTCACTGTGCGGCTGTTGAGTCTAGTTCCGCCACACCCCCTTTCTCCTGCATTCTCTAAGGCTGAGACTAGTGATGAAAAAAAAGATAGAGACAGCGCCATTCTAAGCTTACCGCCTCTTGATAAAAAAGAAACACATCTCCTTTTTGGTTCTGGTCCCCCCCCCCCCCCCCCCCCCCCCC
>JWIW01000105.1:143584-344943 GCA_000966855.1 Fusarium sp. JS1030
TTTTTTTTTTTGGCCCCCCCCCCCCCCCTTGCGCCCCGTTTGAAGCATTGAGTTCGTGCCTCTTTCGAGATTTGGTGCGTGAGACTCGGTATCCGTCCCGTTTCCCGACGGCGTCACACACCTCGCTCGCTAGTAACTCAAAAACCTTGGGGCACAGCCGCGCTGAAGAGACGTTGGCTCAGAACACCAGCCGCGGTTCCCTCCCTCGAAAAGGGGGGGCGTGCAAAGTTTCCCGCAACTCAGCTCAGATCTAATTTGCAGAATGGATCTTTGGGGATGAGGCCCTTGCTTTGTGGCTTGACCTCCAGGAGGCAAGGGTGTTTGGTTTGAATCGGTACCGGTGGATTGGTTTCTTTTTGGGTTCTAGACTGTAGCTCCGTCCTTCGCTCAAGTTAGCGTCTCAGCTGGCAAACTAAGCATTCTCATCCGAAACAGCATCTCTGGCTCCGAAATCGCATCTATTTGACCAGCTATCACCTAACCCGTGTGTTCCAGGTTGGGAAGCATTCCTCGAATACCGTTGTTGCTTCACACCCCACCGCCTCCTTCGTACATGCATATGGACAACTGGCTCTCTTTCGCAACAAGTCGGGTGTACAGGAACGGGCGTGCCTTGCATAGAAACGGCCACGTGAAGCCAAGGCCTCTCTCCGAGAGCTTCTTCCAGAACGAGAGAAGTGAAAAAGAGAAGGAAAAAAAGGTCACAAGTGTGTGATGATATATGCAGTTTGCGATCCTCCTTGTCACAGTCTCACAAGAGTCTTCGGGTGTAAGTCCCAAAGCATTGTCTTGTAAATTGCCCTCTATCGAAGAAAAAAAAAAATAGCCCGTACCATGTATCAGATTCCGTTATTACGCCGTGCCATGCCATTTATTCAGTAACAGGTCACCCGTGAACCTGTTGGTATACCTTTTTTCGTCCCTTCCGTCATGGGCCAGTAGAACCGTCCCGTTTTGGTCGTCTTCATGATGAAACTCTTCTCTCTTTTTTGATAGAGAACTCACACGCTGATGGTTCTAAAGACACTGAACTCCTCTCCGGTAGCCACCAGACTGCCCGTGATCTGAGGGTGCCAGTGGACCTCCTTAGCATCCTTGAGGTAATGCACAAACAGCAGCTGTGGTGGCACGTCCTTGACGCCAGCCGTGTCCTTGCTCTCCTCGTCGTCCAGCTCGACGGCCAGATCCCACAGGGTAACAGTGTTGTCACCCGCAGCAACGGCCACGATAGAGTCGTCGGTGGGATGCCACTCGACACTGGTGATCTGCTCCTTGTGGAAGTTGAAGCTGGCAATGGGCTGCGGCTTCTGCGCGCTCGCCTTCCACTGCCGGAGGTCCCAGACGGCCCACGTACCGTCGTCGGCGCCCGAGGCCAGCAGGTGTGACGTCTGCCGGGACCACGACATGACGTTGACGTCAAAGTCTGACACCTGCATCGTAATGGCAGGCTTGCGCGACTTGGATCGTACGTCCCAGATGCGGATCGTACCGTCACTCGAGGCGGATGCGAACACGGACTGCTCGGAGGGCGACCACTGCAGCTCCTCAACACTGCTCTGGTGGCCCTGGAAAGGTCGAGTATCCGTCACCCAACCGCCTCCATCAGTGCGCGTTGTCACGTAGATGAGGCCGTCGTTGTCGCCGGTCAGCAGCTTGCCGCCGGGTACGGTGGGGGACCAGTCGAGGGCGTAACCCTCGGTCTTGTGTGCACGAATAGTCGAGATAGGCTTGTTTTGCTGAGCAGAGATGGTGGTTCCTGGGTTGTCGAACGAGGCGAGGTGGGGGGTGATGTCGTGGATGAAGACGTTGCTCGACTCGGTCATAGTCGCAGTAAGAGTGGTTCCAGGCCGTCCAGCCTCTTGGCTAGGGATCTGATGGGCGCGGATACGGTTGGTGGTTGAGTTGAGAGGAATTGACTTGCTCTCAAGGATGGGGTCAGAGTCCTCGTCGTCGTCGTCTTCAGAATCGGAGCCCTCGTCGCCGCGGTCCATCTTGCTCAAGCCGCTAAACTTCATCACCATGATCTGGTTGTCCGAGGCCTTGGCACTCTCGGCCTGGGTACCTGCGACGGTATACATGGTGGCAGGGTATGCCTTGCGGCTGTCACCGAGCCCGTCTCGCACAATGTCAAAAGACAGGCAGGGCCAGGGGGTGCTGAGGTTGTGCAGCATCTCGTAGGTGGTCAGATCGGGAGCGAGGGTCTGGCCGGGCTCGAGCGTGCTTCTGCCGACGATGAATGTCCCTTGGTCGACGTCCATGGCATCTGTGGTCGGCGTGTCAGTCCACGAGCTGTTTCTCATAACTCCCGAGGTCGTGATGCATGGCACAAAGAGCAAACTTACCCTTCTCCTCAGCCTCACGCTCGGCATCGGGTCGTCCGTCCACACCAGCCTCGAGGATCTCATCCTCGCTCTCAAATTCGTCCTCGAACTCGTCCTCAAATTCGCCCATCTCCTTGTTATTATCATCAACATCCATCTTCTCGGGGCGATCGCCGCCCTTGAGAGGCGTATCGCCGAGTTCGGCGTCGGCAGTTCGCTTCGACATGGCTGACGGTTATTAGGGCTACGTTCGCCTCTATTCAGGTCAAGAGATTCGAATTGTCGGGGTCCCTTGTCGTGGAAATCAGAAGTGGTTGAAGCTCAGGTCGACGCGCAAAGCCACAAAAAAGATGAATTTTCGACGCCGATTTTGGTGCCCCTCCTCAGTTGCAGGGAAAAAAATTCGGGGACTGACCAACCCCGCCATGACGAAGGAGGGGATCAATTCCGAAGATTTGCCGGCGCGAAGAGTGAGAAAGAGAGGGTCTCAATTAACCAGCAAAAGGAAAATGACTCGACTTTGTTCTAGAAAAGGTCTATCTGAAATGCTTAGGGCAGAAACAAGAGCTGGAGTTGGCTTCGAAGAAGCTGTATCCCAAACTTGAGACCCCTGATGGACCTTATGCCATAGTAAGCCTAAATTTATGATCATTTGGGAAGAAGTGTAATCATAGATTAACTAAAGCTCTGAACACTATTATAGAACAAGCTTGATGAGTCTCGACCTGATACCAAGGTAAATTCAGGGAATACAATCACCTCCCGCCAATCTTATCGCAGACAAAGTGATATATCTAGTAGATTACGACCGTGGGCGTATGGCCGGGCTCTGTGAAGTCTGCCTTAGCATTTCTGTTGCATAAGGTGCTCACAGTATATAGCAAGCGGGCAGCAAGTCTAGCCAAGATACCCTAGTCCTAAGAGAATGCCTATGCTTAGGGGCGCGAGAGAATATAGAAAGGATAAAAGATAGGGCTTTGCCTGTTAGGAGCTGGTATAGTATAGTAGTACTCGAATTCATTCTCGCTTATACCACGGCTGCGATCTACACTAGATGGCCATAGACGGCATTCCAGGCGAGTCGTTCTTCGTTAACAATCTCGTCGAAAGGGTCCAATATGCCATTCCTGTCGAGGTCGAATGGCATTGCCTCCCAGGGATTGGGTGATGGTCCCGGTCCTCAGTAGCTGAAGAACTTGCTTATGCTTTTGGATATCGAACCTGTGCTATATGACGTTTTAATTCCGGTACGGCAATATCCCCCTAAATAGCCTCTAAGCTATACTAACGTTTGTCATAGCGTGATATACCCATAAGCAACGAGCTTTTCGTTGGGTGAAATCTAGGCTTAATAAGGCTCTATGCCACTCGGCGAGTAACGGCAAGAATCGGGCGGGAAGACTTGGCCATATTCAGAGTCGAGCTTATTAGGCAGACGTTTGGCAATAGGTGGTAGCCTAGGTTTCCCTGGTAAGAGGCGAATGGGTATATCGCCTCGATCGAAATTGACCTTGGGCTGGCAGCCTATGACAACGCAAGGCCCGTATAGTCACACACAGCCGACTCGGGAGATATGCTCTGGTTGCGAGCTGAAGTCTCCTGGCCTCCTCTCTTGGCCCGTACTATTAACGCTGTCATCTAATCCAGTCCGACCTGGCCTGATTTTGACAAATTGATTGACATCACAGCGCGCCAAACCTTCCGCATCGTCATCGTGGACCATTGTGCCACAGTAACCTGCCTCCTCTCTCGACTCCCGGCACACCCCCAAACTATAATCATCCAAGAAACAAATCCTCCAGAAGAAACGCCATCGCGAGGTTTCTGTAGCCATGACGCAACGGCGATAGGATAGGGAACTACCTAGGTATTATGAAGAGCCACTAGCCGAATCGGTAACATCTTCAACCTCGAGGCCCTTAGCAAGAAAGACATGGCTCCTATTGCCGTCCCAACCTAGGTCCTAAAGAAAAGACAGCAATGCCACCTGAGAGCTGCTTCAAACCTCGGAAACGGCTGCGGGTAGGACGCAGAGGTTCTTGTTAACCAGTCTCATCAACGGAGGGTATGGCTTTAAGGCAGACATACCTTAATCACGATACTTGGAGCGATAGATCACCAAGATTCGAATATCGAGTTTGCAAAAGACTTTTGTTGTCATTCAAGAGAGGGACAGGACCAGCTCATATCTTCATCGCAACGCTCTGACCATGATAAGGAATGTTCGCCTCCATAGTCCCCAAAACATACATACATGTGAGTCGGTTGTTCACCAACTATAGACCCGTTGCTACCCATTCCAGTAATCCCAAATACCCAGACCGTAATCCGCACGCCGAAGTAGTCAAGAACAACTCGAACCTATATCACCTACATTCCCAATAGAAACACCTTGTCCCATTCCAATCAACCATGGATAATAGAGATAGCTGAAGGCATCATGAATGGCCCCAGCGCCGACGAAAGAATACTGGCAATGTTACGGGCCATGTCCGACTTTTTGCCCAAGCACCACAACGCCTTGGTGCAGTCTTCACATCTCCTCACCAAACCCACGAAACGAGGAGCCTCCAAAGCCGCGGGGTCGTGCCTTACGTTCTCCTCCACTTCGGTCAGGAGAAGGATGGCTGCCTTTGTAAACGCCCTAATGAGTATCATGGTCCAGGGCTCTGTCAAAATGGACCCCTCAACGACGGCAAAATGCAGATCCGACACACCAGTTCCAGGGACATCGCCTGCTCGGGGGCATGTGGAAACTCGGGCCAAGTCCGAGAGGATCGCCGCACTGTCCCTCCGCAGGGATGTCACCACGTTCGCAGCTTGGCGAACTTGAGTCGAGTAGTCCAACCCTAGCTTGTGCTCGTCAACAAGCTCAATCAAATCAGCCAGCAGCAAGGCGGCACAGTGGAAGTGAGCCACTACACACACAAACCAACTCTGGATGTGTGTTGGAACCGTGTCGTACTGTTCGACCAAGTCTCGGAAAAAAGCGCCATAAGTAACATTCCAGTGCTTGTACACAGCCATAGCATTCGAGATGACCTTCTCGACCGGCTCGCCGCGGTATTTGCTCCTGACGGTATTCTGAAGGTACGAGACGTGGCGGAATAGTATGACTTTGATGGGAGCCGCAGTGACAACGCCCTTGGCGGCAGCATCATACGAACAAGGCCAGCGAAGAACTCCCTCCTTGTTTTCGCGAACGAAAAGTTCTGCCCACCACCTCGCGTCTTGTGGTCGGTACTCAATGTTGTAGGATTCGTGCTCTGGGTGATCCGGATAAGTCGGGTCGTGATGGCACTCCTCGTCCGACACCACAACAGGTCGGCCGTTCATGGACGACGAGACTGTGTCAAACATTACTGTCATCCAGTACACAAGACCAATGGTGCCCCTGTCTTCCTCACTCAAGGATTCAGCGGAAGTAGCTTTCTCCAGTCCGAGAGAGCTCTTGGACGCATCAAGCACCCCGGTCTCTCGGGCCTCATACTGAAATTTGAGAGCATGCATTTTCCGTGCAGCTCGCTCCATGAATACTGGTGGGCCTTCCTGGGCAATGATCTCGCTAAGCTGGGAGGCGATAGATCCTTCGCCATGAGCGATGGGGCTTTCACCGCCAAAGTTGCTCATGCTGTACGGCTTGTCGATCATGTCTTCCTCATCGATTGGCTTCTGCGCCAGACCCATTATTAAGTCGGCACAAACCACGCGGAAACACTCCATATCTGAACAGTCCTGAAGAGCACGTTTCGCTTGGGCCCAGAATGTCCGTTGAAGTGTCCGATCAAAATCTTCGTTAATATCGTCAAACTCTGACCGCATGCTATCAAACTGCGATATGCTTTGAGGAAACCTGTCTCGCTCACGTTGACTGCCTTGAGCCCACTGTGTTGCAAAAGCCATGATGGCCAAGTGCAATGCCTTGGATGCGGCACGGTCTTCTGACTTGCTGAGTCGTACTAGCTTCGTCGCCTGTGCTTGCTTGTCGAGCTGGATTACCCGACGGTAGATTCTGTTGTCTTGCTGTTTCGGCTGGCCAACACTGAGCCCCTCGAAGTGAGAGGCCAGCCAGCTAACACCATTGTTAGACGGCCGAGCAATGGTGTTGGGCTTATATGGGCAGGTTTCCTCTGATAGCCAGCAAGACAACGCATGCTCCAGAACGTCGTGGTATATCCGCATCAAATTGTCCGAGATCATGTTGTTATTTGTCTTTGTCATCATGTTGTGGGTTACCGAGAAGGGCGAGATCGAAGTACCATAGCTCCTTGCCATGCTCTCTGGGTAGTGGCGTACGCTAAGGGAGCGGGATGAAATATCGCTTTCGTAAGAATTGGAGACCGAGGGAGATGGTTGGAAAGGAACGTCGCTACCCACGGACTGGGTTTGGAATAGAGGCCATCCGTTTTCGCCGTTTTCCTCCTCGTTTGTTACTCGTTGCCGGGCGTGAAGAGCTTGACTCGTGAGTTCACTGGGGGGCGTAAGGTCCATTGGAGGCGGATGCGCTGGGGTCGAGTGCGGCTCGAGGCTGTGGAGCACAGTGTTATGCAAACCTGCATCGAAGGCAGTCGGGTCGAAGACGTTATTCACGGGCATAGTATCGAAGGTTGTGTTGGGGAAGGCCGGAAAGTTGGCGAAGTTGGCGTCCATGGGACCCCAGCATGTTAAATCGTGTGTTGTCGGGGGCGCCTGTAACATGTCTAGCAAGGCAGTGGCATTAACATCGAGGCCATGAGTCGGCAGAGGCGCCTGTGTGGGCGAAGGGCCTGTCTGCTGTTGAGGGCGCGGCCGTTGACGTTTAGCCTTGGTGCGCGATTGATCGGGGACGCGGCGGGCATTGGCTCCATTCTGGGCAGCAATATCGCCGTTGGCGTGGGCGTTGGCAGGACCAGTCTGTAGTTGGGCTCGAACCCAGTGGAATGTGCATTGTTTCCGAGTGCGAAGGCAGTATGAACATCGTAGGGCTCTCGAATCAATCTCATCTGTGAGGTTTTATTGGACCCTCGGTTAGCGTCGTCGACATCGGGAAAAGACGCGAGGAGGGGGAGGAATGCGAAGAAATGGAGAGCAGGAGAACTCACCCAGATGCTCCTCGGCGAGAGAGACGCCAGTGGCACCGTCGGCGCCATTGCGAAGCTTCTCCGGGTTTCGCTGGATATCCCAGAGGGAGGGCGCGTCGCATGCCCGTTTGGCCTTGCGGCACTGATCGCAGGAACGGTTCTGGCGTCTCATGGTTGGCAGCGGGCGAGCGACGGGGGCGACTCGAGCCGACGAAGAGGGAGGATTTCGAGATTGTATGGCAGCGCAGCGTCGCGTCAGGGCTCAGCGACGGCGATATGCCCTGATAAGGTCTGAGAACGGCAGGCGGAGACAGCTGAAGGTCAGGCGAAAGTGGGCGACGCAGGTTTGAAGATGGATGAAGTTTAGGAAGATGGAGACTCGAGAAGGGGAAGGGAGATGAGATTTGCCGCGCAGCCCCGCGAGGGAAGGGTTTGGTGCTGGGCGAGTGGGTGGGCAGAGGCCTGGGGCCGGGGGGCGCAGCGCCAATTTTTTGGCTCTGCAGTGGGCAGCGGGCAGTGGTGGGCAGTACCCAGCAGCACATCCTCTCAGTGGGTGCCAGGTGCTGGGTTTCGCTGGGCTTACTGGGATTAAGATTCTCCGCTTTCCCGAAGAGGGTTTCACCTCCCCCGCACCCCGCTAATCTACACGGGTACTAGACCTGCTGAGACCTGCCTAGAGCCAGCGCCCGATCCAGGATTGGGTGCTCTCGAATTGGAAAATGACACAGCACCTGATGACCAGTGGCGATCGGGCCTCTCAGAGACTCGAGAATCGACGTTTCCCGGGGAAAATCAGGGCAAGGATGGGCGGCCAAGGCTCGCCATTTGTTGGTTAGTGCCTGCCTGACATTGACTTGATTGACTCGCTGGCCACGTTGGTTGTCTTGACCTCTTGCGGAGACGGGCTCTTGTTGCTGCCCTTTGGTGGTGGGTTCCCATGGATGGCCATGGCCATGGCATGGCCCAGAGCTGTTGGTTGGCACACTGTTGCTAACCTCGACTCGCTGAGCCGGTACGCTCGGGTGAGAAGCCGTCCTCCGAACTCAGCAGCCTCGAGTTCTCAAGAGCCCGATACAACCTGGAAGGTTCCGGCTGGAGGATCTTCGCGACGATTTATTCCCATTTGGGGCCTAGTCGTTGTCCGGCGTCCCAGTAGCCAAGCCTTCTGGGAGCCACAGGGTGCAGCCGGAAGAGCGAAAAGGGGGGCCGAGACTCAAGACGTATTACGTACGACAAATGAGAGGACGTTTTCAACTGGGAAAGGAAATGAAACCTGAGAGGAATGGTGAAAAGGGCAAGCTTCGAGAAAATGAGGCGGCGACAGGGAGGGTTGCAGAGACACAAGAAAACCCCTCCAAGTTACCTGTCATTCGCAGGGGAGGTGCTCGTGCCCGTAAAATCCTGCTAAAGCCGGTAGAGTCGTCTCTTCTCAACACCGACAGAGAAAAAAAAGAGGAAAAAGAAAAAACTTCCCAGGTTCCCTAGCATAACATGCGCAAGGGGACTTGCTCCTGTGAGGATCCTGCAGCACGTCGCGTGCGCGGCTGCAGCCAATCACATGAGCGCTTAACAGCCCCTGGCCTCACCTAAACATTCGATAAGCTGCCAACCAGCAGGGATGCAATGTCATGCCAAACTTGGATCCCAGCGACCGGGCCATTGTCACCTCGTCGCCGCTATTGCAGCAAATATGTATGCAGTTGCATGTTGAAAAGTCCTCGGCCCCTGCATTCTATGAGGGCAAGTCCTTCATCAGGAGGCTCCATGCCGCTGTCTAAACCCAAGAAGTAGTTTTGGCAGCTCGATCCGACCCCACAGGTTCCCTCACACTGCTGGGATACCGCCCTGTTCGTTGACGTTCTGTCGACGCCAAACTATCACAAGAATAGATGAATCTCCGCGCGGCTCGCCAATCTTGCTGCCAGATACATGATAGATCTCGGCCATATTCTAGAGTCGATCAAATACATGAGATCTCTCAGCTCTCATAAATTCTGCCTGCCGCTGATTTCCGTCCAAAGTGTTGAGCGCTTGTTAACGTGATATGCTCCACAACAGAGAATGTTACCTCGCCTGGCGTGGTGATCTGTGGCCCCTCGCACGATTGGCGACGTGGAACCCCAACAAGCTTAACTCTAAGCCCAATCGATAATTTATCTCGAGTATCAGTGATAAGAGACAGGCTCAACAGTGAAGGCTTTCGTCCCTGCTTGAATCGAGATTGGCCCATCTCCAGAACCCATGTGTTGAAGCCGAGTTCGGAGTTGCGTACCTAACTTATCGGGACTAATTCCCTCATGTTGTATCCCTAGAGCTTAGCTTTTGAGTCCGCCAATCTGGCGATTGACATGTTAAACCATTGTCTCAAATGTTTGTAGTTGACCTCTAAGCTGAGTCGCTAACGTCCGCTGACATTTGCATAGCACTACTGTTACCTGTGTCGAGGCCACTCTCAGGCAAAAGTGACGCCAACGTCAAAATAGAAAATCGACCAAGGAAAACATCGAGACTCGTCAGAAGATCAATCGGTCACTGGAATGCCAGAACCGGTTCCTACCGTGTAAACGTCGGTTTCACCGGCCAATAAACCTTGCACCACCTTGGCACTTGGATACCCACCTCCACTAAGCTTGGTGGTCATGAGCTCCCTTCTAAACACCATTCACCCAACAGCAGCCGCAAAAGCCGCGTAGACACGCCACTAGTCATACAAGCTCGCTACCGAATGCTATGGCCTTGCCCTTAAATAGCATTGACGCGGCGCAATCCGCCGTCGCAAGCCATGATATGATAGCAACTGAAGCTCTCTCTATTCACATGTTTTGCCGGCCGCGGGGGATCCACTCCCCACCGCCAGATGCGGGGAAGAAAATCCGGGGTGCAGCTGCTGTGTTCCTGAAATCCCACGCGGAGATCGCGATAGGCTCTGATACGATGTGTCATGGGGCCAGAATCGCTTCGCCTGGCCAAAGGTGGTCGATATGCATGGTCAGACGTGAACGTGTGAGCTGGAGGATTGCGTGGTTGGTAGAAACGCGGCCAACCATTGATGAGATGTGATGACTGATGACTCGGCCAATACCCGCTGATCTTGCCCTGATAAACCCAGAAAGGAAGCAACCATCGATGTTTCGGAACTAGATAGACAATGGCCTGTTGAGTTTCGGGGTTTTTGTCGACTGGGGACTTCGAGGCAGCCCGTCATCGATTCCTACGTCTCAGAACAAGCTGAGCCATCATGAAGTGAGGTTGGGAGCCCACCATCAAGATGGAACAGGCACGGTCGAGATCTGCTTGGCTTACGCCCTCACGACCGGCATTGAGGGGAAAAGAGGCTTGCCACATGCGTTCTAGAATGAGGCTCTCTCTAGCTGCGACTACATGACTCGTTTGCTTCTAGACTACCCGCCTTCACGATAACCGTGCCCTAAAGCCAATAATATCGGCTTCAGATGAAACCCCCCGTAGCCCTTGGTCGGCAATCATTACCCCGAGTCAGGGAAGCTCAAGTCGGTGAAGCTCGAGTCGGTCAGTGAAAGAAGCCCCAGGAGCTTGGACTGGTGCCCGGGTTGGCTTAAGCTCATGATGGAATTCGTGGTTGAATCACGGCAACGTGCATGTGTTGATGCGAATAGTGTTCATGAGAGTGACTACAAGCAATACACTCAACTCGTCGTTGAGGTTACACACATGGAAATGCCTACCCCAAAACGATAGGCTAGCTTCAGCAGAGGGCAAAGGCGCTTGATGCTCACAAGGCCTGCGCCACTCGGGTCGGTAGATCACGCCCATGACAGTCTTTCCCAGCTGGTGCTTACAGGTATTCATCATCTAATGCGGCTCCTTCCAGGTTCGATTTCGGAAATGCCCGTTTTTCAATGCACTTAGACTAAACCCGACGTTTTGCTAAAACAAGGCTTGACACTCTCTAATTTTCCAAGGTGACAGAGGAGCATACCAGAGCTCCCCTATTGGTCCGCTCGTGCCGTTCAACCAACCTCACAATCGTTCTGAGGCTGCTTCTCAACTAGGACCGGGCCTCGTCATCGGCACATTCGGCTTCCATCTTCTGCACTCAACATACGAACTCGCAAAGCCTCTCTGAGCAAGGATGTAGCACACCCTACTCTCTTTGACAGGCTTCCGCGATATGCGACCCATCCTATGAAACCTCGCTGCAGCCACAGCTGCATTAATTCCCCCCAAGTTCCCTCCCATTGGCTTTCTAACGGTGCGACAAGCCAACGCGGCGCGGGGAAGCCCTGGCAGAGCACAAGGCCCCCCTCCAAGAACCAGCGAAAACTTATGATAATGTGGGATTGTTGCATGACAATCTGACAGCTGTTATCTCTTTTCCCTCAAATTTCGATGTCTGGATTCGTGCGTTTTCTGAACGTCTTGCGTCGTGGTGTTGCGAAGCATGGGGCCGAGCATGGGTGTCTCACGGCGGCCCCTCGGGCTGGGCAGAAGACACAACGACCCCGTGGGGGCGGGAACGCAGCTGCATCTTCTAGATCCGAGAAACCCTCGTCAATAAGGCGACTTTGTAATTTGAGGCTGCACAGAGCCGACCATCCAGAAGGAATGTGGCTGCTGTGTGAGGTTGTACTCAAGGTGACAGGCAAACCTTGGCTCGTTGGGCGGCCGCGAAGTTGCGGGCAACATGAGCGCAGTTGTGAGCTCAGCATCCGCAGGCTAGAACCCAAGTGCGCGAGTTCCGAGTATTCATTTCTTTCTGGCTCGGTCATTGCTTATCGCTTGTTCAGTGATGGCCGATTTTATCTTGCTTGATACCATCTCGGCGCTGTATGGTTTAGAATGTGATATGTGATGCCCTAGGTGCAGGCGCTAGGTAACTGATCTCTCGCACCGCCCTCTACCGATGCAAGCTTACCCTCGGTCGTCAAGTTATTTCTACCTAGGTAGTTGAACGATCGGCATCGTTGCATTCGTCTGTCTAAGCACGGCTTTGTCCTTCCGGCTTAGCTTCCGAGGATGGTTCTCCGCAGCGAACTGCCTTGAATGGTGGTACTGAGTCGGAATGCCAGAGCCGGAAACCCTTTCTCGAGGCAATGCCGTGAAAACCACAACCCATGCTACAGTCTGAGCTCCAGTCTCTCCGCCGGCTTTGCTAGAAGTTAATAGTACACTCACATTCATATATGCACCTCATTGGCTGCAATGGACTTTACACCAACCATGGCAGGCTTCAATCTCATCTAGAGTAGCCAAACACTGAAACAAAACAAGACTCGACTGGCACGCTTCTCAAGGCAAACGTGGGTGTATTCATACATGAGTGTCTTTGAGAACGAAGAGATACTAAACTCTATGGCCAAAGTCAGGTCTTCGTTTCCCGCGTTCTTCAGCCATCTGCGGCAGGACGGACCTTGTGCTCGAAAGTTGTCTTTTGAGTGTCAATGACTAGTGCCTCATAAGCCCTTAGTTGGCCAGGCGGCTTGGTATTATGTTCCCTCCAGTGGCTCAAAGTTCACATGCTTCCCAGCTCCACGCGTCCAGATCTCGTTACCATCTCCATCAACCAGATAATTTTTGGATTAATGACACGTTATCTCCCTTCAACAGAATTTGGCCTGTATTAACGTTAGCAAACAGCATATATCAAGGGAGGAGTTGATCGTACCCAATTCTCTCCGAGACTCCTTGTCGTTGGTCTTGGTGATTTGCTTAACCTCGACGGCGTCATCGACAACAATGTTCATGAATTCGTCAAAGCCCTGCACATGAGTTAATACTTGCTATAAGTAACCTGAACTGACGACTGACTCTGATCTTTCCCTCAATTCGAATAGAGAGCTGCTCGTACAGCCAGATGCTCACGGTAGCGCGCTACAACCAGTCAGCAATAACCCCAGAAACCAGACAATTACAGGGTGGACCAGTCGGTGGGCCTCAAGAACACGATGGAGTCGACACCCGGCGCACAGGTAACGGATATTGGATCTGATGTGCCCTCCACGGTGTGTGGCTAGGCTGCAACAACCGCCGTGGGTCCTCTCACGCCCAGCAGGTATAGGATGCTCATGTTCCTAAGCCATACTCGGCGCATGAGCTGTAGCCCATCTCATGACCTCCGGCTGCTAGCCAATATCCATACCAGGCGCCCAGATGTTTTAGAATGGTTGTCGGTGCATCGTGTTTCTTGAAGCATTGGCGGTCAAGCGCTTGGGCACCAACGTCCGCGCGAGGCGATGGCGGGATGAAACTCACCGATCGAAGGAGCTCGAAGATTCGGTTACTATAGCGCATTAGTAAAAGGTTCTCACACTTGGCTATAAAGCGAGCATTCGCGTCGCGACGCCGCATAGGGAAGCCGAAGGCTTACATGGGAAGGACAATGACACGGCGACCGCCGCCACCACCACGACCAGTCATTGTGTATCAGAAAGCGCGAGTGTCTTAGGCGTAGGTAGAGTGTTGTCGGGTCCGGGGTTGGGACGAGGGGACGTGATATCAAAGTTGGAGCTGCTCGATCACCGCGATTCTGGTGTCGCAAGATCAGAGTGGAAGCTCTGAACGCCAGCCCAAAAACTTAGCGGGGTCGGAAAAACCTTCAGCCGACAAACGTCTAAGCTGAACCTCGCCGCCATTAATGACCCTGTGTATCACGAAACATGGAAGCAGCTTGCATTGTGTGTAATTCCATCAGTTCATGAATCATTCGCTTGGTTTCTCCCCGGACCCTGTTGTTGATATCTGTTGCTCTACGTTTGTAACAAGAGCTTGCCTTCAAGTAGTCCTCACGAGGTCCTAAAACGGTCGCCAGACACTCGTTTGCTTCGAAAAGGCTACAAGACTGACACTTCATTGTCATGTATTTGTATTTAACGGCAGGCTAATGACAAAGACATGGTTGATCTTACTCTGGACGCCACGGATATCTCTGGAACAAAAATGCCTATGACGACCCTACTTATCTCACCCATCAATGATTCGAACCCCGACTTATTCCACTGACTTTATTAATCCATTGGCTCAACTAAAACTCACTTAGCGGCCGAGGAGACATTGGTGGTTTGTTGCTGACAAAGACTGAGAAGCTTGCTTGTTTTTTTGGTGAAGGCTCCAGGCTACCCGCAGAAAGGAAACGGAGAGAATAACATCGGCCTATGTTATTGAACCGTTTTTAAAGCGAGTTTCCGTATTGGCCCAATAGATCCGTGCGCGGTCAAACATTTTCCGACCGACATGGTCTGGCTCAAAGAAACCGACGATTATCTTTGTCGGGGCCAGACATGACTGTCACTTGCGTTGTACGGACAAAGTACCACAAATGGAATGTCATCCAAGGTTGCGGAAGATAAAAAGCCCGGCAAGCTCATCTAAGCAGAATAGGTATTCAATCTACATGGACGAATAGTCAAGAACGCCTCACGATCCTCCGATTCACCCTTAATTCTCGTACCAGAGTCCTGGTGACGATGTGGCAGTATTGGAGCAGGTTCATTACCAATTGAGAACTAAGGAATAGGGCAATCGGGTACAAATCAACGTCTATGAAGTATTTATCGAATCATTTGCTTGGTCCACTTCAGTTATGCGGAGTTCAATCTTGCTTTTTCATGAACGTCCATGTCTAGGGTGGCGTATTTCAGCAAGCATCTCCAACGAACCGCATATCTCTTCATGCCTCAAATTAGATAATTAGCGATCATAGTATGCCTAATTTAGCCTTAGAATACAGTATGAAACTTGATCTCATGGCAAACTTATGTCCTTTGCAAACAGAGACTCGGGCAAAGCGCAGTTATCAGCAGGCACCCACATATCCATTCACCTGGTGGACACCCGGTGCCAGGTAAACTGGAGGAAATCAAGTGAATATCGCAGGAACTATTTTAACAGCCTCTTCCCTCATCTTCTCCTCAAATTCTTCCTTGACCCTGCATCAACCACAAACTATCGCCTATATAACCCAAGGCAGGATGCACCCTCAGAGGGACTCGCCCTTTTCCCTCCCTGCGGAGGTTTGCATACCCGTCTAGCAACATTACCTCATCCTCAACTCAGGAAGCATGTTGCCAGACCGCTTTTCAAGGGAAATGACCACATTCAAAACATATATCTCCCGATGCATGCGGCGCGTTGCATGCTCACGTGCAACAAGATGTACAAAGACATGCAACACTTTGCCCTCTGCGACTCGACTGTCCTGCTAGCAAAGTCAGAAGGCGGTTTGTTTATCAGTAAGACCTCAGCGGTGAAACTAAATCACCTGGATAGTGTGACAATCATTCTAGCGATGCGAGATCTCAACTTCAAGGCATGATGTCTTTTACTCGCCCACCTATTCTGCACTTCCGGTCTCAAAAAGATCATTATCGAATGGCACTACCCTAAGATGTACCTAATACTTGAAGTTGGAAGTGGTGGGCTATATGTGTACTTCATGGAGTGGCTCACCTTGTTCTGGGATTCTCCCTCTGACCATCCATTTGCGAGGCCTAGAACCAATTCTGAGGCCTGGACATCGCGGTAAATTTGATAGAATGAGTATAATCTTTGAAGGTGAATGGAAAGACCCCGGGACGATGCGTCACTACATAACTACCTAGGTAGGGGTAGGTGTGTGTCGGTGGCAGAGGTTGTTCGATTCCGAATAGTTCATCCTCACGAGAGTTCGAGGGTCTGTAATTGGCCAATGAACAGCATCTATTAGGAGGGAGGTGTAGGGCCTAGGTGGTGAGAGCGAGACAGAGTGGTGCTGAGCATAAGTCATGGATCATATATAACATCAATCTAGTCTGAGATATACAAGGAGATACTGACAGTCTATGTCATCTCATAACCAGCATGAGCAACAATCAGCTTTCAACTTCATCCATCTTACCCTCACACCCAAATGACCAAATATCCAACAACCATAACCAAAGCAAGCCCAACCCCTGGCCTCGGCCGCCCAGCTGCGCCCTCTTGCTTCAAGACCTGATCCGTGAACTGCCCCTCAACATTCCCCCTCGGCCAATACTCACAGACAAGGTACCATCCCCTCTCACCGCACAGCTTCCTCCCACATCCAACATCAGTCGTGTTCTTCCAGACGAGCTGCGTGAAGTGTCCCGTGTCCTTGCTAAACTCTCCCTCGTCAAAGTCATAATCGTCGCGCTCATCGCCCCAGGCTTCGATGCTCGCTGTGACGTTGAGGTAGCCTATGGCCAAGTTCTCGCCGTATGGCCCTCCTGAGTGCTCAAACTCGCAGTCATCGTTGTCATCGAGGTAATCCGTCGCAAATTCCTCGAGTGTCTTGTTCCAGGTTAAGGAACTCGCGTTGTGCTCGTCACGGTAGAAATTTGTGCTGTTGAGGACGGCCGAGGTGAAGGACTTGCCCGTCTTCCATTCAGGCTCATTGGAAGGAATGACAGGCGGAGCAGTGACTGTGACAACCTCATCGGCGGCGAGGCCGAAGCCGAGGAGTGACATGAGGGGTAAGAGGATGAATCTCATGGCGGCGGCTAAGTGGTACAATTGGGGTGATGTCGTGTAAGTGGTGGTGAGGCTAGCAATCTGCTGCTTGATGTGGTTACAGCAAAAACGACACGGAAACAAAAACTCAATTCATAATTTTGCGACTTTGTTGGCGGAATGCATCACAAAAGCCAAAAGAGCAGACAGTCTGGACAAAATATCCAACCTCTTTGTTCCCGCCAGCCTGCTTTTCCATCTGCTGGCCTTGGAATGGGCCCGACCAATGACGTATGCCTACCCTTCGCCAATGGAGGAGCTGCACATGGCGGACCTCGTGAACTCAATGATGAGGGGACAAGGCTGGGCAGAGCCTTGGTTGTCCAGTTCCGATGCCCAGGCCTCTATTATGAGATCCAGCTCAGCCTCATGCTCACGGAGAGAGGAGGGCACAGAGGCTCAACTGGAGGGTTGTCAGAGCCGAAACATCGAGTTAATATTAGGCTTAGGTATCCCTCGACGGTGCCGAACTGGCGGGGTGGTGGGCTTCCTTAATCCCCACCATAGCTCAGGATGGCAGCACAGTTGGCGCTTATGTCGAGGACCGAACCGTCCATTGACCAAGTCCATCTGTGCATGTGTCAATTCTCTGGCGGCGGCTGTGTCTTCCTCCAATCCATCCAATCCATCGCTTGCTTCAAAAGCGCTCACGCTCAGACCGGCTGGAAGAATGAGACCCCCACGAGAATTAGCGCCCACCACCCCCTAGCCGTTGCCGCATCTCCAGCCTCAAGTAGGTAATAGACAGCGGGAAAAAGGATCGCTTCTCAGCTCCGATCATAGGCCCAGAGGTTATGAGTCACAGGCTGTTTGCTCCATTCTAGAAGCCCTGCTGCCTCTTGTTGCTCCACAGGTGTGCGCGAAAAGAAAAGAGCGCTTCACTAACGCAGCACTGCGGATTCCCAGTGGTCCTCTCATCACAGCCGAGTTCTAGATTCCCTTCTTGACTGGGCTTGAAACCGGTCAAAAGTCTGTTTATCCCAAGGACATGTGCTTGGGCGCGATCAGCCGGGACTTGAGCGATTAACCCATCACTAGCCTCTCTCCTTGACGCTTATCATTTGCCGTGCATGTCGACGAGTGGCTGTGAATTAAGTCATCGCGAATTGAGGCTGCTCTCATGGGTCCAGTCTCAAGACAAGACTGACCGCGAATACGCCTCATCGTACCTTTGCCGTCTTCTTTAGCCGTGGGTAAAGAATGAAAAGAAAAATCCAACTGCCACTCCCAACAAAGACGCCTCTCGTACGTCAACCGCGTCGCAGATCCTCCCTATTTCCTGCAGACACGGTCAACAAAAGACGTAAGTGCCCCCGGCGATACTTGCGGCACTCATCGTGAGGCGTTGATTTGCCGTACGATGTTTCCCACCGATTGCATTTCGTTGGTGAACTGTCATGCCACAGCGCCCCATCGTCGCCCCGAAACTTCACAAGTAAAATAAAAGAGAAAAGTGCATCCACCCGCAGGTGAACCCACGCGTAGATTGTTGATGATTTGCCCAAAGTCGCCAGGACCCTGCTGATCACCTCGACGTAGATCTCCTGGGCATGACGGCACAGTGTCGCATCTGACCGCCTGGGCGAAAGGACTTTACCCGAGTTGGAGTCTTGAAACCAGTTTTCTCGACCACAATCCGAGCGCCACTTTCGCTTTGCCACTGACAAGTCTCGTCAATCGAGCCGAGCAAGAATCTTGGTCGACACAATCCGAAAAGGAACACAGGCCCGAAACTCCCTGGTCGAGCTGGGTCTGACTTGCATTGGGCGCTTAAAAGCCAAGAGCCCAGCAAATGTGACGCACAGATTGTTGTTCCCGAGGATTAAGCGCTCAATTCGCAAAGTTCCACACATCGTAGTGTTTCGAGGCCTTTTTCTTCGCCACATGGTTGGCGCACTAAGTGACGCGCCATGCTCAACGGCCGATTCTAGCCATGCTACGGAATGTCTTCCGCACGTCGGAAAGCCTCCACCACTGGATACCAAGTTAGCAGGCTGATCTATCTGAGATAGTCGTCGAGTTAACTGATCCTCAGAGTCTCAGCAACTTGCAATTGCTGGGCCATTCATAGACAAAGTCTCGTGTGGCGCAGACACGACTCTACCCTGCCGGCATACGAGTTATCACTTGTAAATAACTCACAGGGACCAAGATCACCCACGAACTTCCCGGTGCGGCTTAAAGGCAACGCCACAGGGCCCGCCGTTCGTGGCCAAATTCAAACCAGTGTGTGTGGAAGCCCCTGCAGCCTCCAGGACCTGCTGTACCTATGTACCTTCAAGAGACATCATCGCATGTTATCTCTCATGACTTGGTTCTTCTTCATGGCGCGCTCGTATTGAATCAGTCGATATCTCGTTCCATACAGACCTAGGAGAATCTCCCTCTTATGTCCTTCGTTTGCAGCGTGGTGGAGCGAACTGTATGTGATACATAAGATATTAGTTTACCACTTGTGGTACTCCTTTGTTAGGGTGTTTATTGGCCGTCGCTCTAACCTTCTTGAGGCGATTCGAGACGCCCCCCCGGCACAGTATGGGGATGATTAACGTTGAAAGATGATCGGGTCAAGATTGATTCCTTGATATCCCGGCTCGCATCTGCGAACGCTCGCGCTCATCGACGGCCTAGACTCGGTGCTGAACAGGGTATCCTGCAGCACGCATGGTTATCCCGTCGCATAAAATGTTCCAAATTGGTCGGCAATGGATGTGTATGAATACCAAGCTGATTTGCCGGCAAATATGAATGCACCTTGATCCTAAGGTTAGCCAGATAGGGGTAGACTAGGACCTCGACTAACACTAGCTCTGGAGGGCCATCCGCGATTGCCTGGGGATGGAGCTTTTAAGGAGCCTCATCCTCGGCAATAGGCCGCGGATACGTGACACTTCTCCGTAAGCCCTGATTAATCGTCCAAAGGACTTCCCTTGAAGGCTGGCACACCTTTCCTTGGAGGCCCGTGATCGAACCGGCACGTCACCATCTCCGAGACTTCATGTCCGGCCACCAATGAGAAGTTTGCATACGCATGCACCCCGAAGCTTACGGTTCGTGGCCGCGAAGCTTCTCCGGAATTTCAGGGACAAGCAATTGGACTCTCGGGGTCCAAAAAGCACCGTAACATCCGAAAGGGCGTTGAAGTGAGCGCTGATCGAGACGCCGCACCCCGGCCCCTCGGCAGACTCGATTGTTAGTCTCATGAGAGTCAGCTTCAATATCTTCCTCCTCTAGTAAGATCAGCCACGGCGTGTTGAGACATCTCCAGTTCCTGTCAACGGGGCGCCGCAAAAAGAAGAAAATCTGGGGAAGCCAGGGATGGCTGCTGGATGGTGGTGTGTGCGCCGTCAACTCCAGGGCCAGGGGGCCTGCTAACCAACGACCTTCCCCAGACCAGGGCGGGCCCCGGATCTTTCTGCTTTCATCCTTGGCTGGAGAGAGTCTGGGGGATTCAAGCCCAAGCTCCGCTAGACGCATTTGGGGTAGCTAAAAGCACGGTGACTGGCACCAACATGCTCCTCGTACCGTGCGAGGTCGCAAGCTGAATGTCAAACCAATGGGCACGGTCGTGGCTTATTCCATGACCAAATGTCCGGCTGAGAGAAGTCGACAACAAGTGGCGTGCAGGGGTTAAACGAAGCAGAGGCCGCAAGGGAGGGAAGAAAACGTGGAAGAGCACCCATTTTTGTCTTGTGGATTCGCTCCTCAGTCCCAGAGGTTAGTCTCACACGCATAGGCGCGAGTTGTGGTGTGGCAGACCCCTTCGTTCCCAAGGTTCCATCAATTCCTGAGGTGACGAGAGCACAACTGTGAAAGATGTTTCGGGCAGAGAGGCTTCGCTCAACCGCTGCATCACCCGAATACCGACACAAAGCGTTCGAGAGAGTCGGGGTTATGTCAGCAATTCTTGGCGGTTGTTGAATCACCTCGAGAGCTCGTCATGGTGATTTAATGTTGTTTGAAGGAAGAACCGTGATAACCGAGCGACATCGCTCATTTCGTCTCCATGGTTCCGAACGAATGGCAAATCCTTAAACCGACAAGCATGCCGGACGTGGCTGCAGGAGCTTCTGGGCTGGCTGTGGGCCATAGTTGCACCTGACCTGTCTTTGATCCTGGGTTCCCTGGAGATATTCCTCTTTCTGGAGCTGGAATTCTGGGGTTCCAGGGTTCCGCAGACAATGGAGGCCTGTAGTTGTAACGGCAAGACCTGTAACCAAATCTCCAAAACATGCAATTTGGGGTCAATGCTTCCGTTTCTAGGGCTGACTTTGAAGCCAAATTCAGAGAAGGAAATCTCCGCCGTCGTGTATTGGAGAACATTGGAGAAATAGTTCGGGGAGGCTGACCCCTAGTCCGATGCCGGACACTTACGAATCAACCTCCGCGTACGACAAAGGCCAGCATCTCGTTATCGAGGTATGATCATGTTCTTGTCACTTTGAGGTCTGTCTACTCGATCGTCCCCAGATGCTCAGGTGCATTGCTTCCTTGTCTTGAATGCTGCATGGGGGATTGACTGTTCCTCGTTCGTCAAATATTCTTGGCTCGGTCTGTAAGACAGTGGAGCATAATCCACTGGCACTTCCACCCGATGTCGCTTCGAAGGAGGCTGCTCCATATCCCGCAGAAGCAACCAGTTGAGACTTTGAAGAGAGGTCTTGGACCTTGTCGAGCCTCTGGATCGCCGACTGTGAGTTGTCGCAGCAGGTGTGGGACGGGAAACTCAGTGGGATCCACTGTGACGAAGGCATCGAAGCATCAAGCTGCATTCGTGCAGATTGGGGATCCAGGATCATGTCCCACCGTGATGCTTGGCGTATCTCGGGGGGCTGTGCAGCGGATAGACTTGGACCAGGGGCAAGGATCACTCTGTTAACCGTGATTAGAGGGTAGCGAGTTGGAGAAGAAGCCAGGAGTGAATCGATAGCGTGGATGACGTCTAATTCTCTTATCATGAAGAGCTCAACCAACATGCTCGAGGGCAAGGTTGGATTCAAGTGCTGACAGACAGCACCGAGCGAGCCGCAAAGTTGCGGTCTAAATTCTTGTGCCTGTGCCTGTGCCTGTGCCTGGACCAGCATGTGAGAAGCGGCACTGAATTACTTCGAAACAGCCTCCTGCCCATCGGTATTGAAGGCTGAACTGGAGGTATTCCTCAATGACCTAACACAGGCTTACTGCATATGTATGCGTCGGTTCAATCGTGCTTATCTCGAGCATGGGCACGGACATACATGTCCCCGAAGCCGCATTTTGAGGCAGGACGCACGTCGAGGTTGGCCGTGTTCCTGGATCCTCGGTGAACTAGCCGGTCAATTGGAGCAGAGCATCCAGTGGGCGCCATGCAGCCGGGCATGCGATTCATCTCGCACTTGGGGGACAATGTGGCATATCGTTGGACACAAAAGACCAGACATTCCCTGTGCTCGGCGTGGCGAGGAGGTCCTGTGACTGCAGCAGCGACATGGCTCGTGGTGTGTTGGACAGGGATCAGGGCCTCTGCCGTTGAAACCCCATTCGTGCTCGCATGAAAGCCATGTTGGCCCAGCCGTCTCAGGGCAAGTGACGGAGCGCCGGTGTCTCTCGGCCGCGGCGAGCTTTGATGCTCATCATTTCATCCATCTTGTCAATCTGGCGGTGAGCGAGTGTCGCTTCCAGACAAGACTCGGATAGTCTGAGACCGAGTCGAGGATCCGTCGCCGGCAGGCCGCGCGATGTACTCTTGAATCGCCGGCGGCGGCGGCGCTCGGGACAAGCTCTGAAGCAGGGCCAGCGACGCGCTAGCAAGATCGAATCCAGTAGCCTCATCCCCAGGATGGTCGACAGGCGGCCGTAACGACGTGGGACCCAGAAGCGTCGACACTGGGAAGGTTGGTTGCCACCCTAGCAAAGTACATAATCCCCAAGCAGAGGTTGCGATTCGTTGCTCGTGTGTAGAGCCAAGACGTGGTCCCTCTGGCTTGCGTGCAGGTGGATCGGGGTGGTTTACCCGTCGCAGCGTCTTGTTCTCGACGGGCAATTTCGTCGACATTCGATGCTCCCCCGGCAGTTTTGCTGAGAGACAACAAGTGCCTCCGGCCGTCGTGATTTGCTGCGAAGGTGATTGAGACGGGGGTTCTGGCCATGTGTGACACAACAACGTGCGGCCCCATGCCCTAACGAGGCACGTCCCAAGGACAGTGGATCCAAGGGCCGACGCACGGTCCCTGTCTGAAAATCCACGGGCCACTTCGATTCGCGTCTGCTAAATCTGGGGCCATTGTCAAAGTCTCGAACGGCGTGGCTCGTGGTATTATTAATGCTGGGCTCCGGGATGTAAGGGACACTGGGGAGAGGATGGTGGTGGTTGTGTGATGCTGCCGAGATGGACCAGATAAACCGTGGCGTTCATGGGTTGAGTGAGATAGATATTGGCATGTATGGCAGTTCTCCTCTGGTCCATTCAAGCTGCCACAACCCTCGAGGCTAGCAAGTGGCAAATGTTCTAGACGGAATGAAGAATCTTGAGGCTGAACCGGGTCATCAATCAAGTGACAAGTTCCCAGGAGGCTTCCATAAGTTCCATGGAAGGGGAAAAAATAATCTGGTGGTCTCACCTCACCTCACCCATCCGACTTGATAGGGCTTTTGCTCGCACCCCGTACTGTGAAACCCTCAGGTTGAGCAACAGCTGCCTCCCAGGCATTACAAATTTCCCTCATCACGCGCCGAGCGACGCTCGAGATTGTTGGTTTGACACCCTTGTGCGTGTCCAGAGAAGACCTTGTCTAAGCTGACTAGAGCCAACATTCTCGTGACAAGCAATCGACGACGTCTGCCTCGAGGCTTTGTCGGAGATGTTGGCCGAACCGTGAGCAACGCCGAGCCTCGCACAGTGACAGGCTAGGTCAGGCTCAGGCTCAGGCCGGACGATGGAAGATGTGCGCTAAACGGGAACAGAAACGGACCCGCTCAGTACGACGACACTTTGGGCAATCAGCTGGCGGCTTCAAGTAGCCTCCCCTGCAAGCATCAATCGGCCGCAACAAAGGCATTGATCGACTGATGGCGACCAAATACCTGATGCTATTTCGTCTGCAAATCAGTCCAGGGCTTGCTCACCCGTGAGCAAGATAAAACAGCAACAGGTATCAAGTAGAAAAACGCGCATGGCCAAGGGTCAGCTGCTATAGTCTCGATGTCTGTCTTACTCAGGAAGCTCTGGCCAAGAAGCAAATGAGCAGAGCCTCTGGCCATTCATTCATTCCATCGTATCGCGGCAAGACAGACTATTTGCTGCGACAAGCATTCACCACGAACCAGACCCTCTCAGAGGCGCCATGCCATCATCTTTCAGACAACCTACCTTACCCAAAGTACTCGACGGTAGGTACCGTACCGTAATACTGCACCGTACCTACATGGGGGAAATAATTGCCGCAGTCCAGAGGCCCAGACAGTATCGCTCGAATCGGGCTCTGTCTCAACAAACAGAAACTGCGGGCGCTTGGACAGGGAGAAACAGGCAGCTGCACGTCAGTTTATCACGTCTCGTCATCGAGTTACAGGAAATGAATAATAATAACACCAGTGAAGCTCCATATCTGAGGGTTGTTGCGTGTCTTTGGCACAGGCCTGTGGACACCGGCGGGCATCTATGTCCTAGAAGCTGGCCATCCAGAGTTCCCGATCGGGAGCTGTGCAGGCTGGCCGGCGACTAGCTGTCGAGCCAATCCTACGTTGGTGTTTCCAAGCCCAGCCCAGCGTGTTCCAGCGAGATTAAGCGCCAGGATACGACGGCCGCTGCGAAAGAGTACGAGGCAGCCGGAAACGGGGGCTAGATAAAGGTTGATTGATTGATTTGCTTGAATGTTTGCTTCGTCCTCTGGCATTGGAGCTGGGCCGTGCGTGCTCAAGGGAGGAGCCCGCTAGAGAAGGCCGGCGCAAGCCCGAGCTGCCGGGCCTGAACCTCGGCCGCTCGTATCTTAAGCTTCAGAGCAAGCTCAGCTGCCCGGCCACGAGCGCAGCTTGGTTTATTTGCCGTCTCCTGGCAATTCGTGGTTACATAGTTGTGCTCTCCTGCATTCGGGACGCTGCAATTCCGTCGTCATCCACTGCGCCCTCAGGTCGGCAGCTGTTTTGAGGCGCTGCTTTTTCAGTTCCCGTGTGTTTTGCATGGCGACGGTCTGCGGCGTACAGTGCATACTCGGACGGCCCAGCCCGGGACAGCCATGGCCGAGCTCAGCAGTAGACACTCGGTGCAATGCGCCAAATGCCGTGGCAAAAGAGGTTGCGCGGCGAGCATCCACAGGCGTATACATCCAATGGTCTCTTGCAGGCAGGATGCACACAGCACCACGCACAAGAGAGAGCTTGAGACTGTCCAGAGTGCTCCTGTGCTACGTACGGTGCAGCACCCTCGACGGTTGCCCTTGACTTGAACCTGGCTGATGGCGATAGCCTCTCCAAAGACCCTGTAATATCTGACATTGCAAAACCCCCTGTAGACCATCCCCTGCCAGATACATACAGCTGGGGTCAGTTGGACCATGGCCGAGCCTCGGGAAGTACTGAATGCGCGTCCGCCGCGCTAGGTACCCCGAGCGAGCTTGCTCTGCCTGCTGTGCCCTGTTCTGGCCCTGTCGTGGCCCTGGCTTGCTCCGCAGGTACTTGATAGATGCCTCCCGACAGAAGTACCTGCCTGGGCTCTTTCTTGCTCGAGCTAGAGGCAGTCCGCTAGAAGCAGGCCCGCGACCCATCCCACCACCACGAGACGCACGAAGGGTTAAGCAACCAAGTAACGTTGTACCTCTGACCACTCAGTGTCCACACATTCTCTGAGCCTCAACGGGGCGCCAGATCAGTCCAAGTATAAATGCCTGACAGGGAGCAGAAAAGGCGTAGACGAGGCAAATGACGACACCCAACAGGCCGGGAAGATGGAAGTTGGATGACAGACGTAGAGAAGAGGCACCAACAGCCTCACCCACCTCGCGCTTGACAGGCCGGGTTGCAACAGCGAGACCGAGCAAGCAAGCACGCAGCCAGCAGCCAGCAGCATTTCCATTAGCATCAACCCAACCCAAACCCAAGCCAGGGCCTGCAAGCCCAAGCAGAGCCCGGGGCAGGGAACCTACCTACCTAACCTGGGGGTGCTGGGATCCATGGATCCATCCATTGCTGCTGGCGCGGTATGTACCAAACACCGAGCGAACGACGGGAACTTGATGCGCCTCAGGGAAACGGCAGCTGGAGCCACGCCCCCCGAAATTCCACTTGACCACCCACAGTGCCTCGCACGTTGTCCCTTCCCTGGGCCCTTTTTCGGCGCCAACCTTCCTCCTTCCCACTGCCACTGCCTCACACTTCTTTCTCTTCCACTTTCTCCAAGCAGCCTCTGCTTCGCTGGCGTGTTCTCGACGACGACTTGAATTGCTTCACTTCACTCTGCTGCTTCTGTGTTTGCATACTGAAGAGCATGCTCTTGTCGGCCACAGAACACGCCTCTCTCCTTTCAATTTTCTGATAGCCTTCGTCTTCTTATCTCTATCTCCCTCCCCTCCCCCGCCAAAGCGAACGACCCGCGCCCGCCGCCCACCAAAACCTCCCCGCCATCCCATCGCGCTCCTCGGTTCACTCAATCCTTTGCCCCACGACGAAACGCCTGCTTGTCCCCAACAGCAGCACAGAGCAAAAAAAAAAAAAACCATCCGCTCCGAAACTTCGTCCTTCGAACCTTTGTCGACGGCTTGCCATGGTGATTAATGACTCTGGCGTTCGAGTCTCGCGTCCCACCCTCACCATGTCCAATCCCACTCCTTCCAACACCGCCGCCGTAGGCACCGCGCCCTCCACCACCGACGACTCTGGTGAGCAAACCCGCCTTCGCCGGCACTGCCCCTCATGTTCCTGAGCACGACCCGCACCGTCCGCCGATGCTCCCCCGATTCTGCATGCTGACCCTCCCAGCTTCGACCATCACCGTCAACACAAAGGCGCCGGCCAATTTCCCTCCCCCAAAGACGGACAAGCCCCGTCCTCACGTCTGCGGCACTTGCCAGCGCTCGTTCGCCCGATTGGAACATCTCAAGCGACACGAGCGCTCTCACACAAAGGAGAAGCCCTTCGAGTGCCCCGAGTGCTCTCGATGCTTTGCCCGTCGTGACTTGCTGCTGCGTCACCAGCAGAAGCTGCACCAGACCTCGACCCCGTCCTCCCGCCCTCGCAACCGTCGTGAGTCCACCACCGGTGTTGCCCCTGGCCAGAGCCGCGCCCGCAAGAACAGCGTCGCAGGTCCCAATCCCACTGTTCCAAATGCCGCGGCCAACTCGATGCGGCCCCGAGCCAACACCATCAGCCATGTCGATGGCAATGCTATGCAGATGATGGCTGCCGCCACTGCCTCGGTCGGCCGCGGCGTTCCTCTCACCCACACTCACAGCAGGCACCCCAGCCTTGCTGGCCTGCCAATCCACAATCTGGATCATATCTTTGGTGGCATGTCTGCCGCCATGGGCCAGCGCGCCATGCAACCTGGCATCCCCAAGCTTGAGACGGGAGCCCTCGGTAATCTCGACTTTGTTAACGGTCTCAGGACGGCGCCCCCCATGTCCGCCTTTAGCAACACCGAGTTCGATTTCGAGGGCATGCTCTTCGGGCCGGGTTCTACAATAAACCCGAACGCTCTGCACTACAGCGACTCGCCGCAGTCGATGGCCTTGGAACAGGCCTCGTCTTTCGGGCAGCCCATGAATGAGATGCCCGCGAGTCAAACTCTGGACGATAACTTTGACTGGTTGACTGGTTTCGAACATCAGATGTCTTTTAACACGAACGAGAACGTGGTTGACGGATCTAGTCCGTCCGCAATCAGTACGACGAGTCAGAGCGGGATTAGCGATGTTATGTTGGATGGGTCGAATCATCCTGCACCGGCAGGGACAAGTACCATGTGGCAACCATCCGTGATGGGACCTCCACAGATGACGAACCCTTTTGCGATGGAACTGAATGGGTCAGTCTTCCCGGATCTCCTAAATGGGGCCCCGTTATCACCTCAGCCAGCTACTCAAAAGATCAATGACCCTTACTTCTCTACGCCTCCACCCTCGCTGAGCTCGTTGAGCCCTACTGTCGTATCTGGGCTCAACACGCAGAACATTAACCAGACCCTTGGCTTCAACGCCGGCCCGGAGACGCCCTCATCTCTTCATGGTGGCAACAACGGCGCCTCGCCCGTGACCACCATCACAGAAGCCACTCGGAATGCCATCGTGAACATCCTGTCCCAGTGCCTGCCCTTTGGTGGTCGTAAATATTCCTTTACTTCTCAGGGCTCACCTCAATCGCCTCTCTCCCAGTCCGCCGGTACTGCCGCCTCTCCCCAAGCAGCCAATTTGCCCAGTACCCAGGATCTCCAGCGATATGTTGGTGCCTATCTTGCCTATTTCCACCCTCATCTTCCTTTTCTTCATCTTCCAACCTTGTCTTTCGATATGCCTCTTTCCTCAAATAGTCGTCCCGGTGTAGGTGGTAGTGGTTGTTTGATCCTGTCCATGGCCGCCATTGGCGCGCTCTATGAGATGGAACATGCCCAGTCCCGAGAGCTGTTCGAGATGGCTAAGAAGATGATATTTTACTATCTCGAAGAGCGTCGAAAGGCCGACGTGCGAAAAGCGGACATCCGACGCGGCTCCGCAACTGACCAAGGCAATGATGGCGCAGTTCACACTCCAGTATGGCTTGTCCAGGCCATGCTTCTCAACGTGGTCTACGGCCACAACTGCGGCGACAAGACTGCCAGTGACATTGCTTCAACGCACTGCGCCGCTCTGGTCAGCCTGGCCCAGGCAGCTGATCTCCTTCGACCCAGCCACATTCATGCCGCTGACGGTCAAGATGTTCAGATGGCTGACGATGGAAGCTGGAATATGAAGGCCGAGTCTGAACAAGCCGAGTGGCTGCGGTGGAAGGCAGGCGAGGAGCGCAAGCGAACCTTGTACGCCGTGTTTATCCTCTCAAGCCTGTTGGTTTCCGCCTACAACCACACCCCTGCATTGACAAATTCAGAAATTTATCTGGATTTGCCCTGCGACGAGGAGTTCTTTTCGGCAGAGTCGAGTGCGGTTTTCGCAGCACGAGGTGGAGCAGAGGCAGCAAATCACAACCGGATGACCTTCCACGATGCATTGGGTGAGCTTCTTCGCACAAATGAGAGACAGCTGCAGCAATTCCCTCTCAATGGTCAGCAGATGTTCGACCCTTCCATGGACAGAAGCGATGTCCCAACAACAGTACTCAGACCCAGCACCTTTGGTTGCCTGGTGCTCATAAACGCCCTCCACAACTATATTTGGGAAACGCGGCAAAGACACCACAACAAGATTTGGACCAACGAAGAAACCGAGAAGATGCATCGGCACATCGAACCTGCTCTCAAGGCATGGCAGGCCGCATGGGCGAGCAATCCCCATCACAGTGTTGAGCGCCCGAATCCTTTCGGCCTGGGACCCCTTTCGGCTGATGCCATTCCGCTGCTTGATCTTGCCTACATCCGCCTGTTTGTGAACCTGTCGCGTTCCAAAGAAAAGTTTTGGCAGCGGGACTGGGACGGCATGGCCGAAGAGCTTTCTCGCGGCAATGAGATCATTCAGCATGCAGAGCAGTCACCGGTTTCCAACTCTGAATCAGCCAGCACCGAGCCCTCCGACAACTCAATGCACAGTTCCGTGTTCGTTGAGTCACCTGCAACACAGACGTCATCGATGGACCTCTCAAATGCCAAGTTTCCTCTTACTCAGTCCGGCTCATCTGGCATATCAAACAGGTCTACCTCGCGTCGGGAGAAGCACCTTCGTAAGGCAGCCTTCTACGCTGCAGACTCCCTGGCCATGTCGGATAAGCTAGGTGTTACGTTCGCCGACTTCACAAGCAGGGAGCTTCCACTGCAATCGGCGCTGTGCGCTTTCGACTGTGCACAGGTACTTGCCGAATGGATCGCTACGCTGCAGGATCGTGTTGGTCGATACCTTGGGATCCTTGGTCAAGACCAGGTTAACTTGAGCGAAGTTCCCGCTATTATGCTGTTGGAGGAGGAAGACGTCAAGCTGCTCGACAAGATCCGAGAAGTATTATCCTCAGCAGAGTACAAGATGAGCTTGGAACTTGCCAATGGGATGAACGCACAGGAAGCCAACCTGAACATGGACGGGCACAACGGCTACGCTGCCAAGCTTCTCCGTGTCACTGCCCTGATGCTAGACAAGGCGGCAGTCTGGCCAGTGACGCGCCTAAAAGCTCGATGTTTGGAGGCTCACGCGAATCACATGAGAGCTCGCGCTGAGAGATCCGTCATGCCCCATAATGAGGCGCGGCCCTCTTGAACGTCGATGCGCTGGGAGCATCACACCAGACGTTTTGGTGTTTCAAACTCTGGACCGACATTTTTTAATGGACTATACCATGTCGGCATACTCAAGAATTATATGATCAAGTCCCCGTATTTGTCGCGACATAACAGCTTTAGCGCCAGCGAAGCGTTCCGAGTAAACCTCGCGAGCGCCGTATACAAAAGTCCGTGGTTTCGATTGTTTACATCTTCATGCATGCTTAGGTTGCAAAATCTTTTGTCTGTCTGGCGTTGGAGGTTTATGTATGAGCCGAGATACTACGAGATTCAGCAACATGTGGAGCAGCTGTCTATCTTTGAGCTGCCCCATCTTGACGAGTTCACGAATCAGCACGAGGGACGTGCTACAGCATCCGCGAAGCTTATACGATATTGGATGTCAGTTGAATTGCTCGGCGCGTAGGGTGCGTCTTTGGGGACTCGACCTTACTTATCCTGGACATGTTTGATTTTCAACAAATGGGTGCTATCTCAGTCTGGCTTTCAGAGAGTGCGTTGCGGCCTCGGGAAACTGCCTCTGTAACATATTATTGACGGAGGCGATGGATTCTAGGCTATCTGGTGGAGAAAACGGGTTGGTCGTCATCCCCAGCGACATCTCTGCGACGGCCGTCTTTGGCCATGAGATGGCGTGAATGTACAAAATTCGTCGGTCATCCCTTGTGTATTTAGTACTTGACCTTGGTTGTGGCTGTCTGGGCCTCTAGAATTCGAGTTGGAATGTGTACGGCCCATGCACGTTCGGCAACGAGACCAGGTGTCTAGCGATTTGTTTTAGCAATGCTCAAGCTCAAGGCACCTCGCTCATGTTACCATCAAGACACGTCTTATTATCTGACCATGGTTGCATGAACCATAGCTAAACTTAAGGCAAACATCCTCGCATGGAATCCTATGCAGCCACCTGAATGGCCACCTTTCCTTTGGTTCGGCCCCCCTGAACCTTGTCCAAGGCCTCCTGAAACTGATCAAAGCGATACACGCTGCCCACCAGTGGCATCACCTTGTCAGCTTCCACCAGTCTCGAAATCTCGACCAAGTCGCTCCTTGGTGGTTGAACAAGAAACCACTCCCCCTTTGCGACGGTCTTGACCTCATCTTTTGGCTTTACTGCGTTCGGTTGTCCCGCGACGCTGAGAAACTTGCCCCAGTTCTTGATGGCCTTCCGGCACGCAGCCGTCGTGTTTCTGCCGACGCAATCGAGCATGAAGTCGACTTCGTGGGAAGCAGGGTCCTTGGCTACCCAGGTACCTATTGGTTGGGACGTGTAGTCAACGGCCTCTGCTGCGCCAAGTTTGCGCGCTTCTTCTGCTCTAGAGGGCCGGCAAACGGCGACAATAGAACCTGCCCCGGCGGCAGAGGCAAGTTGGACGGTCCAGCTTCCGACACCGCCTCCGGACCCGGCGACGAGGACTCGAATCTTTGAGTTATGAGTCTGGGCGTTCTCATCACCATCAATGGCCGCCTGATCCAGAGTTCCGTGTTCAAATAAACCCTACCATGCAGTCAAAGCTCCCACAGGCGTAGCAGCAGCATCTGTCCACGAGAGCGCCTTGGGCTTTGGGGCCATGACACCCTCGGTCACGGTCGTGTATTCACGCAAATGATTCGTATCTAGGACATCACGGAAGAAAACCTCGTCGCCAGGCTGGAAGTTTGCGTCGTCTCGGTTGTCAAAGGAAGCAACCACGACACCGGCGCACTCAGGGCAGGGGACGCGCTCGCGATTGGGGTTAAATATATGTGGGAAGTTGGACTCCCAGGTGAGTTCATCGAGGCATGGTGAAGCGGCTTGAACACGACCAAATAAGTCTCTGAGAGTGTGAGAGAGGGGAGGGGACTTGTTGTAAGTATGGGGTTGGATGAGTTGGGGTCAGGTTGGTAGACGGCTTTGATGGTTGATGGAAGAGATGAGAGGGTCATTATGAGGTCTTGAGAGTGATAACTACTGTTTACCAGATGGGGCGGAGAACAATAGACGTCTTGAAGGTAAAAGAGCTTGTGGAATGTGTTGGTGTTGTGAGGAATAGACACATCAGCATACATTCTCACAACAATCTTTTATACTCGATGCTCAATTTTCACATCCCGGACCTTTTGAAACAATCTACCATATTTTAAGAAGATTCAGAGCAGCAGTGAAGACCTTGAGTTTTTTAAAGACCAGAATGTGAGGCTATATGCGCAACACTACAAAATTGCCTGAATGCTGAATGGGAAGTAGGTTGGGTCACGACTCTTTTTCTGAAGCTGTCAGTCGGCGTAATCTTGAGCCGACAAAGAGGGTTTACATGATCTACTAGAGCTTTTGAGGGCACCAATCGGCCATGGACATTGCGGAGTGAAGGCTTCTTGTCGTTCTCCTAGGCTGTGAATTGATCATCCACTTTCTTGCTCGTAAGCCTCTTTCCTGATACGAGCTGCAAGTCTCATGATGAGAAGAGGGTGATACCAAGGTGAAAAGAAATCGTAGCGTCTTAGGTTCCCTGGCATACGGTTCATTCATCGAGGCTGTGCAGACAGCACTTCACTGCAAATTTAACCCCCCACGCGGAGTCATCATCAGTGAAGTCGGTGTTTGCCTGCCTACTTCAGATGCCTGGCCAGTAGGCGCAGAAAAATCAGATTGATGAGCAAGCCACAGCGACTTGGTTGTCTAAATGGCCAGGTTTCTTTGTTTTCTCCTACTTTCTGGTGCCTAGCAGGCAGGGAATTAAAACACCAATGAATGTGTGATTGATGCAAATTGGTTGCGGGCTGTGATTAGCGTAAACAGCGGGACGTCAACTACAAAATAACTCGCAGCAGCTGTAATCAGCACAGCAGCCATCACGAATTCAACTCACGCCGACTCTCGCGTTCAACACAGCTCACAATGACCGAGACAGCTCCTCCCGAATTCAAATTCACATTCGACGAGTCCGTCTCTGAGTGGAACGTCAACCACCGCGAATGGCTCAAGACAAACGAAAAGAGCTGGGACTCACTCGCCACCGGCGCCCTCGTCTTTGACACCCAGGACCGCATCCTCCTCCTCCAGCGCGCCCCAGACGACAGCATGCCCAACAAGTGGGAGGTCCCAGGCGGCGCCTGTGACGACGAGGACCCGAGTGTGCTCTACGGCTGCGCCCGCGAGCTGTGGGAGGAGGCCGGCTTGGAGCTCCGACATATTCGGCAGGTCATCCCGGACGGCTTCAACGGGCGGCCCGGTGCTGTCTTCACCAACAGGACGGGCCAGCGCTTCTTTTGCAAGTTTTCCTTTATAGTTGACGTCGATCAAGGGCAGGAGGTCAAGCTAGATCCCAAAGAGCATCAGGATTTTGTATGGGCTACCGAGGAGGAGGTGCACAACGAGGCTATCGGGAACAGGAAGATTCCTTTGACGAATTCGCTCATGACCAACCTGGTAACCATGGCATTCGACATGAGAAAGGCCAACAAGGGCGATGGCGAGAAGGCTTGAGGGAGGTCCCTAGACAGTAAAGGAAAGATACCACTACAGCCTCCAGTTTGTTTAGACTTGGTTGTTCACTACATACCCGTCTATCAAAAGACACCCGGGAGTTGGTCCAGCTTGTTTAAGAGTTTTCCTTTTTCATTATTCAACTATGGTATATCTATCATTAACTCCTGCACGAACCGTTCACAATTTAATCTGCCGAATCCCAACCTTTTACCAATCCCATCCAAGAACAGACATCCATTCTCATTAACCATTTCTCCTTCATCCCCTCAGAGCAGTGCGCCTCAATATCATATTTTCCCCCGTACCCCATTTTGATGAAAGTCATCTCTCGTTGCTGGTGGTATTCATGAACTCCGATGACTCATAACGCCAACTTTTGCCGTCCATTCGCAAGACCATTTTCAAGTACCTAGCCCAGCTGGAAATCATTAGATATTAAGCATTTTCGTAAACAGAAGCCCGTGATTAAGTCTATATCTTGGTCTTGGGTGACAGCCATTGTCCGATGAGGAGAGCTCGTGCGGCAAAGTAGCAAGCTCCTCCAACAAAGACAACCGCCATGAGAAGGCCGGCTAGGGCCTGAGCCCCCATATTGTCGAGCATGCTACCACTGGTAGGAAGGGCGATGAGTAGCGCGAAGCTGATGACGAAGTTCATTGTTCCTTTCCCCGAGTTAGTCCAAACTGCACTACTAAGACGGTCGGAACACTTACCGTAGTATCGCCCATAGTCCTTGGTCTCGCATGTCTTTCCCATGCATACTTATCTTTGTCAGTCCCAATTTCCCTATATATTAATGCGAATTGGTTTACTCACCTGGTGTAATGGAAAGGAATGAACCAGACCCGAAACCCCAAACGGCGGACCAGGCGTAGAGGACCGGGGCTGAGGTGGTACCAAAAGGAACAAGCATTACTCCCATCAATAGAATCGTAAAAACCATCGAGATGAGAAGCACATTGAAATGGCCTATCCGGTCACCGATAAGCCCGGGAATGATTCGGCCAAAGGTGGACGTGGATCCGATAATGGCAAGCAAGGTGTAGCCGTCCTCGGGAGTAAAACCCGCACGGGTAGAAATGGACGGCAGCAAACCAGCAATACTAAAGATTGAAAACTCTAGCATGAAGAGTCCCGCTGTAACAAAGCAAAAGGCGGGCGACTTGAAAGCCGCCAAGTTAAGGGCAGAGCTCTTGGGCCTCGCTTGGCCATCGGAAGATCTTCCGTGGAGCTTGTTGAAGGGAATGAAACAGATAATACCCGGAACGAGCAGACCAGCGGAAATAAAAGCCATGATCCGCATGGACCACCTCCATCCAAGACCCGGGTATGTAGACCGAAAGATGATGGGGAAGATGACGGATCCAACAGAGGAACCTGCAAGAGTAATGCCCATGGCCAGACCACGCCGACGGACAAAGAGCTTTGCCACAACGGCTACGGCGACAACCATGGTCATGGCAGCCCCAATGCTTCCAAAGACACCCAAGCATAGCATGAACTGCCAGTAGGTCTTGCACTCAGCCATGATAACAAACATGGCCACGTACAGAACCATACCGACAGGAGCAAGGATGTTAGGGCCATGGACATCGAAAAGGGGGCCGACCTGGAGGTTAAAGACCAGGGATAAGAACAGAAACATGCCACTGATCCATCCTACTTCGCCCTCAGAGTAGTCCTTGAGCTGGTTGATGCTGAGATAGGATTGGACCGTGCCAAGGGACTGCATAAAACCTGATCCGAGCATGATATATCAGTAACTCCCTCTGTATAGCAGGATGGAGGGCAGCATGGACATACCAAAGGTTGGAACTAGAAACAGGAACGACCCCAAAACGCATACCCAAGCACTGACTTTTGATTCGACATCTCCTCCCGTCGACTGGGCCAGCGATCGTGTCTCTGGGTCTGCATTGACGTTGGACATGGTGATAACGATGGGTTCGAGACCAGCTGCAAAGGTCCCGTCGGGGACGTCTCGCGGGGCGTCATGCTCGGCCGTCTCCTCGTCTGGTCTTCGCACGGTCATGTTGAATGATGACGACTCCTTGGACATGATACAGTTCGATCTGAAGCGTGTCCTGAACAAACTTCTGACGTGCCATCAAAGTCGCAGGGCTCCTCGGTCTCTCTAGTATATAAGAGTCGGGTGTGGGGCCGGCTCCGCATCGGAGTTGTACACAGAACCTTTTTTTATTAATCCTTCTGGTCGACATGACACAGACTAGCCACTATTCAGGAAGGCTACCTGAGACCCAGTTGCGATCTAGGTCCGGCCATGGGAGATTCTAGTCCGCCCCGCGCGCCCTACAGACTGTGGTTGACTTGACGAGACCCGGGTCGGGACCGGAGCCGGAGGAGGGTGGAGGGAGGGGCAAAAAAGAGAGCGAGTGCAACCAAAGCCAGACAGCTCGGCTAGTCAAGGAACGTGCTAAGGGTTAATTTGAGGCCCAACAAAGTGACTGAGTTTGGCATAAGCGAGAGAGATAACACACACACACGCACAAGGTGTCGGCTCGGCGCGCCCTACGGTGTAGGTTGTCTTTACCTTTTGCGGCCACGGAAGTCAAAGACCGGCCACCATGTTTCCCTCTTTCTGCAGAAGGGCGTGGCGTTGCGTGATCGGTCGGTGAGTCATGGAAATGGGAATTGATTGATCTCTTGGGTTCCCGGGGGCATCGAGTTTCTAGAATGGTCCCGTGGCAGATATGGCTTGGTAAAGGTCCGGTGACATGTCAACTGCTAGGATCGAGGTCCATTGGAGGGGACTTGTATTCCCGGAATTGATTGGTGGTGATGCAGTCGAGGGCCAAGACATAAGTCTAGAACTTCAAATTCGTGATATATGGTGGCCATATTACCGGACTCGGCTGAGAACTCCGGTTTACGGATATCCAGGGCTGCTTCACCCATTCAGGCGTTATATCAACGCGTTTTCAGAACAGAAGGATCAAACAACATACTAGATACATAAGACACATTTATAAACTCACAGTTAGGCGGTAACGAAGAGTGAATAAAGGCCAATTCACCATAGCTATGACCATCGAGTCTCCTCCTCCCGAGAAGCATGAGATGAGATGCATCAACGTCCGGAATCCTGTCTTCATCGGTCAATTAAAGCAGTGACCATCTCAGCTATACTATCACAAGTCGAAGAACCATTTCACGGACACAATGGTACCGCTAGGTCATCCATAACATTATCCAAGGTGAATAAAAGATAGTATCACCAACCGTTACACATCCTCCATGCTCCCATATAAATTGTCTCCAGGGGCAATGGGCTCTATGGCTACACAACGTGACAGAGCTCAAGAGCAACGTGATATCTCCCAAGCCTCGAATTTTCCGTAAATCTCAAACAGGAACCATGACCTGCCAGCAAAACCACATCCACGTCCTTGCCGACAAGTGCAACACTGCGTTTGACAGCATACTAGGCCAGATCAGGCTGCGGTCCAGCAAAGACGCGGCTTTTCAAGAAGCAGAGATCAGGGACAAGCAACAGCAATTCCGCAATTGGGCTTATTCCTATGGCGCTAGTCGTACATGTTCTTCTACCTTGTCCCTGGATTACAAGTTTCGCCATCGCGACTATCCACGTGCCACCATCCAATCGGAGCTTGGACACCTGCTCGAGGACCTCGAAGGCCGTAAGCAAAACCCTCTTAGTTCCAAGTAGCTTTTCTTAAACTGACGTGGGTATATAGTTGACAAGATGTGCAAGAGTGGGGAAGGTCAAGAGGGCAAATCGTTTGTAAACAGGATCACGGGTATCCTAGATGAACTAGACCGGTTTCTTAATCGCCTACCAAAGGAGCTGTGGCTTGAACCTGACGGTAGGACATATTAGAGAAGGTATAGGGGCGTAATAAAAGCCAATTAATGATTAGAGTCAGAATCAGAGCACAGTTGTAAGCAAGGCGATGCTGATCTTGGTGCTACAACTGCAAAGACGGGAGACAGAAAAATAGTTTGCGTGCGAATGTCTCATTTATGCCACATGTTACTATCTTTCATACACTTTTCGCTAATTCGTATCTTTCCTGTGTCGTAAAGCGCGGTGATCTGGCTAAGAGGGAATGCTGAGATCGCCTACCTGAGGAGGTGAGAGAAGTAGCCGTAACTGTCTACAAGACTGGCTTTTACTTCTCAATTCGGTTCCGAAATTACTGGAATAGTCCTGGCTAGATGTTGGGATTGGTGAGGGTGTTTTCTCCTAGTCACTTACCAAAATGTAGTCAAAGGGACGGCCCAACATCACTGCTCCTCCAGGGCAGCAGGTATTCAAGCAACGAGCACGCATAACAACTCTCCACCGGCGGGATATTGATTCACATTAACTCAGTTCAGATATCCAGGGACAGTTATGCCGCGCTATCTTGTTCACTGTAACAGTCTGCCTCGAATCAAAATCGGATCTGACTTTGAGCAAGTCTCTAGTTTCCTCCCATTATCCTATATAGTCCAACCCCTGACCAATCCAATGGCCTCCTCAGCAATCCGACTATACTACAAAGCCACCATACTACACAGAAACTTGAACAGACTCGAAAGGCATGGACATGGACATGGAGGACCTTGACTTGGTGATCGCGGACTGGAGGGGCATGGACTTGTGGATGGAACGTCCTTTCGGCGAGCAGCCAGACATTCCCAGCGCCGTGGCCGTGGCTATGGATGCATGGACCCGTCTTCTGCGCAGCGTCGTCATACGCAATGTCATCGGCGGATGGCCCCTAGAATGGGAGTTGAGAGCTCAACAGCAAGAGTTTAGCGCATGGGTGTTGCACACTGCTGCCGACCTGCCAGCTTCCTCCATTCGATCCCTGGACTATCGATGCCGCACCCGGCCAGGCAGGCATAAGGAACTCTTGGACTGGATTCAAAACATGGCCGAATTCATCTATTACCGTGAGCGGCCGTTCCTGGTCCCCTTTGTAAATTGAATAGTGTACTAACTAGACCCAGTTGCCCATATTTGGATGCAGGAGCCCACCGTAGATGGGTTAGACAAGGCGATCCGGATCATGGATATCTTCATTACGATGTTCAGATACATTAATATAACCACTGAAGATATGGTGGTCCAGTAGGGTAGTTATTGGCTGTGGGAAAGGCAAGCAATGGGGGCTTAGACAATTTGGCAAGGTGCCAGCCAGTAGCACTAAGAGCTGCGATAGATGATAGACAGAAGGTAGATATCAACACGAATTGATTCATTTGCTATGTTTCGAGCTTTTGAATGTCTTCGAGGTCTTCAAGAAATAATTCCTGAATATGACGCTAAACTATCCGCTCATACACGGTTACGATACTTCCCTGGGACCTTCATCGAGACATGGGCACGGCTACGTATCCCTGTATCTTCAAAGATACAAATCGCCTCCCTTGATCTGGCATCGCTCTTTTCTGGCAGTCAATCACTCACTAACCCGTCGCTCATCAAGTCAGCCAAACGTCGGGCCACCATCTGTCAAGACACTGAATCCCGGGTGTTTCTCGAGTGTCAGATATGCAATGACGGACATTATCAGGCTTTATTCATGGCCATTCCAAGCTGTGAGTATGGGATACATGCTTTGAACAAGGAACAAGGAACATAGCATTTCTCGTCTTATAAACCCCTGGCCTCCAGACATCAGCCAATCCCAAGGCCGCATCTTCCCCAACAACGTCTCAACTCATCTACACTCATTCATACTCTACAGCAATGTCCGGCTCGCATTCTACTGAGTATGTCCAAGTCCGTGATAGCGAGTCTATCTCCGGCATGGTCAAAAACGTCTCTGACGCATTTGATTCGCTTCTGTCCATGGTCGCAGAATCCTGTGTCGGAAACGTCGTGCCCCAAGACGATGTCTTTAAGAATAAACAACAGCAGTTCAAGCAGTGGGCAGAGGATTCCGGTGCCAATTGTATAAGCTCGCCGGTCACTTCTAACGAAACGCAACAGTCGATTCTAGCTGAGCTCAAGGAATTGCAGACGCTGCTCGGCTATAGTAAGTTCAAGCTGCCGAAGTCGGATATTCGATCCATCTAACTAAGAGGTCCAGTTGCCGACCTTTATATACCAGGCCCATATTCGCATTTTCGGGTGCTGGCCAACATGTTCGGGGGCCAGATTGACGATAAATTGAACGCTATTCACCGTGTAGTCGGTCTTCCGGCCCCTGCAGAGTAGGCAAAGTCTATTGCGGTTGATGAGGTGACTCGCGCGTGGCACAGATATAATCTTAGCTGAGAGTCACAGAGCATGACCTTTGAATAGGTAGCTACGAGAAGCATTGGATAGCAAGACAGCCGAAGAACTCGAGCTTAAGCCTATGTTCAACTATGTACTATCAGTGACGTTTCCTAAAATCGTCAATCCTAATAAGCAGTTTAACGTTGGTAGACATGCGCCTTACATAACAAGGATACCAAAACAAGATGAGTAGCAAGGGCCCAGTCACTGGTTGCCGTTTCCGACGGGTATCACGGAACACACGGCGGAGTGGGCCGAGATATCCAGCTCCACTGCCGACCGGACCGGACGGTGTAGGGTAAATTGCACGGATCTAGAACGGCAAGATGGACGACGAAAACCCGATGTTGTATCGGGCTCTCAAAGTGAGGCTAAGCGGTCTGGAACTCGTGATCATCCGAGTGGCTAGTAGTCTTGGGCATCAGCTGTTAATTACCCTCGTACTGTAGACCGAAGTAGTCCGGGTAGCACGAGCACTATATCGTGAGGCGAGAGACTAGCCTCCAAAATGTCCAGTGACGGCTGCATCTGGTCATGCAATTTCGCCTTTTCCATCTGCCGTTGGTGACTGATTCAGATCCGCCCCGAAACCCCCTGCCCGACTCTTTACGGCCCCAATGGCACTCTGGAGATGACCGACGACCCCCAACCCCCATGGTGCCAAACTCGGGCGGGAGCTAGTACAGCCACACCGCTTCATGGGATATCCGACATTGCCTGCCCGTGACTCGAAGGCTCCTTAACAACTGGGCAAACATGCACAGAGAAACCGCAGACAGAAACTGTGGCTACTGTCAAGTGCTGCGCCTCCGTCGTTAAATCTCTCACGAGGGGGTGTTTGCCTTGGCGCATGAGGGACATGTCGGGATGCGACCAAGAAGCCCTCTTGGCATGCACCCAGCGGGACCTACGCGGGCTTAAAAAGACGTTGGTGATAAGCACATCTCTTCCCCGCATCTGATCATTTTGCGGGGGGAACGCCCAACGGTCACGAGCATTGGTCAGTAGAGACATTGTGCATTGTCGGTTGGTTCATCAACCCTTGCGAAGACACCGTAGACTAGCCCTCTTCTCACTTTAATGCAGTTGAGATATTTTTCGGTTACTATAGTCTCTTGATATTCATTGCGACGTAGTGAGTGCATCATGGGGCTGGTACTGATGAACCGGCCAACGGTCTAGTGGCCAACTAGGTAAGGGGCCTGTGATGGGCAAGGGTCTGGCGACCCTCGATCTAGCTCGTCCAGTAGAGAGAACTCGGGCGGCCAATGGTGAGGGTACAGAAACATCGTTTCGTCAGCAGGGTCCAAGCATCGTTGGCTTGCACGCTTTGATAGTGGTAAGCACAAAATCGATAAGCGACGCACCCGAGGGGATCATCGATGAAACGGACTCGGATACATGTCGAGGTTATCGGGTGAGCGAGTGTCAAGGCGACATCTATTGTTCAGCATCAGCTTATGATCTTACAACATCAATTGTCTTCTTCACTCACCAGTGCTCAAGCCTCCCATTTGCCACCTAGGTAAGTCGTACGAAAGGTTCCTGAAGCCAAGGCGATAGGCCCGAGTCATAGTGCGATCTAACACCGCCATCAAAACGAAAACTCGGCCCTTCTGCCGCGCCAGCACCATTGATGCTGGACGACCGGAGGTTTTTCGCCTCTTAACATTGTCCCAAATGCTCTACGAGACCAGCTCGCGGGTAGGCGGAATCACGGCGCTTCTTGACGCCTCTCTGATACCCGATCAGCTTGCTCTTGGGCCTCTCAAAGACGATCTGACACCCCTGGCGCGGAACCTCGGCTCTGCTTCACCTGACTCGACATTCGACCGCGACAGAGTTGAAGAGGACATGTAAGTGTCTCAGAAATGATCGGCAAGTACAACAGTTGGACGTTCTGGTAGCTCGAACCCTTTCGCCAGTGACACTTCGATCGCCTGCTCCTCGCCACTAGGGACTGGCTTCGGTAGGTAAAGCATTGATATGCTATGCAAAAAGGGTATAAATAGCCTCAATCCGGGGATAAGCGGCCAGTTCCGATAGTTTGGACGATTGGTATACTCTGAGCCATCTTGGACAAGAAGCAGCGCGCCGTCAACGTTGGAAATTCTCTGTGGAAACAACGCTTGTTGAATGTGAGACTTCACTGTCACTTGAGCTGTGCGCTGAGGCGACATAAGGCGACGCTAGTGCGGAATAGTGCATAATGATATCCAAACCGCGATCTCACTCAAGTCGCGACAATCCTTGGGACATGCGGCAAGCTTTCGTGCCTGTGAATTGACATGGCTGGAGTGTAAGACGGAGGCGACATCGCTTGAGAACAAGATCGAGTACCACATCTCTCTACTGACGCCGTTGAGAGTTGGCTATTGTCTGAAGGGGTGACTCTGATGGACCTGGCGATTAAAGTTCATATGTCATCTTGTTGCTCGGACTCGACAGGCAGTTTCAACGTCGTATGCACGGCGACGGTACGACGCTACACGCAAAGCCGACTGGATTTGGTCCGCGGCTAGATAATTCGTTTAGGTACTTGATGGTATATATCACATTAGCCGGGAGAGAATGCAACCCAGCTTGCAGTTAATTATTCTGTTGTACCTGATGTGACTGGGTGCTGTAGCGGGCTGATTACCTTTGCAACTCATACCAACAGGGTCTCGTTTGAAGTTTGTCAGTTAGAGTTAATAGTTCGTCTGACCATTATCGAAGAGTTTTGGACAACTTGAATGTCACCCAAGTGTAGCACCGAATGAGTTGACCTCTCTTAGTCACGTAGTCTCCGCCCGAGTCCGCAGAAGAGCACAAATCAATGCGAAAAAAAAAGACCCTGAGAAATGTTTGCGAAGAGGGGAGAAATGACCTCACCGGATCCAATGTTTTATTAATCCCTGACACCCTGCAAAGCACGACCGGGGTCCCCGGTCATGGCGATCGCGGCGGCAGCCCCACGCTCAATCACGGTCATGACCGAAGGCACAGGAAAAAAAGACAAAAGGCCAGGACAATGAAACGCATGAGATGAGACGCGGGCATGGATGACACTAGAAGGACGGGCTGACTTCTCTCAAGCTTCCATCTGCGATTGATGAACGTGCCCCTTCGGCGGAGAGGAAACGGCAGACGGGAACAAGAGCACTGACGTGTTGGGCGAATATCGCTTCCCCAGCAACACATGCACATGAATCGTTTGTCCCTTTTCGCCACTGCGGGATGGGCGAACGCTCTCCTGCTGCAGGGGAAATGCCTCGAGGCTCAAGCAAGATGACAGCACGCATGCTGCCGGGGAGACGCAGGCCATGATGGTGTGCGTGTGCGTGTTGATGTTTACTTTGTGAAACCGCCGGTCGCGGGGGCCTTTACGACATTTTGATGCCTTGGAGTCAACATCCAGGGAAATAGAGTTGACGATCAGCGCTGAGTTGGCAGTCCAATCTCCATGACAGGAATCCATCATCATCTGCCGGGGTGGGCCAGCGCAGATTGGAGCTGCTTCTCTCGTTTCCACGGAGCAGACGATGGATGCTAGCGAGTCGATTCCATGGATGACACCGACGATCAGGCTTCATCCAGAGCAAATAGTCTTGGTGGCCGTCAGTCACCAATGCCTCACCATTGAGCCCTGCACGAGCCTCATTGTCATGGGTCTCACTCGCTGCCAGGGGCCGTCGTTCACTCCAACCGGGAAATTTGACACAAAACTCACGGCGGCGCTGAAACAAGGGCGGCTAGTCGCCTGCCCGGATTGAGAGACACTGCCGGTGCTACGCTGCATCCCTGGCAAGGCAGCAAGAAGAAAAAAGGCTGTGTCCTTTTTTTATCGCCCGGGTCCTTGTCTTGTCTTGCGGGTGGTGGTGGTGGTGGTGGTGTTGGTGTTAGTGATCCAGTGCTTGTGTTCAGATCAATGCTCGGTTTGTCTGCAGCGACATGGGGATCTCCATCGGACGACAACATGAGGCTCTCCTTGCGCGTGCATGTGTGCACCGGAACATCATATTGCATATGTGATTTCTCAGGCGGTTCTGGGGATTGCTTCATGTAGACAGATGAATATGTGCGGCAAACCCGGCCAATCTATTTTTCTCGCAATGGCCATGAACGGCCCGATGAACAGTTTTCGGATCTGGCATTGATTACATGCGCGTAGTTTAAGCTGAGAACGGCACGAGGCACCCGGTCCTAGACGAGGCGAGAGACGACAGCGAAGCACCCGGAGATAGATGCATCCACGATGGAGTCGACATCCACCTGTAGGGCAAGGAGATGTCGTCGGCATCCGGTGGGTGAAGCTCGGCATTCATCAACAGACAGACCCTTCGTTGATGAATGGATCGATTGGCATCATCACTCCACTCAGCCCTTTGATCCAGTGACCGCCGTCTGAATCGATTCAAAGGGCGGGACCCAGTGATCACCGGCCTCTCAGCTTGCATCATCCCTGTCTGCGGGACTACCCTGGGAAAAAAAAGTGAGGTGAGGAAAGATAATCACGGGTGAGGCTTTGCGAGGCTCTTCCCGTCCGACGACACACCGCATCAGAGGCAAAAGACATCGGTTGAGCAGGGGGTGTAAATCGAGAGACAACAACCACCGGTTGATGATGAGGCAGCCGGGAATAAACCATTTTCGGTTGATTCCTCATCAATTCCCGTTGACCAGACACAGGTGAATGCATACTGTATGCCAACCTTCGTCATCCGCCCCTCCTCGTCGTCGTCCCCGGACCCTCCACTTTCTTCACCAATTGCTCTTGACTCCTCCGGATCTTCCTTTTGGCGGAGTGAGGCCTTTGATTTTTCATCTTCTTTATCAGTAATCGGCGTTCGGGACCGGCACGGCAGCCACGGGGAGACCTTGGCTACCTATCACATTTCATTGTGCCCCCCAAACCCTGTTTCCAACCCGTCGTGGCCTCGTCTGATGAGCCGCGGTCGCAAAGCCACGGCAGATGCACAGCGTATTACGTACCTTGTCCCATTTTCTGGGTTTGGCGTCTGTGGGGTCCCAGACATACAGACTGTCTGTACCGTACTGTACATGGCCTTACCAGAAAAAGTGCCGCGTCACCGAAAGCGACAGGACCATCCGTCCAATGCCATTGAGGCCCTTACGGCCCTGCTCCGTCGTCTCCGAATTTCCAGAGAATGGGAATGGTTCGGCGTGTTAAGCAACTCTCTTGATGGAAGACGCGGAAGGCACGGGGCTTACTTTTTGTCTTTTTGGACGGCGACGTGAATGCCTCGAGTGGCTTAGACTGATAGCGAGCGGCCGTTACGAAGCCATTGTAGATGAATATCTATCCGTGAATTTGTCTCCATCTCACCCTCTGCCGTTTCCCTCTTTTTTCCACCCATTCCCAGTTTCTGAACGACACTGCATCATCCGTCTCACTGATGAGCGCCGCAAAAATCCTGTCTGGGAACTCTCGAGCTTCACCCTGATAGGTTACCTCCGCAACCTGCCCTGATCGCCCTTGCCTTGACTTTGAGTTTTCACCTGTTCACGTCGTTGCCGTTGTCCCTACTTCTTGGTTCACCTCCCTCATCTCTCAAGCCCGGCTTCTTCCCTTGTCTGAAGCATCGTCCCATAGCCTTATTCTAGACTTTGTCTCCGAGCTTCAAGTCTAGGTTCAAGCTCGAAAAAAAAGTCATCCAGCCCAGTCTCACACCCTAGTCAGCGCGTCTCCGTCGCCGTCGCCGGTCTCAGACTTCAGCCCAGCAGCCTCAGCGAACCGTGCTTGATTGGAACACGCTCACCTCTCACCTGAGCTCCTTGTCTTTCATCTCATTTTTCCCCGTCTTGAGCTGTCGATTTTCTATCTTTGGGCCCTGCTCGTCTAGCACCCAATTGATCCTTTGCTTTTTTAATCTATTTCTTCCTTTTGGGCCCCGCAGGCTACTCGATCGCTCCGCCGTTGCCGCCATTGTTACGCGCCCTGAGACAGCACGGAGCTTACTCGTAGCCCAAGCTGAGAGTGAGAGCTGATCTGAGCTGAGCACCTGAAAAGCTTTTTTTTGTTGCGAGACAGCAAAAAGAGACGGGAGAGCGACGAAACGACCAGGGTTCAAGCAGCATCACGACCACCAGTCAGCGTCAGCGGCCCCGGCTCCACAAGCCTCAAGCGTCTTTGTTTCGGATTTCCATGTTATAGCACAGGTACGTATTGGTTCAGCATCATCATCATCAGGCATCATCTGGACGAATTCGTCTGCAATCGCCTGGCCTCTTTTCTGTGTTTGGAGTGGTGTCTTTGATCCCCCGCAGCAAGCAAGAAACAAGACAAGAGTCACACGCCCCCATACCAGTCCATACCATGGCATCCATGCCTTGCCTATCCCATCCCAGATCTTGGTCATGCACTCTGCCAATCCCCCATGGTTCAAGTGAGGTGTGAGATGGCCATCAATCTCTTGCAATCTCGCATACGGCTCTGCATTTGAGACCATCTATTTGTCGAGAGGACCAAGATATGATGCTATATCCTCTCTCCTTCTTTGTCGTCAGCCGCCATATCCTCCAGCACTACCACCCCCCATGACCGCCACTCTTGGTTCACTTTCCTTGACCCCGGGCCAGGTCCGTTGACGACCTCGTACCTACAACGACGTCTTGACCCCTGTCTCGCGCGTCCCCAGGTTCATTCTTGTCTGCCCTGCTCTCCACCCTTGCTCGCCCGCATCATCCCCACCCCGCCAACCGCCCAAGGCGTAACCCCCCCTGGTCCCCGTCCCTCTGGCGTTGCTGCCCAGAAGCCTGGCGTTTGCTTGGTCTTGGTCTGTCCCGCCGCCTGGCCTTGTCGGTGCCGGTTGTATGGATACCCTCACCTCTCCAGCCCCAAGTTTGGGATGCCAGCGCATAAAGAAAGGCACCGCTGTTGACCTGTGCTTTGATGCCGGCGCGGCCCCATCCCAGCACACGCGCGCACTCACATACACACCGTCTTCTTTCTCTGTCTGCTTGTGCCCCTCCCCTCCCTGTCAATCCCTTCAATCTCCAAAATGGCGGCGTCCTGGTTGTATTAGACCGAGGTCCCGCTCACACATCTCAACGCCTTGACTCTGGTTATAAGCCACGCCTTGCCCTCCCTTACGCGCGCGATATTCACACAGACGGCCCCGGTCTTTGTTTGGCTCAAAGCCGTAAACATACATCCAAGCAAGCATTCATACTTATTACCTCACGCTGCTGTTTTTGAAGTCACTTCCAGCACGCTTTGTTCTACACCTCATCCTCATCCTTGCTCTCTCACATCTCACCTCTCTTGCTTGGTCTTGCTGTTGGCCTCACACTCCAATACTCGCTTGCCAGCTGGGCACTACCCAAGCTTCTTCTTGGCTTATTGGCCGTCGTCATCACTTAAAGCACAGCCCTTGATTGACCACCATGACAACAGCTACCGATAACCAACGCCGCTCCAACTGGGTCACTTCTTACGACAACGTCTACTATCGCCCGCGCCTCACCAAGAAGCCATCCTCGTTATCCATTGCACGCTTCCCTTCACCGTTGATCGGTCCTAGGCGTTCTCGTCCGCAGGCGATCCACATCGTCAGCTATCCTTCGGGGTACGTCCCCAGAGAGCTGCGGCCAGGGAACCGCCCTCTCACTCCGCCGCCACCCCCAGCGCCAACGCCTCGGCGGACGCCATCACTGCAGCCCGCGCCGACCAACTCGGTTGACGAGGTTGTCGCTGAGAGCTCGAGCAGCGGCGCTGCGAGCAGTAGCAGAAGGAGGACCTTCAAGTCCCGGACGCCGACGCGCCGCAACCGGCGACGTACCGACTCTCTAACGCAGGCGGGCGTTGAAAACGCGGCGGGTCGAAGACCTGTATTGGACGCGCTTCTGGGGTCTCTGTCTTTGTCAAATAGCAATCCCGGTCCCTCGTCTGATTGCCCTCAGTCTGAAGCTATTGACTCGGCTTCAAACTCAAATTGTACTACTCTGGGCTGCGTAAGGGCCGAGCCACCAGCAACAGCAACCACGGTTGCTGATCGCACAAGTCAGGAAAGTGCGACTGGTACTGCTGCCAATACCAGCCAGGCAGTTGCCCAGACCTGCGAGTCGGATCTGACTTGCCGGCGTGCGATTGGAGAGAGTTCCACTGCAGCAGGTGCGACCAGGGCCACGGCCACTGCCACTGCCACACCCATCCAATCCCCGCCAGCGTATGACGACATCCGCCCCGGCTCCGCGGCTGATTTAACCTTGACTTCGACAGCCACTTCCGCATTGCCCATCACCTCCACCGATTCCAATTCACAACACGCAATGGCAACGGCTGCCCGTGTATCGAATCCGTCGCTCATGTCGGCCTCGTACAACATGGCCCTCTCTAACCCCAATCGCAGCAGTTTCATGTCGGCGCGATCGTCAAAATCTGCCGTCACTTCATTCGTCGCCGAGGTCCCCAAGCCCGTCGCTTCCGGTAGTGGCGTGTCGTGCTCGATTCTTCTCGCTGAGCCAAACATCTTCTTGTCCGGCTTCGACCATGACGGCCATGGCAATCGCGAAGGCCAGAGCGGTACCGCTCTTTTGCGAGGCAAACTCCAATTGCGCGTGACGAAAAACGTCAAGATCAAGGCTGTTCAGCTCAAGCTTCTTGGTCGCGCCCGCACCGAATGGCCTGAGGGCATCCCGCCGCTGAAGCAGGACGTCTACGAGGAGGAGAGTCTGCGCACGCAGGTGCTAACCTTTTTCAATGCCATGAATGACGGCTGGGAATCCGATTATGGCAATCAATGCACCTATCAGCTGAAGAGCACCTCTCCCAACTGCAGCTCTACCAACTTGAATCCGCCCAACCCTTCGAATACCCTTTCGCCGCATCGCAACAACTTGTCCGCCAAGGAGATGAAGCGCCTGTCACTTCAAAGCGTCCAGTCACGAAGCTTCCAAAAGGGCGACAGCCCCATCGCCACGGCCACCCAGGCCAAGGGCTACAAGGTCTTTTACCCCGGCACATACGACTATTCGTTCGAACTTCCCCTCGACCACCACCAGCTGGAAACTACCAAGCTGCAGTATGGATCCGTCAAGTGGGAACTGCACGCGACCGTCGACCGAGCCGGCGCCTTCAAGCCCAACTTGCACGGCACCAAGGAGGTGTCGATTGTTCGGGTACCCGATCAGCTCTCTCTGGAGATGTCGGAACCAATCTCTATCAGCCGACAATGGGAGGATCAGCTACACTATGATATCGTCATTTCGGGCAAGAGCTTTCCAATTGGTAGCAAAATCCCCATCGCCTTCAAGCTCACCCCCCTGGCCAAGGTCCAGGTGCACAAGCTCAAGGTCTACGTGACAGAATCCATTGAGTACTGGACGAATGACAAGCGCGTTACTCGAAAGGACCCTGGACGAAAGATCCTGCTTCTTGAGAAGTCGGCTGGCAAACCCCTTGACTCGAGCTACTCTTCATCCGATATTCGAACACTGCGTGGCGGTGAGCTCAACCCTGAGCAGCGGCGACAGGCTCGTGAGGCAGCGGCCCGAAGACGGACAGCGGATGCTAGTCGACGAAACGTTACTGCCGAGCCGCTGCCTGAACCTTCAGCCAACCTGCTTGGCGACCTCGATCTGGGACTAGAGACTTTCTGGGGCTCGACTGAGATTGAAGCCAATGTCCAGATCCCGACTTGCGAGATGATGGCCAAGAACAAGGAGCTGCGACTTCACCCTGATTGTAGCTGGAAGAATGTCAATGTTTACCACTGGATCAAGGTGAGACTGACAATACCATGACTCTGGAGTCCTAACTAACTGTTGACAGGTTGTAATGCGCATCAGCCGCCTCGACCCTGAGGATCCTACTGGTACAAAGCGCCGACATTTCGAGATCAGCATTGACTCTCCCTTTACTGTTCTCAACTGCCGAGCTACGCATGCCAATACCAACCTTCCAGCTTACTCGGGAGCGAACTGCAACGGCACTACCTATCAGTCTACCTGCGGATGCCCCGACGCGTTCACTGTGCCGACTGATGCCTCGCCCAGCTCATCCGCAGGCACTCTCCCTGGTGTCAACGCCAGCACCGACAACCTCCCAGCGCCACCCCAGGCTGCTCATTTGGCCGATGCTGTTGGTGGCCAGCAGGAGCCTCGCCCCATCCATCTCCTTCGAGTCCCAAGCTTTAACCCACCCGCTTTTGAGGACGACGTTGCGCCGCCGCCAGCTGCGGAGCTCGTGTCAGAGTACCCCGAGCCCTCTATGACGCCGCCCCCTCAGTACGACGTTGTGGTTGGGACCCCTAGTGTTGATGGCCTGGCCGACTACTTTGCCAGGTTGGCAGATGCCGGCTACGATGGCCCAGATGAGGACTCCGAGTCTGACCCCGAAGACACACCGCCAAGGATTCTCGACCGATCCGGTCGCGTCAATGTGGCCAATCCTCGCACCCCTGGAGGCAGGAGGATGCCGAGCCGCAGCCTGGAGATTTCCAGGCCTACTATCCAACTCGACATGGCAGCTCTCCGTAGCCGAGCCAACCGGGCAGTGTGAAGAGCGCTGGCCTATTGTGTTTGGATATAGCATGGAGTTGCGCGCGCGTCGAACAAAGCACTTGACCAGCCTGAGTGGTCAGCAGAAGTGCATATCCAACGTTGACGTTGTTTTACGATATTTACGTCTCTTAATTCTTTTACTTTTCATTTGTATAGGGTTGTATCAATCAAGCATATAGGCTGCATCAAGGACGGGTTCGGATGAGATGAACGGATCAAGGGTATTTGTTGGCGTTAAGATTTGCTGTTGATTCCCCGACAATGAGGGCCAGGCGTTTACAAAAAGGAGAAGGGTGGCACAGCAAGTCGTTTATCAGAGCAAAGGGCCCATATTAAGCAGCGAGTCAAGAGAGGGGCATATACCAGGAAGATATCTTGAGGGTCGGGCAGGGACCAGGACATGATGCATGCATGCGAGAGAAGCAGAACCACGTATCGATACCACTTCGTCTCCTATTACATACATATACATCAGCCCAAGACGAGGGCTTCTGATTCAACTCTTGTGCTATTTCTCTGGTGATGTGCTCGATGTCATGGATAGGAAGGCCTCGGATTAGGCTGACGCGTTTCAACACGAGGCTGTGCATGAACGAAGCCAGGACAGGGGAATAGCCAAGCTCGAAGTCATCCAGGCGGTGCAGAACCGGAAGTGTGAGGCGTGGAGCCGGCGCGGATGTGGGAGTGTGGACTAGAGGCAGGGGCCTTTTAAGGGTCCTGAGGATGCGGTGAGGTTGAAAAACGAAAGATGATTGTGTCATATAAAGAGCAAGAGATATTTTGCGGGGGGCTCACGGGCTTGCATATCTGCTGTTAAATTAATTGGGTAATTTGCAAGTGCAAGGTAGTTGTGAAACACATGTTCGGATGGTTGAAGGTGTATAATAATGAATCTCGGCGTAGGGCTGAGGGACGCCGTTGATGATGTCACTAAATCCGGCTAGGCTGTCCCGGCTTCAGCTGCGAAGAGCCTCATTCCGTGCAACATGAACTCTTGAATGCCCATCAAGCTGCCGCATAGTTGCAGCGATAGACTCCTTGAATCCTTACAGATTAATCTAGGCCTAGAGGCCATCTCTGTACCGCTCATTCCTCTAATACCAGCAACCACGGTGGTTAGAGTCTTACCGACAGTTCCGAGAACGTAGCCTCTACAACTCCCTTCCCCCACCCTTTGCCACGCCAAGCTCCCTGCAAACCGAGGCTATGGCCGTAAACGGCGAGGGAGACAAGAAGGACAAGAAAGACGTGCCTGTCAGACAGAGAAAGGCCCATCGCAAGTCCCGTCTGGGGTGCAGCAACTGCAAGCTGCGGAGCGTCAAGGTCGGTCATCTCACACACACCACCATGTAAGCAGCGGCTAACTCTCATTTCTCAGTGCGATGAATCAAAACCTTCGTGCAAGCGCTGCGTAGCCTCGGGCTTCATCTGCTCTTTTACCCGGAACAACCCGTCCACGCAACTCGCTCATCGTAGCGCCGGGCCTGTCTTCTCGGTCGCGGATCCAGTTTCGGATCAGAGACTCAAGGCTCCAAACCCTGGGTTGAGGATCCCGATTGCGCAGCCGACAAAGGGCGGCGTGGGAGAGTTAATCCTCGGCGAAGTCGAGTTGGCGGCCCTTGAGAGGTTTAGGCTAAGGACGGTGTTTACGATTGGGACTGAGAAGACGAGGCATCTTTACTCACAGGGGGCCTTCAATTTGGGTTTCAAGGTGAGACTCATCAAACGTCTTACAGAAAATGTCTAAGGACTAACAACTATAGCACACGTACCTCATCCACATCTTCGTTGCCCTCTCCCTGCTCCATGACACTCACATCACCCCCAACCAACCCATGCCCCATCGTACCGCCCTCGCCTTCCACTGGTACCAAGCAACGGTGCTCTTCCAACAGCGGCTCCGAGCAGCTTGCGGCGTTGACGCGTCGTCGCTCCCCAGCAGCGAGCGTGACGCCCTCTGGGTCGCCGGCGCCCTGCTCGGAGCCGCCTCGATTGCTCTTATCGACGTCCACGATGCCAACGCTGTCTGGCCGCTAAAAGAGCCCAGCGCCCTTGATCTGGACTGGCTAAAGCTGAGCGACGGCAAAAAGGTTGTGTGGAACATTACCGATCCCACCAGGAAGGAGAGCATATTCCATGAGCTCATCCTCGACTTGGACAATATGCCCTTTGGCAATAAACCTGTCCCCCCCAAGGCCCTTCCTCCCATCTTCTACACCATGTTCAACCTCTCCCCGGAGTCTTCCGCGGCGTCGAACCCGTACCACATCGCCGCCTCGCTACTCGCGCAGCTCCTCCCGCGCGACATCAACGACAACACCGTCATCCAGTTCCTTGCGTTCCTGACGCAGCTGGACCCCCGGTACAGGAAACTGCTGGAGGAGAAGGACCCCAAGGCCATGGTGCTGTTGGCATGGTGGTACGCCAAGGCGGTGGCACACAGGTCGTGGTGGATGCAGAGGAGGTCTCTGATCGAGGGACGGGCGATATGTATTTACCTCGAAAAGTATTGCAAGCATGTAGAGGGCATACAAGAGCTGGTACAATTTCCAAAGAGGGTATTTGGGCTGTCTTATACGGGACGGGAGACGAAGCATACAGTGGGCGTGGATGCCGCAAGAGTTGACAATCCCGTCTACTAGTCAAACAATGCAGGATAATAATTTTATTAAGAGTCGTACCGGACGAGTACAAAAGCGAGAGACAAGTCTTTGATCAATGCATATGGGTCCGAAAGTGAAATAAACAAAAAAGGTCCTGTTCCAAAACGCCTAAATTCGTATCCATCTTTCATGGTATCGTCATGGCCGGACACATCCGAACCAGCACCCCTTCATCCCAAGATCATGCGCCCACCTTGACTTCGGGGCTGACCGTCTGCTTCTCCTTCTCTCCGTCGTTCTTGCCGGCCCCCAACGGATGGTCTGGATCATAACCAACCGACTTGACAATTCCCAAACCTTTGGTGCGGCCCTCACGGAAGAGAAGCCTGTCACCCGGGGCAAGATACTCAGGACGTTGGACAAAGCGGAACGCAACCGTCGCACGGTCGCCAGTACGGATGAGTTCACGGTCAATGTCAATAATGGCACAAGTTTGGGAGACTGGTCCAACGTGGAGCATGGCCTGGTATTTGGTCTTGATGGTGGTTGCGTGGGAGAGGATGAGCACTACACATGTTAAGAGTTTTGAGCAGTGAAGACAAGATCTGGGCGCTTACCTTCTGCAATGAATTCACGATGCACCTTGGGCACCGGCTGGCCCTCAATCTTGGGAAGAACGACCATACCCTTTCTCACGTCTTTCCGCTTGACCTTCTTGAGCGCGAATGAGGCAGACTGGCCCGCTGAAGCTGCTGGGACTCGTATCCTCTTGCGTTCAATAGAACGGATGGCCGTAGGCGTGAATTGGCCAAGCGAATCTGGCCCAATGAGAACATTGTCGCCTTCATGGATCACCCCTGACTTGATGATACCCGATACCACAGTGCCTGTGAAGGGCACCGAGAACGTATCGTTGATATGGAATTCAAACGGCGCCTCCGTGTTGTATCGTCCGTGATGGGGCAGAATGTTCAGGAACGTCCTGACCAGGTCGAGATTCTCGCCCGTCACATTCGACACGAGGAACACGGGGCATATCCGCTGACTGACGAACTGGGTTGCCGTGTTTATACACTCCTCACGGGTCTTTATGAAGGTCGGGATCTTGCGCGCTCCGGGACTCTTCATAATCTTGGTGATCTGAGTTATTGTCTGCTCCAAGATGTTGGGCGGGCAGATATCGATCTTGGTGACAACAACCATGACAGGGACATTTAGAGCCAGGGCAATACCTAGGTGCTCTTTGCTCATGCCGATGAGGCCATTGTTGGCTGCAACCATAAGCAGGCAGTAATTGGGGCTGCTCGACAACAACCCAAACACCGTCGTTCTGAGATACTTCTCATGGCCGGCTAAATCGGTAAAGGTGATGACTTTAGCACTTCGCTTGCCAATCTCTTCCCAAGAGAGCTTTCCTGCATATGATTGTAAGAAGATGCCCAGTATTTGGTGTGTCAGGACATGTGCGACTTACGTCCTGGAGTATCAGACGTGATGACCTGACCCATGGTGTCGAAGCCCATGATCTCCATTCCCACTGAACTGGTCCGACCCGTTTCGATCTCATGCTTGTGTCTGAACAGATTCACTCGTGCCTTTCCTCGGCCGTCGTCGAGGTCACCTTTGACTAACACGCCGAGCATAGAACTCTTACCCGCGTCGACTGCAATGTGTCAATACTGGTCCGCAAAGCAAACCGCCAGAACATCTCACCATTCCCCACCACTGCTATCCGAGTCTCTATTACATCCTCTATCGTTGCGGGGACTTGACGAATGAGGATCTTCCCGCTGCAGCTCTTATTCTTGGCGGGCTTGTCGCTGGTGCTGGCAACCTCTCTGTCACCGCCAACATTCTTGGTCAACAGCAGTTCACAGTCGGCGCGGACCTGCTTCGCTGCTGCTTGGAGCGTCTTGAACGCTTTATCCCATTCTTCGAGGGCCAAGTTCATCGATTCGCCATTGTTTTCGTATCCAATCTCAAAGACACACTCGCCGAAACCTTCTTCTATCCGGTCCGAGACAAGGTCGACCAACTGCTTTAGGGACTCTTCGTCCGAGCTAAGGAGGATCTCCTTGAGGGGAGCCTGGGGTGCTGAGTCTGCGAGATCAAGATTGTCGAACAGTTCGTCGAGTTCCTCGTGGTGTTGGTCGACGGTGTCGGCTTCGCCAGGGGCGCCTGGGCGAGTTCTGGCGGTGGGATACCGGAGGTTCTGCTGTTGCTCAACATATTCGGCAAAGTCGCTCAGCGCCTGGTTTATTCTCATGAGTGTCTGTACTTGTTTGAATTCGCAAGCTGGAACAGACCGATTCGCCTTTGCGCTTCTCGTGCGCTAACGGTTTCGTCGACATGATGAACGATGAGGTCATGCGATTCGCAACATCACAGTATTCGTATGATCATTGAGCTGGCGCAAGACGTTCCTGCGGCGGCCAGGTCGAGATATAAGTAGTCAATATATAACAATTGAGGGTGCTGCGCCTCTTGCTCGCCGTCTGACTGATGCGATCTCGTGTCAAGAAGAGTCATAGACCATCCAAGTTGCTGGCCTGGCCGTGGATGCGCGGGGTGTTACTCACAACTACCGCCCGCCACCACATGCTTGCCTTATCGATAAGGAGCTCAGCTTGCCGCGCACGGTCCCATTGCTGGTGGCCTAGGTGGCTTTTCAAGCCTCATTCAAATATCGGGGTCATCATACGCAAGTACCGCCTACATGCACTGCACCGTGGTAGGCTCATCATGAGAAACTCCAAGACACCTTGAGCAGCCAAAGGGAGTTTGCAACTGAGAGATCGGGGACAAGCGCAGCCAAGGCCTGCTACTATCGGCATTGATTACTCGTTTCATGTGTGTTAAAACTCTGCTGTCTTTAGGTTGAACATCCCGGGCCGAGTTGTCCGCTGCACAAGATTCATGAGCTGTGCTCCCTCCTTCGCCCTTCAGGTACGGACAGGAATTGGGTCTTAGGGTTTAAGCAGGCAAATCCTGACCCTTCGTCCCAGTTTGAGCTCCGTCTGGACTTGCTCCTGCGCAATAACGTCTCCGGCCGACCACGTATAGCGGTGGTATGACACAACCCAAGCAGTTGCAGCGCGTCTTCAAGACATGACATGCGCTATGAGTCTACAGAACATGGTTGTTCATTTTGTCCTCCTTCTAAAACGGAACCCCTGGTGAAATGAGGACAACGCTATCACCTAACCCATCATCAGTAAATCCCAAGTAAATTAGATCATAGCTGCACTCACCTCTCACAAATAACATCTCTGATTTTCGGCTGATAGTCTAAAAAATTTGTTAGCTCACGCATAGTATGCTGAAGTATCGTATGCAAGTCTCGACGAACCTTGACCTCGTCATCCTCGTCATCTTCATCGACGGTGTAAATAGTCTCCTCAACTTCTCCTAGCACGAGATTGCAGTGGCTGTCATAGGCCTGTTTCATTCGTCAGAGCTGCCACTTCATAATAGGTAGAGGGGTGACTGACATGCAGCTTTCCCTTGAGTTCTCGGTCTCCTCGAAGCTTGACAAAGACCACCTCGTTCAACAGGAGCCTCACGAGATCGAGAGGCTCGGATACGTGGTGGGGTTCTTCGCCGGTGTCGGCCATGGCTGGGTTCGGGAGCTACCGTATGAGACTCTCTTGATAAATTGATGTGATTTCCAGAAGGCAGGCCGTCCAGGGTTGAGAGTTGGGGATCAACGGACAGGGCTAGGAACACCAAGTTTCAGTGGGAAAACGCGAGTCTGGGTCGGGCAGGGCTGGAAAATCCTCGGGGCAATTGCTAGGATTATCTGATAATCGGGGTATCGAACTCCATGTATCAATCCGTAACTTCCCCATGTTTGTATGCATTTATCCATCAAGACATCGGTTGAGCCTTCTGAATTGGGGTTACACGGCAGACAAGACGCCCCCTCACGAGGAGAAGCCAATGTCGCATCCCGACCCTCGCGTCTCAACCTCCCTCCTTTTCCCTTCTCCTGCGATTTCGAGCCGTCCATGAAGACACCTCAAGTGCCATGCTCTGGCGACAAACCCTCGCAAGAGGGATCCGTTTCGACCGTCTCTCGCCATCTCCACTCGCCGCCGCGCTACGGATTCACGACCCACCGATAAGGCCTCCACGGCCCGCTGAGGTGGGTCGACGATGGCTATCAATCGCGAGTTTGGCCCCAGCCTCGATATCCCCAGAACACTGGGGCAGTCAGCTTTCTGATGAGGGCACGGCGAAGCCAACACGCTTGGATCGACTCCTACGAGCCATACAATGCCACGATGGCTCCCGTATCATCCCCGCCTTTCTCCAATGGGTCGAATGCTGCTTCGCCAACCTCGAGGACTGCGACGCGAATGACGCGGATACCGCTCGCGTGGATGCCGCTCTTCAAGAGCTACATGACCTTCCTACCACAACCTTTTCAGAGATTCTACGCTGGCTAGATCCCTTGGAAAATAGCCACCATGATATTTCCCATGGCCTCAATTTTACTCTAGGCGAGACCCAATTCACCAATAACGGGTTCCTGGTCGACGAGTACGGTGTTCGTATACAGCATAAAGCTGTTCTCGATGCCCTTAGGACCGTGCTACGCGCACGTATTCAGACAGGTCGTAGGCTCCTTGTAGCAGACTTTGTTGTGCCCATCCGTTATGCCGGCGCTGCCTCGGACCCAAAAGCTGCGATGGAATTCTTTGGCGAGATTGCCCGAACCGGCAGTCCAGCTACGCGCAACACACCAATTTGGGACGAATTCATGAAGGTGCGGTTCTTAATCGAGCCTCTCTACAGCCAGTTTGACCGTACGCGAGTTGCCGTTCTCCCCCGTCGACAACTGGGTAAACCTACCATGTTTAACCATAATGCCCTATGGCGCATGGACAGGATAAGATACTCCGTGAACGCCATTAAACTCCGGCCTTTTGGCCGTCAGCGAGAGGAGCCGAGCTTAGACATGCGCTTTTGGATCAAGAAGCGAGGCTACAATGCATATCTAGCTCACTGGGAGCGCTCGAAACACTACGGTGTTCTACTAAACGAGGAGCTCCTTTGCACGACTTTGGTCGCGCTGTCGAGATCGGGCTCCCTCAGGCACATAAGGGGTATGGTTCTTTGGAGAGGATTTCGCGTCAAAATTGTCCAAGATAGAGTGGCTGGCGACATCTTGATATATGGGGGAAAGAGGTTTCGCCGAGGCAGCCCAAGAGAACCCACAGAGCGTATCCTCAACGCCATCGTTGAATCGTTTGGGTGCATGTCCCAGATTTCCACTGCGCTCAGGCTACTCTTATACTTCTCGGGGCACTACCGCATCCCGATTCCTCACGAAACATGGTCCAACCTGCTCAACTGGGCATATGTCTGCACTTCAAAACCTTTCCGGCGCCAGCGTCGAATGTATGGCAAATACGCAATCCAGGATGTCAGGGCCCACCATGTCTGCGAGATCTGGCAATTTATGACATCGGAAGTGTACAATGTCAACCCTACATTCGAAGACTACGGCATATATGTGAAAACACTCATTCACCGAGGTAAATTCCAAGAGGTGCTGGGCATTATCCGCGAACATGTTATGCCCTACTACCGCAGCCTCGAGGATGAGCATCGCCAAATCGTTTTTGATGAAGTCCTCCAGGAAAAGTCGGGGCCGAGTCACCGCCGCCTCCAGATCGAAGCCCGAAAGGAGCACGTCTGGTACCAAATATCCTACTGGATGCGCAGATTGTTCAAGGCCGCGTCAAGAAAGAAATGGCAGCGCGAAGGAGAGTTCATGCGGGTCATCGTCCCCAACCTCATCGAGGAGTTCAGTGAGTTCCTGCAAAACAAAATAGAATACCGCACCGCTCAGGGCAAGGTGTGCCTTAAGCGGATCGTGCATGTCCGCCGTTTCGATTGGATCCCAGAGGCACGTCAGACGCTACCCGACCGGTTGGGATCCATAGCGATAAACAAGGTGGAGGAACGTTACCTAGATCGCAAAAGGCTGGACACTGGATGGCCCGAGACAACGCCAATGAATGTGGTCGGGTGGAGGCGTAAACCCAGGCCAAGAACTCGCGCCTTGGGCCCGGCACCCGAGTCGACGGATGTGAAGGCATCAGCCTGGTGGAACAAGTTAGAGAAGGAACTCATGACGTAGAGTTTGTGTTCCTCGAGTAGATCTTTAGACGATCGTCATTTGGTTACGCTGTGTATCACACATAGAATCATAGGCAAGCGAGAGGCTTCCGTAAAACATGTCATATTCGAATACAAGGCAACATCCTAGGTACATAAATCCAACTTCCAATGCCATCTGGTCTCGGGTATCTACTTGTCGCCATGCTCATACACTACCACCAACAATCTGGTCGGCTCTGGTCATCTCAGTCGTAATATACCATACATGAAAATCCTACACAATAGTACAAAGAAAAATGATAGTCAAAAGCAGCCCAGTCTTTCCTTATGTCTCATCTTGTTCTGTGATCCCATTGTCCAACCTTCTGGTTGCGTTGATACATTTTCCCTCACACATGACCCATCGTTTCATTGCGGAAAAGAAGAAATAACAAAAAGGGTAACAAAAAAAGAAAAAAGGCTATTGCCGCGGAACCAGTCCGTCAAATAGTCAGAGCAGATCACGATGCTGCTTCAGCGAGCACACTCAGGAGGCTCACAGCAGCACCACCAATGCCCACAGCGCCAAGTGCTTCTCCCCATTTCTTCCTCCCCTGAGGACGTTCATCTCTCTTTGAGCTTCTCCTATCTCGGTCTCGGTGATATCGCCTCCCGCTATCATAGTAGTCACCGTGCCTGTCGCTGCGAGAGTACCGATCTCCACTATCTGAATGTCTCCGCGAGCGTCTGGATGATCTAGGTGGACTATGGCGACGTCGCTCTCGCCGATGCTCGCGTTCTCGGTCACGATCATCTCTGAGAGAGCGGGGACTCCGACCATTCACTTCGTGTGGCTCGGGGTCGAAACGGACATGGTTCTCATTTTTGTTTTTGAGAATCGGCTTGGGGAGCGTAGTGCTGGAGGGCGATGTCTTGTTCTTGCTCGGAGGGTTGACGATAAAAGGGTAACTTTTCGTACCCTTGTCTGATGCTCTGTCATCATCCTCGTCCGTGAGGTCACTGTCTTCAAAAACATCACTGTCTTCATCATCATCATCATCATCTCGGCTGCTTTTGGAGTCCCTGCGATCCTGATGGCGATCATGTCTCCGAGGGGGAGGTCCGCGACCGGAACGGGCAGCACGGCATTCTGCACTTTGGCGGGCGAATTGAGTGATCTCTTCACGCGATAGGCGGCCAAGGATAGCAACGTATTCAGGGCGAGCTTCATAACGTACACCAGCTCGTTCAAGAACTTCGGGGCTCACGAGGGTGCGCCTGATCTTGGTCCACTGGGCCTCGGGAGGAATTTCATGTCCCCAACGGTCAGGGGCTAGACGAGGAGCACTGTTCCGTGGACTGCTTCCATGGGAGGGTGGACCTCCGTTCAGGTGAGTCGGAATGTGCGGAACAGAGCGAGGAGAAGCGCCCAGGTGGTATTGAGTCGGCGAGCTGGACAATTCAGGGACATCAGGCAAGGAGCCTACTGTGTTGGAAGGGAGGTATCTTTGTCCAGGCGACACGCCGTATTGCTGATTGGATTGGACATTCAGATTGGCCATCCGGGAGTTGAGGCTGTCCATGGCAATGAGATCTTGTGTCGAGACCAGGGCCATGGAGTAGTCAGACTCATTGTCGTCCGAATCCTTCGGAGATGACGAGATGGGGTCTCTAGATGCGTCGCTGCTAGATCTGCGTCGACCACTGACGATAACAGGTGGGTACTTTGTATAGCCGTTGGCGTCAAGTTCTTGGGGAGAGTTTGGCTGAGACATGGCTTCGTGTTCGAGAAGGCCTCGTACAGTTGGATAGTTGCCCCCGTATTGATTTTGAATAGACTCGAGCTCGCGGATATAAGCTCTGAGAACATCCTACTGCAGTGTCAGTAACTATCTTAATATCAAAGTAACTCAACAGATGTGCAAGCTGACCTTGTGCTTGCGTAACACTTGGGGGGAGAAACCCTCATGTTCGAGTTCGGTCTTGAACTCACGCCACAGATCATCCTCGTCCTCGGTGAAGCTGCTTTCGTTGCGATTGCGGAACAATTTGGCTGCAATCTCATCGACCTTATCCTTGATGCCTTCAAGCCCTGCTTGACTTCCATCGACGACCCTAGCCGGCCTATTTTCGGCGTGCAGTTGCACTGCATCAAGGAACAGCTCGATACTGGTCTTGTCGTTGACCAGCCTCGTTCGCATCACAGAAAGCCCATCATCTCGCAGACGTTCCTCGTCAGGCATCACAGCTCGGCCATCGCCATACTTGTCGAGGAGACTTTCGAGTTGGGCGAAGGTAAAGTCGCAGTCCTCTATGAGGGGGGATAATTGGCGGGAATAAAGAGAAGTGGATGAAGGGTTGGAGTTGTTGAGGCGGGAGTCCTGGTCAGCAGCTTCAATCCGCAGATGGCGCAGAGCTCGATGAAGGTTACGGACGGCAGACGCGACATCGGTGAAGGGGAGGCCGGACTGTTTGGCGCGGAGGTAGAGGGTACGAGCGAGGGCATCGATAGCGTCGATGCGTTGGACGGTAGAGCCGCCGCTCATGGTTGGAGTTTGGGGCTCAGACGAGCTCGATCACCAAGGTGAACCAAATGGGTAGTTGAGGTGATTTCTGGTAGAGAAGTTGGAAGGGAAAATAAAGAATTTGTCGCAGGTGTGTTTTGCTTATGCCAAGTTGGTGGAAACCGGTGTTGTGTTATGTGAGAAAAGCGCTGGGTGGTGTAAGTTGCTGGTGGACAAGTATCAGTGGTCCGTCGTGAAGGAGAGATGTTGGCGTGAAATCCGGGAGCTGGGAGCTGGGATGCCAAGGAGGTAGATATCCAGGATGAGGGATGCTGGATCGGGCTGTGAGAGAGCAAAAAAGAAAAGGGTTGGGCGGGAAGAAGGGAGGGAAGATGGAGGGATGGCTCATCCATCAGGCTCTGGCAGAGATGAAGGAGGTGCGGACGTACAACAGACGCAGATGCCGGTACGTACTGTACTAGACAGACAACAGACAGAACAGGCACGAGGAAAAGGCGCAAGGGAAGGAGGGTAGGGAATGGGATCTATCACTTGATTCGGTGGTGTGCCGGTGGTTGGCAGGCAAAAAGTTGATTGCGCCGCCGTCGAGTTGGAGCTGGTTGTCCTGATCCTAATGGTGGGTGGGCGTGCCATATTCGTCGTGTGCCAGACGGAACCTAGGTAGACGCACCTACTCGATTTGATCACCAACTGCCCGTAGTCTGTCTCTCGTCTCTTGTCACTCGGCGCAGGTACTGGCGAGATGATCTTACGGGTTCACTGGTTCGCTAATGGTTTGACTGTACCTGTCTGCACTAGACAGAAGCAGTATAAAGTCATGTACTAGCCATCACCCAGCGATTTCCAGAGTGACGGGTCCCTGGTCTAATCCGGGGACCAGCTGGAGCAGACCCCGGCCGCCGACCCAGGCCAGTGACGTATGTACCCGCTGTCGCCGCCCCGTCTAAAAACTGCCTTACATCATCGCCGCTACAGGGCTGACCTTGCGAGTGAAATGAACCCTTCATCACCACAGCCAACTGCTGCTGCTTGTTACTCTCATGTCACGGCCACCACCCTTTGGGATCGGAGACACCTCTCTCCCCCTCATCTGCCACCTTGTTCATTGGCTCTGGCATATGGCGGAAACCGTTTTTTTGGCTTTGGCTTGGGTTTGGCTCTGGCGTCCCTGTGAACGTGCTGCGCCACCCGCTCGGCAACGGGGCGTTGCTAGCGGGACTAAGGTGCGAGTACCTTGGAGGGACCCATCGGTTCTTGTTGGAGCCAAGATGACGACCAAACTCCAGGGACGACTTCAGGATTTTGCCCCCTCCCAGCCAGTCAAGGACATGTTCTTCCAGGCTAGGTCCCTTGTGGTTTTATCCGGATACAAGGGCCGAAAATAGAGCATGCGAGGGAGGATCAACAGTTTCAGCTTGCGCGACTCCTGTCTATCATTTCATCACCAATTGCTATTCCCAGATGACGGCCAGCATCGTTGGCATCATAGTCATCATCGCTGTCGCCGGCCACTGGGCGAAAGGAATCAGGCTGTGCCTGCTTTCCTTTTTCTGGCCCTCGCCCTTGGCTAAGCTCGACATCATCGGGGCAGGGTCGGCGATGAGTCGAGCCATCCTCCATTCCATCCAAGTCCCGTGTCCCGTAACTCGGAGACCCAACTCGTACTCGGCCTCTTGGCCGGGCATAATTTACTCGCTAGATACGACATGGCATTTGTCATCCATCTCTTCTAGAACTTCGATGGCCTGTCGTTAGCACTCGATCTTACCCGTCAACGCGGTTCGCCCATTCACTGCCTCTGGGCGGACTGTCCTCGTGAGAGACGTACCCCACTTCCACTCCCATCTCACATACAGCATTCTCCACCAACAACCAAGGCCGATCTGCCATGCAGGGAGCGTCGTGTCTGCTAGCTTTCCTGATTGCTTGCTGCAAGTCTGACTCTGACTGTTTCCTCTGTGGCTCCGCCTCCTCCACTTGTCATCCAGCCCTTGAACACGTCCTCGGGTCGCTGCAGTCGTTCCCGAGCCTCAATCTTAGCGGGACGGGGAGCTCGGGTCTGCATATTGATACATGGGCTGTATGCATGTCATGTCAGGCAGCGCTTGTCGATATGCTGGTCCTGGTGAGAAACGGTTCTAGAGTTTCGTTAGCCTGGACTCTAGTCTACCAGGCAGCCATTTGATTAGACTAGAAGGCCCATCGTGTTCCTCTCATCCTTCGCCGATTAACTCCGCTATGCCGCTCTGACGCTATTCCGCAGTCATACTCTCGTTGCCTCTGCTTGCATCGAGGCTCTGCTACACTACACCTTTCCAAGTCATTGGCTTCATTGGGCACACCGTGAATTTTGGATGATAGTGACTCACTTTCATGCGAGATCCAGCAACTGTTACACATGCAGGACATTTTATCCACACCCACACACTCTGTTGCGCCGCTCTCAAAGGTCCAATCGCTGCTCTACACCTCGCTGCTGCACGCAACCGCGACACAGGGCTGACTGATAGGCAGACGACATCGTCATGGCCCATACATGCGGCGCTTTAGGGTAGGGCAACAGCTGCATCATGCTTGTCTTTCCTGCAACTCATCTCCCAATTCTTGAAACCCTTATCAATATAGGCCTACATGATGCACTTGATGTTGCACTTTGCTGCGAGTAAGCAGTTTGGGTCACGTAAAACAGGACCTTCGGTGACGCTGGTTACACAGAAAAAAGCCCGATGATGTGTCAGGATCAAAACATGCCGTCTCTTTTGATACGCCTTCTTTACTCCAAATGCAGCTATAGATTCCCCCAACCTTTGAATGCTGGCTTCACTGCTACAGACACAACAATAACAAAGAGAACAACCATATCCCTGGCTGATAACCCAGGTCCTTGACATGTGACTCAATTAAGCACAACTTCGGCACCCCTCTTCGGCCCTGCGCCGTGTGTAGCCGTCGCAGCCGATCTCCTTTGTTTGCCACGACCAGTCGCCCTTTCGCTCTTCATCGCAGTCCCTGGGCGTCGTCTCGCCTGCGCTTCCAATCCGTTCACCGAAACGGACCCTCCATGATAAGCCAAGCCTGAGACTAGTCTCCTTGACGTGAGGATGGGCGCTGCAGCTTTCAGCCGCATGCCATGTGGCTTCTGCGGTGTTGTCGGCCGAGGCCATGCAACGTGCTCCAAAGTGGACGCCTCCGTAGCGTAAATCTTCTGGTTGCCTTGTCTAGAAACCTTCGTTGCTCCGAGCCCAATCCCTCTCACCACGGCCTTAGATCGCCAGCTTCTCCAGCGAGTATGCCTCCACCTTCTGGCTGATCAGGTGGCCCGTCTCTCGCATACTGCGCTGTACCACCTCGCCGCCCGACACCACCTTGCTCTTGGTCGGTAGCTGCTTTGTCTTGAGTCCCAGCGGCAACAGTCGAGACTCGCGGTTCTCAAGCTGCATCGGGATCGGCTTGTTTGTGTTCCACGCTTGTCGGGTTGCACCGCCCTTTTGCGCCGCCAGTCCGAATCGGACTGCCTCGCCAACGACACCGTTCAGATACACTGCCTCTTCCAGGCCTTCGAGCGCCGCAGTCACTTCAAGCTTCAGCGCCGTCAACAAGTCTCCAGTCTCGGATTGATCAGTTGAGATGGCGTCGTTGAGCAGCCACCCTCCGGCGCCGACAGCATCGAGGCACCGACCGAGAAGATCCGAGATCAGGGTGATCACTCCGTCGGGAGGGGGGTCGTTACCCTCGGAATCAAAGCTGGTTGGGTCGATATACAGCGATGTCCACGCCCCTCGGACAAGTTCCACCCGGAGTGTGTAGATGAGTGACAGAATCTCCTCCGTCTTGAGCGTTGCCCGCAATGCCTTGACAGTTGTGACCGCCGGAAGTCGCCAGAGTTTGGTGAAAGCCAATGTGAGTCCTCGTGATCGGCTGCTGCTATCATCGCCGAGGTAGTATTCCGTGATCGCGATGTCCCGCTCCAGGTCGTCAAGATCCATGTCATAGTCTTCAACACCATCGTGTGCTTCATTCTTCAAAAGCCTATTGTTAGCTGGCTTCTTGGGGCTAGGAAGCAGGTCCATGTTCAGCATGAGGGTTCGAATAGCGAGAAGCAGTTCCAGCTCGCCAAGCTGCGTAGCCTGGAGGTAGTTCAACAAGAGCGTCATTGATGGGTCGGCGTCGGTCAAACTCGTGAGCAGGTCATTAGCCAAATTCTTGCTGTCCAGTGCCTCCACGTCATATTCATCCCGGAACGCAGCCTTGACGTTCGACAGGGTCAGGTGCCCGGCAACAACAAGATATGACGTGACATTGCTGTCGGGTATAATCAGCTGTAATTTTGGCCGTGGCTCCTCCGTCTCGGTTGTGGTGATGGAAAACGTTCGTCCAATGGCATAGAGAACCCAACGACGGTCAACGACGGCATAGGAAGACGGTCCTGAAAGCCACGCCCACTCCGGAAATTCCTGAGAATCTTTCGATTCTTGCCCGTTGGCAGCCTTTTCATCAGCACCACCGGTCGCGGTTCGAATATTCATACAGAATCGTTTACGCAGTAGGGCCTCCCATTCACCGAGGTCTCCCTTAGCGAGGAACCCGTCTGCTGTGCTGAGCTCTTCGCGTAGTGTATTCAAATACTCCTCTGTCATGGTGCCGGGGACCTGCTTAGAGAACTCAAGTGCCAGCTTCTCTGCTTTCGCTTTCTTTGCTGGAAGCTCGGCGGCTGTTCCACGACCAATGGAATCAATCAAAAGACCTTGCTTTCGTCGCTTTCCGTGACTCTTAGGCGGTTCGACTTGGATCGAGACAAGGGCATTATCTACCAGAGCCACAACAAGATCTTGACTTCGCAGATAGCTGATCAATTGGCACATTTTGGGCTTTTGGCATTCGACTGGAAGCTCTGATAGATCAAGGGGCGCGTTGGCATGGATTGAACGGTATTGGTGGTTGTAGAGGCCGATAGATTCCAATGAGCACGACAAGACGAATGGTCGAGACAGGCGAGAAAACGATACCGCATTCTCCATATGTACCACAGTCCTGAGTTTTGGGATAGAAGCAGCAAGGTCATAGACATTTAGAGAACCTTGCTGCAGCTGCAACAACAGAGCTGATTGCACGTCCACCTGGTAGGTAGACGATCCGGCACCATCACCATGAGTTGTAGGAGCACCGATGGGTGCAATGTCAAGAGGTGCCAACTTCTGAATGTCAGATGCAGTGGAGGAGAGCCCCGAAGCCGCAGCCAAGATAACTGAGTGCCGGCTTTCTTGGCCTTGGCTGACAGACCTCGACACCAGCGCAACCAGCTCGGGCTCTGAGCCAGGTGTCTTGGGAAGGGCACTGTAAATCTCGGGCTTGTCTTTGAAGATTCCCTCACTGAACTCAGCCATAGTGCCAGATGTCACGTAATCCACCTCGAACTCTTCAATCTGCGTCGCGACAGCATCCTGGACAGCGGATTTTGAGGAAGCCGTCCATTGAACCGCAAGGCTTTCTCCCGAGAGCGAAACGAATTCCCCATTTTGGCAAACTGCGATTACGTCGCCCACGTTCGATGTTTCTGAAACACTCGAAGAGCAAGTAATGTATTGGATGGTCGAGGTCTTGAGGATTTGAGAAGCTGTCGTCGTGGAAGTTGTCTTGCCGTCCTGGCGTACAACGTCCTTGAAGAGCGAGATCTTTTGACCGGTCGAGTCTCGAGTGCAGATATATGTATATCGCGAAACATCACTGCTACCAGTGCGACGAATTCTGATCGAGTATGGAGGGCAGGTGAACGATTCCTGTGGCGGGATCGGGTAAGATGTGATCAACCGAGATGCCGGAACCTGTCTGTAGTTAGTATCCTCCTGGGGAACCTCGTTTCGTAAAACATACATCGTAGATGCTGGCGGTCTCCCCATCAACACCAACGACAAGCTCCGTCCTTTTCCTCTTCTTCTGTCCGTCGCGCAAGCCGTAGACTTCTCGTGCGACAATCCGGCCTTCAGTGTGGTCCAGAGGCCGAGGGAGGGTTGCCAGCACATATGGCTTGTGAATTCTGTATTCAGAAGCCATGGCGATGGCGGTATCGTAGTGTCTGTTGGATACCGGTAGCTTGGGGAAATGCAATTTCTAGTTGAAGCTGAACCCTTCAGCCTGCACTTTTCATCAAATCGCCGACAGGTGAAGCTCTCGCAAAAAAAAAAGTTGAGAGCGGGCCGAAGCAAATTCCGGTAGTGGGGCTCTTCCTGGTCCGTTTTGCAGGTAGGTAGTGGGGTCCCTGCCACCTAAGGTACCTCCAGAATCCCTGACGTAGGGGTACGTACCTAAGCCTGTTCTCGTGCCGGCGCGCGAATCGACGCGTCTGGCGCTCAACCACTTTAACGCGACCCTTGGCATGCTTCTTTCACCCAAGACGCTTTCAACCCATTCCCATGTTCAAACAAACACGCGCCTCGAAATCTACCCTTCGAGCACCACACCAGTCTTTGATCTTTGCCGTTTTTCAACTTCTCGAACTCCACAGCTTTCATCTTCTTACTCGTGAAATGATAGCTTAACGCTGACCTGTGAGGTTGGTCGTCCCTGGTTACTCATAACGACCTCGACCTATGCTGACAGTTTTTACAGCAGCCTTTCACGTCAATGGGATCCATTCTTATCGAAACGATGGCCCAGGAAGGCATGAGTGAACTTGGAGTAAAGAAGGTGCATCCTTTTTTCACCAAAGGGCCTGCTGTCGACCTCGCCAACCCGTCAGAATCCTCAGCCCAACCTCCCGTAACTCTAGACAACGACGATCAGAACGATGGCCCTCAATCGGGCTCCGATGCTCCTAAGCCCAAACGAAAACGCCGGAAAACAGACACTTCAGTTCCACAAGATGCACCGGGGCCGAAGAAACCACGACGAAAGCGCCAAAGCGAGGGATTACCAGTTCAGAGTACCATAGCTATCCCTGATATTGCACAAACCTCAGATACACCCACACACGAGCCAAACGCGGCCGATATCCCGACTCCTCCATTAAGCGATGCACCAGCCATGCCCCCCAAGACTCCTGACCAGCCTCCCCCCAATGTCCCGCTCGCCCCGACCGCGAACCCTTCCGATTCCGCGGCGAACAAGCGCAAAGTCCTTAAATGGAACCCCAAAACAGGGACACTTGGATCGCCGCCAAAGTCTAAGCAAAAAAATACTCCTTCGCGTATAGTTTGCGTCAAGTATGGTCGTGACGAGGCGAATCGAAAGGATATGGGCGATAAGATCTCCCAGATCCTGGATGGCAAGACCTTGTTCCCTCTGAACCCTTCAAATCCTTCGAAGAGCCGAGGAAAGAAGGCGAAAGAGACAACTTCAAAGCAGGGAACTAGTGTTGCAAAGCCCACGCATCCATTCTTTGCCGGGAAAGCCAAGCAAGATCACGGTGCTTCTGACCATCAGGCGCCTGCACCTCCCTCCCGACAGACTGTTTTTATGACAACACCAATGTCTCCGAAAAAGCCACGAAATCCATTTACCGTCAATCACCCGGTTCCCCGACTTGGCACCAAAACTGGTGTTACCAAAATCCCCGGTGCTATGCAGCCGTTATGGCCTGCAAAGGGTATGGCTCACGTTCGTGGATTTGATGCGACAGGGATTGCCAACATCTCTTTTACGGAGGGAGAGACTTCGAAAAAGTCAAAGGGTTGCACAGTAACGGTGAAACCTGATGAATCTGTGCTGGGTTGTTTTTGTTTCAATATGGATCTCCCCGCCCTTCGCAACTCGCTCCCCAAGGACGACAGCAACTTTGAACCGGCACCCACCGAGTTGCGAATACCGACAAGACATTTTGAGAGTGGTCGAAAACTACAGAAACGTATACGCCCAGAGCTACGGACATTACGAATTGCAGTTGCTGAGGAAGATGATGATATGATGGGAGATGATATCTCAAGTTCCCAATCGAAACATACCCATTTGGCTGTTCGTCGACTATATGAATCCCTTGAAACGAACCTTTCCGCGTATGACAAGTCTACATGCGAAGGCTTGACATGGACACACAAGTACGCCCCAGTTGCAGCAGCTGAGGTTCTCCAGGCCGGAAAGGAAGCCATTCTCTTGAAAGAATGGCTGCAAACGCTCAAGGTTCAATCAGTCAACACCGGGGGTATCGAGGCCGCTACGTCAAAAGGGAAATCAAAATCGGCTGCAGCTCCCAAGAAGAAGAGAAAGAAGGACAAGATGGATGGCTTCATTGTCGACAGCGAGGAAGAAGCGAATGAAATGGATGAGATATCTGAGAATGAAGACGACTGGGCCCCTGCGGGGGCGGGTCTACTAAAGAAGACTGTCATTCGAAGCGGAGATGCCGTAGCCAAGGGCACAAAAGATCAAGGCAGGCTCACGAATGCTGTGGTCATCAGTGGACCCCAAGGCAGCGGGAAGACTGCGGCCGTTTATGCTGTAGCCAAGGAGCTGGGCTTTGAGATTTTCGAGATTAACCCCGGGAGCAGGCGAAGTGGCAAGGATATTTTGGAGAAGGTTGGTGATATGACACGCAACCATCTTGTTCAGCAACACCGCGCCGATGCTACCGAAGCCGCTGAGGAGGACGAGGTGGCTAGAGACTTGAAGTCAGGAAAGCAAGGCATGATGACGGCCTTCTTCCAGCCCAAGACAACAACTGGATCCAAGAAAGCAACCCAAAAGCCTGCCGACGAAAAGACGATGGAGACCAAAGGCAGCTCTGCTAAGAGCCAGAAACAGTCGCTCATTCTTCTAGAGGAAGTGGATGTTCTTTACGAAGAGGACAAGCAATTCTGGGCGACCTTGATGGGGATGATGGCACAATCCAAGCGACCCTTCATCATGACTTGCAACGATGAAAACATGGTGCCGCTCCAGAGCCTGAATCTCCATGGAATCTTCCGGTTCTCTCCTCCCCCAAGCGATCTTGCTGTCGATTTCTGTTTACTGGCGGCGGCAAACGAGGGCCACCTACTTCGACGTCCAGCTGTCGAGGCCCTATACAAGTCTCGCAACCACGACCTAAGGGCTGCCCTGATGGAACTAAACTACTGGTGCCAGATTGGCGTCGGGGATCGCAAAGGTGGCTTCGACTGGTTTTATCTCAGATGGCCCAAGGGTTCCGACCTGGACGAGAACGGAGATGTAGTGCGTGTTCTGAGTGAAGATACCTATTGCAAGGGTATGGGTTGGATCGGACGTGACCTTGTTGCCACTTGTCCTGACCCATTGCAGTCGGAAGAAGAAGTGATGAAGCAGTCATTAGACTCGTGGTCATTGGACATGGGCGACTGGAACAACACTGTGGGCCTACCATCATTGACCGACGATGCTTCAGATTCCGCCAGAAGGCTTGAAGCGCTTACGGCATACGACGACTTTTGTACTTCAATGAGCGACGCCGATCTTCTATCAGGCGGTTCTCTGGGAACCAAGTTCCAGGAAACATTCGACCCAGAGTTACCCGAGATCTCGACAAAGATGAGAGACGACTTCATAGTCGGGCGTCGTCTTCTTGAGGCAGATCCCAGAGTGATGCCATTCTCGCCCAGCATCAGCCTCTCAATATCTCTCAAATCTCTGACGAGACAAGAGCTATCCAGGGCCTCTACGCCCAACGGCAACAGCGCCAACTCTACTCTAAGGCCTTTGATAGAGAGTCGAGCAGTCTCTATCCTAGACAAATCCTTCGACCACTGCACAACACCTCTAAGTCGAATGGACCTAGCTCTGGCATTCGACCCTATTGCTGTCAACGAGAAGACAGCAGTATCTAGCCACTTGGATCCATCAGTATTCGATCGCACCACAAAGCTCATCGTGCTAGACGTGGCACCCTGGGTGCGTGGAATTGTCGAGTTCGACAACAAACTGATGCAAGAACGACTCAAGTTGAGCAATCTTCTCAGCGAGGGGGGCAAGAGAAAGAGAATGCGCACCACGCGCAGCGCGTACTCGGCCCTAGAAGGAGGTGAAAGAAGGACGACGAGACGAGAAAGATATTTTGGCGATAGTCTCAACACGGCGTTTGTGCGGCGTACTGCCGGTGACGCATGGCAAGAAGCCGCATTGCAAGCCGAAGGGCCAAAGGAGAGTGCAGGGGATATCCCAAGCAGTCCCCCATCATCTCCTGGTTCAGGCTCGGCATAATGACATGAAGCGTGTGATTGGATTATATATACTGACTATGGCGGGTATCATTCCAAGGGCGAAGCATATGAATATACGGTTGGGGCATTTGAATGGAGTTGGTTGGAGCATGTACAGGTCGCATAGGACATAGGAATGTAGATTCAATTCAACGCACTTGAAAATGTATATATCTAGGGTACAACGACGAGCAACAGGTAGCAAACGGTGTAAGGTCAAGTCATTCATTGTCTCGTATCGGATATCAAAAACATAACGAAAGGTGCCAGCCCAGCCAAATTCCCAGCCAGATTCCCAGCCAATCTTATTCTAAGGCAACCAATTCCCAACCCAATCATGACTTCGTCAGGTGTAAAACGTATCAATCTAAGCATGTCGCTTGCTTAAAGCCACTTTTGTCTACCAGTTCGTTCTCGGTCAACGAGGCATGGTAACTGGTTGAGCAACAGTAGTTCGCCTGCGCTCAGGCTCATAGTAGGTCTCGCCTGGATAAGGGGCATTGGGATAGGGCAACCGTCCCGCACGAGGGGGCTCTTCACGGAACGGCCGACGCATCCTCTCGTCCTCGACACTCCGAGACAGTCTATCGTAGTTTTGGTGGGCGACAGGGCGTCTTCGACTGGGCAATGGCCCGATCTCCTCGTAGTAGATGACATCGCCGTGGCGTCTAGCACGCTCTATAACACGCTCGGCCTCTAGAGAGCGGCGGGGACGAGGGCGGTCCAGATGGCGGTCCGAATGGCGATGTTTTGGGTGAGGACGGGATTCCCAGTCTTCTGAATCACCGTAGAGGATACCCTTGGGCCAGACCTTGTGGGCTAGGACGGTGGCAAGACCGATACCGGCCAGGAGACTAGCAGAGGTCTTGAAGAGGCCATGGTGATGATGTTCTTGACTGTGGGATCCGTGGGTATGACCGGGGCGGTTCTTGTTGGTGTCGTGTTGACGGCCGCGGTTTTGGGCAGTATTACGGCGGGTAGGAGAGGATGAGGATGAGCGGGAGCTTGCTCGCGAGGCGGCCTTCGCTCCCCGGGACTTTGAACGGGATAGAGAACGAGTGCCGGAATGGAATGAGACGGGGCGAGTGCGAGAGACGGATCTGCCTCTGGCTGCAGGGGGAGATGGTGATCTTGTTTTGCGGCCGGCCATGGCCGAACGTGGCCGCGAGATTGAGCGAGAGCGCTGCATTTTCTGGGTTGCCAAGTCCTGAGGCTGTCCTGTGTTGATGTTCTGGTGTATTTCTTGGCTCTGGAGTAGTTTCTGCTGTGGTGGTCGGGTTTCACAAGGTATCGTGTGTATTTGAAGCTGGTGATGGATGATGAAGCCACAACACCTCTGGATGGTGTTATGCTTATTGTTGACGACGATGATGATGACGATAAAGTTCTTTGTCTGTCTGTCTAATCACTAATCTGCCTCGGGCGATTGATTTTTAAGCTAAAAGAGCGATGCCGATCGGAGATGGACCGGCGCTGCAGTGGAAATAAGAGTCAGTCAGCGTCCACCAGACTTGGGGATTTATTTCTGTTGAGTCGGAATTCGGCGACGGCGACGGTGGAGGCAATCACACGCCGTCGTGGTCTGCTGGAGAAAAAAGGGACCCTTCTCTGCCAAGAGGCCAAGAAGCTTCTCCAATCGCCGAGGAGCGTTTTGCGTTGGCGAGTCTCGTGCCGGGGCAGAGGTTGCAGGGATGTCCTAGTTGGGCTCGGCAATGACGTACCTTGGCGGAGACGAGTAGGTAAAAACACAAGCAGGAAACAAGCAAACGGTCAAGTCTTTTTTCGAGAATGATGAGAGAATAAAAAAAGGAGAAAAAAGAGTTTAGAGCTGAAAAGGGGGGGAGAACTGGTTGATACTGATACGGGCAGCTCAAAGGGGGCATGCTCCGGGACTTTATGATGGGACGCAGCCAAGCTGGCAGATCGAGAGGGTCGATCCCTTCTGGGAGATGCAGTGCAGTACATGTACATGCGGGGAGCCACTCAGTGAATCAAATCAGGGCTCGCTGATCAGCTCCCTCTACGTAACATGACATGCAGCAAGTCCAGCGCACTGCACACCACAACACCCTCTAACGGGCGGTCTCTAATGGGCGGTCTGTAAATGCATCATGCCCAGGTCCTCCATTGCCCAGCGGCTGAGGCGGGACGAGACCAAAACATTGATCCTGTCCATCATCATCATCATCGTCTTGTTCCCCTACAACGTCACATGCCGCTATCCTCGATGCAGAAGAGCTGGGTCCCTCTTATCCACCAGCTTCCACTCATGCCGAGCTCCGAGGGCAATTCATCAACGACATTGACAATCGGACCTTTCGTGATTTGCAGAGGCCGCCAAGACTGATTGACGGGGGCACAGTAACTGACAGGGCGCCGTACAAAACAAGACATGATCATCCTCAGCACCGCGAGCGGCAAGGCTGCCAATAGACAGACAGACAGACTGACTGACTGGGCGTCTACTATTCCCGTCTCACTGATACAGAGGCCTGTCGTACAGTTTCCAAAACTCCAAAGCCATCAACATCCACCTACTGGATGGGCAATGTGCAAATTGCATACGTCGTCGGCTGACTGCTGCGTCGTCATACCCACATGCGAGAAATCATCAAGATTGTTTTCTCTTGATAGGGGAGACTCTGCTTCTTTACTTTCGACTTTCGGAAGAGGCCCGTTCCGCTCATACTTGCGGTCCGAGGGTCACCTGGTGATGCCCGTAGTCCTACTACACACCGAAAACGGGCGTCCGGGCGTGGTCAACATTGGCCAGACTCGTCCTGTGACGACAAATCCTCTAAAAAGTGAATGATTTAATCTCCGATAAGGAGTTCACCCGTCCAAGATGGTCTTCTAGACCTTGCGTAATGCATTTACTTCTTACACAGCAGGGCAGCCCAAGTTAACCGATCATGGCCATAAGGGTTTCTGCAAGTATACAATTATAACTCCAAAACGCCCCCCTTTATGGTGTCACAAACATCAAGATGCATTGTCTGCAGCATGTTCCCCATCATCCAATAGTTTGGTCATGAACGGTCTGAGCTGAGACGCTCCGCCACCGCGCCTCGCAACCGCCTGCCTCCGGCCTCTTGGGTTGCCTTGCAGCAAAGCCCTCGCCATACCTGGTCTCCTATCCTGGCCCAGAGCAACCGTGTACAATTGGACGTCCTCATTGGGTAGGATGACAGGCATCGAGGTTCCCGGGTTTGAGTAAGTCAGCAACAGCATCTTGACCGTCGCCTTTATCTTTTGCTCTGTAACAGCTCGCCAGAATTTGCCCACCGTCTCACGGATTCCACGCTCGTCCTGATGACAATCGATGACCAGAACCACATGTGACATCTCAGCTAGAACTGCAACGAGGAGGGCGATCCAGTCATCCTCAGTGCTACACGACGCGAAATCAGACTCGGCTAGGTTCCTATACGAAGAGCCATCCGAGTTTTTCTCTAGAACCTGCCATACCAGGGATCGCCAGATATCTTCGACTTTAATTGATCTCGCTGATGACGTAGAGGGTAATTGTGAGCTCACGCACCAAGCTAGAGGCAGTCCAACTGCTTTTGCTAACTCGATCATGTCTAGCGCAAAATCACGAGAAGCATCTGCCGTAGTAAGCGTGCCTTTTACTTGAACCAGCGCTGATCCGGGTTTAGAAATCCAGTTGCGTAGCTTGATCGACGTCCAAAGTTGATCCGACACTGGGTGCCCTCGAGCTCGTCGGCGGTCTCGCACTGCGGCACCCAGGACGAGAGCTTTCTCGGGTTGGAACGGTACCGATGAGAAGTATTTGGACATCGCCTTGATGACAAGAGGAACTTTTCCAGGAATCGAAGGCTGGTTCGAAGGCGATAGAACAGTATTGGCTGAATACCCATGTTAGCCCGTGGAACTTGACTCAACCCTCTCGCGCCGCCTTACCAATCGAGGACATATTATTCAGCAGAGAACTTTCCATCTTTCTCTCCTTCCGTATATTCCTAACTTCTGTTCGTACCTCCGACATCATGTAGCTTACATGCCTCGTCTCGGCTTGGTGGGCTATTGCGGCCTGCTCACGTATCCTCGCAACTGTCCGTTGTATTTGGCGCACAACCTCATCAAACTCGAGCGCCCAGGGGTCTTTTATGGCAGCCAGAGTCTTCCTCAAAAAGTTTCCTCTCGTTTTGCGGTACCAGGTCAGAGCCCGAATGCAAAAGTCGATAATGTGAGTGTAAATAGTTGCCAGGGTAGACTGTATGCGTGGCACAGGGTACAGCTGGCTAGCCAAGAAGTCTACCTCGGGTAGAGCATCACCAATAGCAGTAAACGCCTCCGAGATCTTGCTCGCCAGCTCTTGGTGGTTCATGGTTGCCTGTACAAACAGCGTGGGTAAATGGTAGCTCATGTCAAGCTATGCGTCGGCTTTGAATGCCCAACTTACCAAGAATAAGAACTTGATAGTCCCCCAAACAGGTGCTGCGTACTCGGGATGGCTTGATGCCAGAACGTCTATAACAGTACTGAACGTGTTGATCTTGTTGACAGTCGTGATCCATCCGGAACTCATGGCCTTTGTGAGCCGCCACTTGGAGCTCCTCTGCTCTTCACGCCGCTGTTCAGCCTTTGCTACCTCGGCCAGCACGCTCTCCATTGTTGATGACTTGAAGGATGGTATGCCATCTTTGTGGTGTTTCTTTTCTTGTTCACGGTGGACCTTGAGCGCCCTCTCAAAGGCGTCTCTAAGTATCTCATCCGACTTGTCTCTTTGCCTGGTTAGCTTTGGAACCCAAGGGCAAGAGTACCATGTATACAAATCTTGTCGGTTTGCTGGTCTAAACCAGGTTGTTACACTCGACAGCTCATTATTTGGAGGAGTCGTCGTCGTCGCCATTCAACCAACCAGTGTTTCAGGCCCAGCCTGTTGGTTTTCGGCTGAGCTTCCTTTCTGGTGTGTTTCAATCTCTCACAGACGCGATCAGAAGTAAATCAAACCAGGTTTGAAAATGGATTCACTTGATAATACGTATGAAGAAAGCCTTGTCATTTCCCTCAGAGCTTCTGAACAGACAACCAAGGCTTCGATGAGGAGGTTCAGTAAATACCGCATCAACTGTTGGCAGCCTACAATGCGACCGTGGATCTGCAAAGCAAGCATGAGCACGAATAGGAAGGCTTTGAACCCCGCTCCTCAGTGCCCAGGTACATGCTCAATAACTACATATGAGGCTATACTCTCTGCTCCCTCGTTGGGTCAAGATTGTGACAGTCTGTCTAGTTCTTCATCACATATTTCGTCTTTGGTGACAACAGTGGTTCCGTCTCCAAACAATGGCTTCCAGGGACGAAAGCGGGACCAAACCCCGGAAATCCAACATGGCAGGCAGCACGCGGGATGCTGGAACAGATGGGAGAACTCTCCTCAGTGGCTCAGGAATGGATAAAACCATCTCACAGGATCACTCTGGTTTCACAGGCCATGTCTTCTCATGTCAGTCTCCTCGATTACGAAACAGTCACTCGTACTCATGAATTAGTAGCTGCAGGAAAAGAAGAGAAGAAAGAAAAAGATAGTAAAAACAATGAGCAAAGTCGCGCAGATGAGAAGCACTCTCATATACCAAAGGCTTATTCGCATAGAGCGAACTTGATGGAGGGTGAATCCAGCCGTCGGTCTGGCTATGAAGGTATGATATACTTGGCTTGGCAGACAGACTATCGGTGCACTAATTCACCGTAGCCCCAGATCTTGTTGAACGGCTCACCGAGCAGCTGGCCAACAAGTTGAAAGCCACAACCATTGAGCAGAGTCCATCTGATCCAGCGACTTCCAGGGTCGTGGACCACCTCATATCTACCATATCCCGACTTCAGGTTGAGAATGAGATGCTCAAGGAAGCACTCCAAGATACCAACACAGTCCGGTCCAGGTCAGACGAAGATGGCGATCAGGCCAATGATGCTATTCACAGCGCTGGCAACGAAGCGGTTCAGGAGTCAACAGGACCGAGGTTCGTCACGATCCATGCCGTGTTCTGCGAACACGAAAAAGAGACGGCGCATTACCTAGACCCCCCACGCATGTTCAAAGGCGACACAAGAGACGACCATGTCAGAGGAACCATCACGGTCGATGAACCAAACAAGTACCTAGAGACGCACCCGGATGTTGCTTTCGCAGTCGTCAAAACATACAGATGCGGAAACTCCTCTGTTGGCTCGATACTTGGCAAGTACGGGCGTAAGGAAGCAGTCGGTGGCGATCGAGTATTGACCCAGGAGTTTCATGTATCATGCAAAACATCATCAGTCCATGTCGGCCTTGCCGTAAATGCTGCACTAATGGAAATTCTGGAAGCATTTCCTGGTCATTTTCCTGGCTTCCAAGAAGATCCCGAAGACCCCTCCAGCGAGGCCTGGGATATGAACGAATTCCGCTTCATCGAGCACCTGGAGCCTTACTTTCTCTTCTACCGCCACGGCAAGGCATTGATGGATTGTCTAGATATCGGTGGCCTGGACAGTGACAAGAGGGAGAGTTTGCGGTTCCTGTGTCAGTGGATGGAGGACACCCACAGGGAAGAGTGGGATGAAGCGGATGCACTGTTTGCTCAATCCAAGTTCAACAGAAAACACCGCAACAAACTCTTTTTACCAGGCGAGTACGCCATCTGGCCAGACTATAGAGGCAGCGGTCGCTTGCGTGCTTCCACTATAGTGCCCTTTCCAGGCAATGTGGTACAAAGTTCAGACATGTCTACGAGGGTGAACTTTTCCTGGTGGAATTTCAATGGCGACTTGAGCAATTCCAGCACTGTCCATGAGGTGGTAAATCTTTTTAAAGATATGCACATGACCAGTCGCAACCAGGACGACAGCGCCGTCGATATCACAAGTCTCGAAAGCTACCCGCTACGATTCGCACCGGCGGACACCAAAGCCAAGCTTATTGCCCGAGGACAGAAGGTATGGGAATGCAGGCGCCGAAAGCTTGTGTGTTATCATGAACCTGGCACAGATGTTGTCTTCCAGGTACGTATTTGTCTGCTATTTTCCCTGGTTCAAGTTGTATTGTCGCTGATATCTCGTCGAGCAGGCCGAAAAGCGATACATGATCGATTATGGCATGTACAAAAGGCTTCACCCTAACAATAAGATATTCTTCTCAGCCCCTAATCACAATGAATTACTGGAAAGCGAGGAGCCCCCGGAAGCAGTCCTAGCTTGCCTACCGGCTATTATTCACGGCTTTGATTTCGCAACCAAAACTTGGAGTGAGTCGTAGACGTGGCGAGAAACATAGTAGCACTGGCTGACTTGATCGCAGGAGCACTCGATGCAGATCGCATCACGGATGTGACTTGGAATAAGAGTGCCTTCTCGCAACTCGTTGCGCCCCCCGATACCAAGGAGCTCATTCAGGCTGTGGTATCAGCACACGGAGAGAGGAAGAACATGGGGCTCGACATCATCGAGGGTAAAGGCCAGGGACTCCTGATCTTACTCCACGGTGGACCTGGGACTGGCAAGACCTTGACGGCAGAGAGCATCGCGGAGGAGCAGGAGAGGCCACTATATAGGGTGACCTGTGGTGATATTGGGACAGAGCCTGCACAGGTTGAACGGGTAACTAACAGCCCGCCCTCGAGCAAGAGAGCACTTGCTAACTTGAGCAGTACCTGGGTGACGTTCTTGAGATCGGAAAGACATGGGGCTGCGGTATGAGCGACTCGTGGCAACGGCCACCTTGGTGAGATTAGTTTTGCTGATGCTGGAGCAGTTGTTCTCCTTGACGAAGCAGACGTATTTCTCGAGGAGCGATCCTTCTCAGATCAAAAGCGGAATGCCATAATCTCCAGTAAGACTCCTTCTTGGCCCCCATCTTGAGATCCTCTCTCACGGCTAGCAGTATTCCTGCGCATCCTTGAATACTACGACGGCATCCTCATCCTGACAACCAACCGCGTGGGTAGCTTTGACGAAGCCTTCAAGTCACGAATCCAGCTTGCCCTCGGCTACCCAACGCTGGACGAGGAAGATCGTTACAAGATCTGGGAGAACTTTGTGAAAATGCTGCCTCGCACCGGGGAACGCATCGACATGCAGGACTTGCAGATGAACCTGGGCAAGCTGGCGCAGTTCGAGATCAACGGGCGTCAGATCCGCAACATCATCACCATGGCGCGGCACCTGGCCAAGTTCCGACGCGAGATGCTTCGCTACAGGCACATGCAGGACGCAGTCAGGTCGGTGCAGAAGTTCAACGAGTACCTGAACCAGGTCAAGGGCGTCTCGGATGATGATTGGGCTCGGGCGGATAAGCTGAGGTAGGCCGGCTGGCCCTTCCGCCCTCAGGACTGTCTATCGCGCCTGTACATGAGTGTTGTCCAGGTTGCATTGGGGTCTGCAACTCTTGTGTGGAGGAAAGAGGCGACGGGCGGGTTTTTGGGCCTCGGGATTCTCAGACATGATATGCACGCTCACCCGTCAGAGAGAGGGAGGATCCGACATGGAAGAATGAGGATTGGAAGCCTTAGTTTTTCAAGAAGGGAGCGGCAAGCTCTCCAATCACCGTGTGTCGTGATGAGAAACCTTGGGTGGTGACAGCAGGGAACATGGTCGCAATGCTACTCGTCCCATAACTCACAGCACAGCGCAGCACCCTGCAAGTTGAAACCCCATCCATTCTCCCATTCACACATGCACGCTCAAGTGTCAAAGAGCTGAGACAGCAGCCGCCCCGTGCCCTGCTCACGACTCGGTCGATCCGACGCATGAGGGAGCGAGGAGGAGGATCGTCTTCACAGAGGATGCCTCTCCCCCTCACTCATCAGCCTCAGCCCCCCGGGACCTGAGCAAGCCAGAAAATGCTGACGCCGCCCCCACGAGGAAACAACAAGGCCCCAACTCCTCTTGATGCTCTGCTTGCTGACTAGACAATGCAAACCAACACCAACGATGCACTGTGACGGAGCCAGACAAGGGGCCCAGCCAAGAAAAAAAAGACAGAGAGACAGACGGCGTCAAGGAACCTGACGAGTCCGGATCATGGCGTCAAGTCTCCCCGTCTGACGCCGGCGACGCGCCGACCGCGTAAAGTGCTTGCATGAAAGGGTTTAGATTTTGCTATACCCCCCTCGTCACTACTCACTCGTCACTCATGACACTCATCATTTGTTTTCCCTTCAGCCAGCCAGATCGGCCGGACCCCTCCCCTCGCAAGCCCATTCTCCCCCTTGACTCCGAAACTTGCCCCAAGAAGAGAAAGAATTAACAAGAAAAACCGCTCTCGGCCCAGGCGGCTGCAACTTTGCTCTTTCGGCCATTTGCGAGGTGGATTGGCCACCACCACCCGTCTCGAAGCCCAGTTTTTGAGGGGGTGAGTTTGCGCCTCGGTCCACCCGGGACAAGGGGTGCCAAGGGAGAGAGAGGTTTTTCGGACCAAGGCCGGTAGGGGGCAGGATTGATGTTGGTCTTAGTGCAAGGAGTCGTCGGGAAAAGGCAAATGAAGAGAAGGGGGGAGAAAAGGCAAACAATAGACGAATAAACGGGACCAGCGGGGTCTGGGCTGCGTTTTCTTTTGCTCCAGAGTCGTATGTGCGCCAAAACTCGTGTTGGGTCAGGCCTTTTCCCCAAAATACGACTCCCGTCGACTCGGCACTCTGTTTGGCACCCGTCCATTAACCCCCCTGCTTTCTCCTCCTTCTCCATCAGGAACAGGGCCGGATATTCGGGTCCCTTTTTCTTACAAGTCACGGGTGTGGACGATGAGGACGAGGGGGCCTACAGTAATGTAGAGCAGGCATGATGAGCCAAGCAACGATAATTCCATTTGCTCTGTCAAACCCCCTTCGCTGCAGCCCAGTGGCGGCCGACAACCCAAGACCTCTTGACACGTTATTCCTGCCTGTCAGATGTCGTTCCAGTCGCAGCTTTATGGCGTCGTCTTCTGAGACTTTGGTACCTGCCTGGCGAGGGGGAGCCCAAGTCAGGATGACAAGAAGAGGGCTCTGTCACGCCACCCTAGTCAGGTTGATGAACCTCGTGCTACCGCCAGCTTCAGAATTACCACCGTCGGTCCATGCACTGATCCTTCAAAGTACCCAACAGACAACAGGACTGCATTGCCAAGTTTTCCTTTTTAGCATCCCAGATGCTGGCTAGTTGATTATGCCAGCTCCGAATGTCGCCTCTCCGGAACAACTGCGCCTCCCGACGAACTCATGGGGTGTAAATAACGGCAACTCTCTTCGACAACCGCGACTCATACACGGACAGACCCGCAGGGCTGGCTTTATCACCCCAGTCGGGCACTGAGATGCTCTTGCAACGCCATCCACTGACCTGGGTCGTCGTTAGCCCAGCTACCCTAGGGTATCGCCCTTGGTTTTCCGGCAAGCACCACACAGGGTGGATTGATGCTTCGCCTGGCTGCCGTGTTCGCTACGCAAAATTTCAACCGTGTCTTGACCAGCCTCAAGTTATTAGCTAGGTCGCTCCGTGCTACAGAACCTCGTACCGGTATATCGAGTGAGCCTTCTCCATGGACCTCGCTGGGCCCGGTTGTGATACGCACTTTTAACACGCAGTGACAACACTCGACGAGGTGCCTCGTCTGGACTGCTTAGCGAATGTGTAGATCGAAGCATCGGAAGGGATATACGAAAATGACGATGCTCTCAATGGCGAGACCAGGGAACTTCCAACTGGTACTTCCGTACGCACGGCAATGCCCCCAAGGCCACTTAATTGTCGGTCCACGGCCGGTGAGACACCCTGAATATCGGTCCTGGTCTTTCGGTCACCAAACAATCACAATGCATGTCATATTGATTTTTAGGTGCCCATTCGGCAATCCCGATAAGCTTGATCACAGATGCATCAAGTTGTGAGCTAAATTCTTCTGTCGCTCATCCGGAATCAACGACTGCAAGTGAGCAGCTAGTATCTGGGTTGATACAATTCCAACTTCCCAGGTGATAGGCACCATATGTTGTGGCACGGCCTGGACCCTCAGCCTGCCACGAGCGTGGAAGGCGAGCAGCGTCAAGCAAGGATAGCGTGGGCTTCATTGGTGAGCGAGACTCCTCCCAACCAACATAGACCCGTCTGGGTTGACTGTGCACAGGCATTGTGGGAACAAGAGATCTGCATGAGCCGAGAAAGTGACCTCAGCGCCGTCAAAGGTCGAGATCGATAGTCTGGCGGGGAGTAAATCGCCCTGGTAATCTCATCTCTTCGAGACCCTCACAGTCTCACGATGGGCCAAGCCTGGAAGGCAAACCAGAAGCCGTGGTAATGGGGGCCACAAGCGTGGGATTTCCAACCCGGCCTGGGCATCCTTGCATCGCAAATTCCTCGTCCATCACCAATCGATAGCATATTCGCGCATTTGACTGCTAGCCGAGAGCGTTGGTGTGGTCATTGACGAGACGACAGCTCCAAGCCATCAACGGTGGCTTGCTTAGAAAGGAAAAATCTGGGTGGATCAGATATGTCTCTCTTGCCTAGCAGCATGTAATGAACGGCATGTCGAAACCCAAAACTCATTTTGCGAAACATGATGCCGGCTTGTCGCTTGTCAGGCAAGGCATCAAGTATCATCGGTCCAAATACTGCAAGTAGAGAGCTCTCTGATTCGCGAGCCAGGGCATCATGTTTGGCTAAGAAGCTGTATGGCAAGAGACAGAACGGGGCATGACGGACCGAGGGTGCCGGTATCACCGTGTTAGTCCAGGGCAAAGCTCCGGACCGGCACCGGGTGCGAGCCCTGGACCTGCGTAGCTTAATAAGATGAGGGCGTTTTGCATACAAGACAATCACTATCTGCATTGGGGTGGCTTGGACTTGCCAGCCGTCGCATGTCGGTAGCATAACACGCGCAGGTCAAGCGATGCCAAGTGTCAGTATGTTTCGTCATTCCACAGACGTGTCTGACCATCGCCGATGAAAGGCAGATGAACGCAACACATGCTCCAGGTTGAAGAGAAGACAACCGAACATGGCCATGAGCGTCCAATAATTATCATCCAAGACCCGCTGGCCCCGGACGAGACCACGACATGTTGGCCGTAGTGGCGGGCGAAAATAATAAGTACGGCTGGGGATTGCATGGAACTGCAAAGGTCAGGGAGGGGGCCTTCCAGCCAATCAAAATTCAGTCTTGAGACGGATCTCTAACACAGTCGTGCTGGTTGGGTTCAACATTGGCGTCCGTGTTTCGAACAGTCTCGTGCAGGAGTGTCAGGCCGTCAATCAGAAGCCAAGGGATACTTAGCCGAAGTACACGCCCAATTTTCAGGCACCGCACCTGTGAATTATGAAGTGCCATGCCTTTCCAAATCCGTGTAGCTGGGTGAGGTAAGCATGGAGCAACACGAGACGCTCTGCGGAGTACCAGTTCAGGGTATCTTGGATGCTCAAGGCCATACCTGCTACCAGTTGCGAATTGGTGGGTCATCAAACCGCTGGAGAGACGGGGCCTTGTTTCCGCTCCGTGTGTGACCTGCGACACCGATTATTCGGGGGTGCGAACTAGGTTGGAGGGATGCTGAATCCACAGTCGTAATCCATCAATGTCGTGGGTGGATGCATATCCGGGGCAAATTCCGTAGTCATGGACGGGTTCATGTGCCCCGAGGATCATGACATGAGGCATCTTTGGTTGCGGGATTCTGGAGGTCAGAGTGCCACACACCATGGCGGTCATCAGTCCATCTCCATCTTGCAGGGATAGCAAACTTTGACGGTGAGAGCGCCAAGCTCGCACTTGGGGTGGTAAATGCCTAGTCGTCGAGTAGTAGTAACGTCTCGTGAGAATGAAGGCGGCTTTTTGACGGTGCTGAACCGCGAACATCGGCCGATAAGACGGCGTCTGAATCCGGTGTTTGACGGTGAGCGGGCGGCCGTGCGAGAGTGAATGCGTGCCAAGAAAGCGTTTCTTGAAGAGGTCCAGAGGCTAAAAGGGCAAAAGGTACTTTGACGGCGGGAGGGAGGAGGCTGTGGGAAGCTCAGAGTCAGTCAACAGCTGCGGCCACTTACGATTGGCCAGAAGACAGACCAGGTGCAAATTTTTGGCAATAGTCTTTTTTGTCCCTTTTATCCCGGCTGCTGGGGTCGTAGGTGAGGCAGCAAGAAGTGGCATGCGCTTTTTGCCCGCGCCCACTAAGACAGAACCTTGTGCAACTCAACAGAGGGGGCGCATGGATCCGGCTTGAGATCCGTGCAGTTTGCAAGGAGAAATCAAGACCTTCCCCTGCACTGCTGATGTTGGTACGCAGGAGGCTTTGGCGTGCGAGGATGTGCAAGACCCTCAAATCCGCCGCTCTCACTCTGTTGAGTTAAGACCAGGTTTCCCTCAACCCCACCCCTCCAACATCAGAGGGGCATGTCATCGGGGGCCGTGGTCGACGGTGATGATGGCGGATGTAGCGGAGAGGAGAGGACGCGCGGGCAGCGCAAGCACTGGACAGCGATCCCAAGCCCCCGGCCCAGGCTGGCGTATGTAGGCACAGCGAGCGCGGCGCCCAGGCGAAGCAATGCGGCGCAACAAAGCAAAGCAATGTTCAAGGTTGAAGTGAAGGCACCCTACCCCACTGCGCTGTAGATGTGGTGGTGCGCTTGCGTTTGCCACGAGCCATGGCGGTTTCGCAAGGTTGATAGAGCGATGCATGTGGTGCAAGATTCATAAGGGACAAAGGCCTATGGTGCTGTAGCTTCCTACCCTGGCGTGTGTGATTGGCTCGTTGGGCGTTCAAGTCTGAATTGTCAATCGCCTTCACCACTGAACGGGCAGTGTCTGATAGACGCTCACTCCCTCGAGAGCGATTGCGGGCGTGTGAGCGAAACGGACGACACTGATGCCGTGGCGGATGTGAGCCGTGCCTGGAAGAGGTGTCGGCGTCAGAGCCCTTGTCTCCAGAGCATTTGTAATGCCGCCAGCATGGTGGGCATGCGATAGTCCTCCCGGTGGGCCGTCTTGGGTAGTGTTGCTTGCAGAGAAAAGGCGATGGATGAAGATAGTGGATTGGGTGACAAGGCAGTTGGGGTTAGGAATGGTGGTTTGTGGTTTGCAGAGGGAAGGCCGTCGACAAGTTTGGGAAAGCGCCGGTGCCTTCCATCCCGTCCCTTGGATGTTTCCCCCTCTGCGTCGTGCAGGGTCAGCAAGTGCTTCCCGCCGGGGCCAATCATAAAATCCATAAAAGCGGAGATCAAATGACTTAGTCTACTCCAGGGAAAGTAGAAACGGACAGGCACGACAGACATCTAAACAATTATTTGGGCTCTGATATTGGATCGCCCTGAATACTTGAGACCAGCATCAAGTACAGTATGAGTGTGGTATTTCGATGCTACCACCCTTACTCAGCGTGTATTATTCTCGTCTTCTCACTTTTTCATAGCCTTGGTCTTGTTTCTTTCAGCTTTCCCCATCACGGCAGAGATCGACGGTGATTATTACCGCTTGGCTCCTTGCGCTGGGTTGGTCTAGGCTTGGCTGGACGGTGCCACAGCCCCTCGACGAGACTCGAGGGTATGGACGGATATGGATACGTTTGCTTCTATTCTGTACCCAGGATCCATGGATGGCACTGGTTCCGTATCACTCTCTTTGCCTCTGACATCCACGGCGCCGTCCCATGATCCATTCATTCACCCCTTCAGAGTCGTCAAATCAACCATCCCTGCAGACAAGACGCTGCGCCAGATTGAGGAAATATCGTCCCGCGAAGGTGAAGGACAAGAGACATTGTGCCTGCTCGCCTAGATTGTTTGGCCCCAACTCCCCAAGCGCAATCTCTAAATAAGGCAAGGGTAGTAATCTCCAAGGTTCCCTGTCGCCGGTGCCTTGCTGTGGTTGGCTGTCTGACTCCTGACGCTCGGGAATCCAGAAGGTTGTTTTTTCACTGATTCGTTGATTGGAACCATTATCAAAGACTGGTCATCAATGCACCCACCTCGTTGCGCTGCAGGCCGAGCTTTGATCTCCAGGCCTGCACCAAACAATCCACATACGAGAAAAGCAGGCTGCGGCGGCATGGTTTACGAGGCGACCACAGGCACGGGATGGGCGGGACGACAACCAACTCCTGTGCGAAGTGTGATGGGGCTCTTTGACGTATTCGATTTCGCCAGCCGCTGCTGACCACGCGAGCCCAGAGCCGGTGCTAGTGGCCATCCCATCCCATCCCATATCCTAGACGTCCCTACCGTGGCATTCCCCCGGCGCCGGAGATACGATCTGGAGTGATGGACAAGACCCCAGGGCAACAGAAAAACGAGACAGGTCATTTCCTCGCGGTGGGCTGCAGCCTCGAGACATTGGCGGGGAGTGCATGGGAAGTTTCTCGCTGCAGTGCTCGCCTGCAAAACTCACAATTGCCAGATCCGTGCCCATGTCCGAGGATACGCCTCGCCCTTCGGAGGACTCCATAGCTGATTTCAGCGCCAGCATAGCGTTGACGGGCGATGGATTGCGTTATTGACCCAGAATTGTATGTATGCCCATGACAATGCGGGCGAAGGTGCACCAACAGATTGTGTACGCTTTCGGGAACAGGATTCGGCACCGCCAGAGGCTGCCTGCCTGAAATGTCTTTCCTGAGTCTCGTGCACCAAATTGGAAACGCCGAATATGGTTCTTCTAAACCAAAGCGCAACCCCAGCTTTGTCCGTCCGTGTCTTGTTGGTGACTGCGCCGGTGCACCATTCGTTTTGACCAGGCAGGGTCACAGGCAACGGAATGCAGTGACGGGTACATGACTGACTGTGCTCTAACGGCAACAAGCCTCGCACGTCGTCAGGAGTCCTGGACGGCCTGCCTCGGTGGCTTTGGCTGGCACAGCGCCGCGAGGTCTCGGCGAAACCAGGCGCACATGAGAGGCCACTCCGGCGACAGACGACAGACGACAGACAACAGACACGGACAGACATGCTTGCACGGGACCTGACAAGGGCTTTGTTGGATGCTCTCCAAGACGACAAGAACCATGTGTCGATTGCCAGTGTTACAAGTTGAGGCTTGACGAGCTGGTGCGGATGGACTGTCCTGGCTGACACGGCTGGTGCTCTGCGACACGACGACCTGCTGCTTTGCAACTGGCTCGTCCTGGGTTCCCTGGCTGACTTTCTGGATCATCATCTCTAGTCTCTCCGTTGGAGAGCGTGATGACGAGCCTGGGCTCTAAACATGGCGCTGTACGAGGGGAAGAATGCAGCCGCAGGGATGCCCACGTCGGGTGCCAGGTTGTTGGATGGGGCCGGACGGTGGCTTTGATTGAATGGCCGATAACGCGGGTTGGGTTTAGAGGGTTAGACACCCAGTCCCGCCGTTGAGAGGACTCTTGTGATTCAGCACTGTAAGGAGGGATTAGGTACTTTCACAAGCAACTCCCCCGAAAAGCCTACACTTCATTTCGGCGACATGAATCTTCACAACTTGAGACGACGGGGCAGCATGATTGAGGCGAAGACCTGGGATCTTATCCGAAATCCTTTCCGTCTCAGTCCTTGGAGGGTTAACGGTACGATGGAGCATGGGCCCAAGCAAGATGATGAGAGGCAGCAAGGGAATGCCAAAACAGCTTCCAGCACAGTGCATGTATCCCAGTGACGAAGACGTCCAAAACTGACTTAGCCGTTATTAGGTCGACGAGCGGCAGCTAGATTTGCGCGTCTCTCAACGAATGGGTGTTCATCCCAGATGGAGGGAATGGAGCCGGGTCTGTGGGGACACAGCCGTCTTGTCGAGCTCGGTGCACTCTCACGGGTTCTGGTTCTTTCCAAGGTATCCAAGATCTTGGCCCTCTTCCGCCGTGTGTCCCTTCTGGACGGTAAACTAATCTTGCCTAGCCTCCCAGGCTGAGCTGGACGACGGTCGCCGCCGTAATCTATTAGCGACAGGGCCCAGGCCGCCCCAAGACAGCCGGGCAAAGCCAAAGCAAATCAAATCAAACCAAACCCAAGCAAGCACCGGCGACGGGTCAGGGACGAAGATGAGGGCGACGACTACGACAGCGGCGACAGCAGCGGAACTGCGGTCCCCTCCGTTTGGGTCCCGGTGCAGAGAAGCCTGGTGATTTTCACGCGCGGCCGGCGCTCACGCATCCACGTTCCTGAAGAGGTCAAGCAAGGAATCAGAGTGGAGCAAGCGGGTGGCATGGCTCATGGCTCATGGCTCATGGCTGGCTCAGTCAGGCTCATGCTCATCATGGCTCATGAGAGCAGCCCGCCTGGCAAGCAAGGTCGCACCGCTTGCGCGGGTATGTGTACGTCCCAGCACACCATGTCTGGTGGGACAAGCGAGCATGCGGCAGGGCGAGTTGGAAGTGAGGTGAGGTGAGGTGAGTTCCATGAGGCAAGGTGAGAGCTATCTGCTACGGAGTACGTAGGCATTAGGTTGAACTGGGACAGGTGTGAGTTTGTGCAAGCAACGGCTTATTAGACACATGCAGGGCCTGGCTGAGCCGTGGTGAGAGCGAGGCTTTGTCCTTGACTGAAGCAGCGTTTTGAATAAAATCTTAATAGTAACACCAAGTATATCCCGCCCCATATGGCCCATGGGACATGGCCTTACACAGTACAAGTTCTTCAACCTCGAATCGCAAGCAGCAGCTTAGCCCTTGTAGGAAGCTCTCCAGGGGCGCATTCAATGACCCCTTCTCAGTAGCCCACCTGCGTTAGCTAACAAGCCCGACGGCCCTCCGCCTCCTCTTGTTGCCCCTCCACCACGCAGGCAAAGCGCATCCCTTTAACAAGGTCCCGCCGCCTACAGTAGCAGCCCGGGTCCTACGTACAGTACAGGGCGATTCCTAGGGCGTTCCCAGGGGCGATTGTGAACGAATGCTCCATCGTCCGGGGGGCTGAAAGTGCAGCGGATGAGTGGTAGGTTCCAGCACCCGAAGCCCCCGCTGTTTAGCGGGCTTTGGATGGAGATTGGGGAGGAGTGGGAGGGGAGGAGGGTTCAGCAGCGAGTGGGGGGGCGTGCGAAGGACCCGGGTTGCAGGGCGTAGCTAGCACAGGGCAAAGCACGTAAACCGGGGGTCGTCGCTGGGTGCGGTGTCAGCTGGAGAGCGCCACGACGGCCCTGGTCTAGCAGCTCTAGCAGACGCCCGCGACCTGGCAGGCCCCGGATTGACCTGCACGAGGTACCGGCACATTGTGCGTGGCGGCCTAGGAGACGCAGGTATCACGATACCTGGGCCGCTGGTACCTTCGGGCACACGGCCCACGGCTGGGCGGGTGTGCGTGTGCAATGTCTGAGAGAGGAAGCGACACTCGGCCAACGGAACGGCAGCCCATGGCTCCCATGGAGCCAGCCCATGGAGGTCCAATCCAGGGCATCCATCTCTGGACTGGGACTGTGACTGGGACAGTCTCCAGAACGACCATCAACAAGCGCTGCGCTGCTGGGTACCTAGCGCTACTGCGTACGGGGATGGATGGGGCTACTGGGTGGGACACCCCTACTGCCTACGTCGGCGAGAACTACATGCGCTATAGCGAACGACGAGACTACGAACTGAACTACACACGCAACCACCAGCCATGGACTGACTGAGCTCATCCTGTTACTGCTTCTTTCTACTCTTCCTTTCCCTTTTATTCTTTCTCTTCTCCTTCCTGTTTGGATTCCCTTCCTTTAATCCTCTGCTCCCCCCATTCATCTGCTTGAGCATCCTCGAACCCCTTGACACTCTCACACGCAACTCCAATTGATACTCTAGTCTCGGTGATCCCCTGCACCCGCCGATATCCTCGAATACTACGACAACGACGATTTTCGACCCCAAGAGACGATCCTCGCCGAAACTCCTCGCCTTCAGCCGGTCTGCTGCGTTTTCGTTGGTTTTGTTTCGGTCGACAATGGCCTCGGGCTTTTAAACGTGCCTTCAGCAAACGCGGCACCGGCCACTGACAAACGCACCCTCCGCATTTTTTTTTCGATCAAGATACCGACGCACTCTGGCACTGGCAGGACCCATTCGATTGTTGTCCTGACAATAAAGCTCGTGGCAGCAACCGTTTGCATTCACTCTGAATTGGCGGCCCGACATAGCTGCAGAAACGCTGCAGACAGAAGCTCTCGAAGCTTCAAGCTCAACACCACAACCCATTAGCCCCACGCTTGGCGATTGTGCCTTCCTTCTCGCCCTGCACCTCCTCGGCGAGACAGTCAATTCCCCATGTCGGTTGGGATTTCATTTGCGACCTCAAGATTTCCTCTCTCCCCCACCCACGGCTCTGGCAGTCGGAGAGTAGGCTTTCCTCCAAGCATCAAGCTGCCTCCGCTTGCAAAGAACATCTCGCTGCCAGGCACCGGGCTTCGAACGCCCCCGACTGACGAAATGAGCACTGTTTTTCAGCCCTCGCTGGCTTCATACGATAGCCATGCCATTCACAACTACCCTGCCGCTGTGCCTCAAGCTGCCCGTGCTACAGCTGCCATGAACGAGACCAGAGGCTCTGAGTACTACCGATATCCCGTTCACCACCAACAGCAGCAGCAGCCGCCGCCGCAATCACAACAACTCCAACACAACCATTACGCCTATCAACAGCAGCCAGCGACACACACGCAGCACGAACTTCATCCCGTTGCCCAAGTTCCTCAGGCCAGGAACGGCTCCGTTTCGTCTGTCACCCAGCCAATTTCGACCTCGAGGCAACGCTTGTCGACGCCCCCATCTGGATCGTCTGTGGCTTTGAGTAAGAGTGGAAATAGCCAAGACTCCGAGTCGCTGGTCTACCACAGCTTGCAAATCCCCAAATGCATCAGCCCTACAGGTGGCAATCTCGCCGATTTTGCTGCGCAGGTTGGTATTTTCACTACTACATGGTTTCGATCTAATAGCTGACCGGACTTAGATGACATGCCTGTTCTGGTTTGAGTCGATTGAAGAGTTGAAGCAGGCCGAAACCATTCGTGCTCAAAATGCCATGATTTCTCGGCTCCCCTCTCTCGCCAAGCCCTACGACCAGTTCCGAAAATGGGTTTACAACGTCCTTTCGACGACTCAGGTGACACAAAATGTCATCTTGCTGGCCCTGTTGTTTATTTACCGGCTGAAGATGTCGACTCCCCAGATTAAGGGTCGTGCTGGAAGCGAGTACCGACTTCTCACCGTTGCCCTCATGCTCGGGAACAAATGTAGGTGAAAAGTGATTGCCACTTTAAAAGTCGAATACTGACCCGGCATAGTCTTGGACGATAACACCTACACGAACAAGACCTGGGCGGAGGTGTCTTGCTTTTCTGTGTCGGAGATCCATGTCATGGAGGTTGAGTTTTTGAGCAACATGCGATACAACTTGGTCGCAACTAAGGACCAATGGGAGGAATGGTTGGACAAGCTGGCCTGCTTCCACGAATACTACGAAAGAGCTGTGCGGCTGCCGGCGTCACCGATTCACATCCCCTCGCCGACCAACAAGTCTTTCCACTCACCCATTCCCTCCCCGACAGGAACGATGCAGTCCGCTGCTTTCACGACTAACACGAGCAACCTCCCTGTCACGCCCATTGTCACGACAAGCAACTTCTCCCCCAACTCGAGCCACTCGGCAAACTGGAACGCATACCACTCAAATACGGTATCCCCACTGGCAACCAAGCCTAACCTTCAGTTTCCCGTTTCACGAAAGCGAAGTCCCGAGGGAGATGTTATGGACCACCCGGCCAAGCGTCCCGTTCCTCCTCAACGAGCCCCGGCTCAAGTCATGGCCCCTGTCGTTAACCCGAGGTCTAACGGCGTCATCGAGACATCGAGGTTGCCTGTCCCTCATCTTACTGTGATCACGGAGCAGCCTCAGGTCCAGCCTACCTCAGCCCCCTTCACGGGTGCTAATGTCAACGTCAATGGATACCCTCAGGCAGCACAGCAGGTCGCTGCTGCTCCATCGGTTCACGTCTCTCTTCCTCCACTCCAGACTGGTATGCGCGCCATGTCAACGGTTTACCCGCAAACCGCCGCGCCTATGGTTCAGCAGCCATCCCTCCCCACGACGACGGGTGTTACCATGGCCCAGACTGGCTATCCTAGCCATGCGCCGGTCAACTTTGGTACCTCTAGCAAGCACCACAGTCCCGGACGCTTGGGTGTCTACAACTCATCGCCGATGGCTGAACAGTATGGACAAGCATCGACTGTCCCTACCCCGATGGTGCACACTCCCATCTCGAACTCGCCTAGTGTTTATCTGCAACAGCGACCCAGCCCCTACAAGCCGGTGCGCCACGTCAACACGCTCTTGTACCCGCCCCCGTCGGCATCACTGGAGCAATATCATCTTGCGGTCCCGGTTCCCCCGACGCAGATGCACTACCAGCCCCTTGGACGACGAAACGACCTTCGAACTGGCATTGTGCCAGAGTTTCTTGTCTTCAACAACCGGGGCCAGGCGCACCCTCAGCCCCTTCAGCACCATGGCCTGCCTCAGGGACATTATCCGTCTTAGGGATGGCGGTAATGCCGCTCAACTGGCTATGATACCACCATGAGCCCAAAACTCCAATCTTCTTTTTCGAAGTTTCCAGACTTCACAGACACTTCGTGAGAGGACGAGGTTCTGATTATGTTATTCTATCATCTTTGCTGTTTCTTTCTAAAGTTAGAGGGTTTGTATTTGAATTGCATCGCATCGCATGGCAACGGCGTTGGGAAGGAAAGGAATCAGTCCTAGGTACGGAAAGGTTACTGGAACAGCGACTCCATAGGGAAAGGAATGAGGTCATTAAGGATCACGGATGCATCTGGCCCGGCGTTTTGGCTTCTTTTGGTGATGGACCTAGTGTGACGCCCCACGAGGCTGAACGAGACACTCGGGAAGTGCATTTATGATGCGTCTAGCCAATTGCTCGATGGATGAGCAGCTTGGGACTCTGCAAGATATGGCATTGAATCCCACTCGGTGGCGCCTGTGGAAGCATGGCGCTTAGATAGACGCAATGGAATCGTCAGCAATGACTGTACTTAGATTAGATGGACCAAAGGGTGGATCAATTGATGACGCTGCCACTTGATGGCAACTATTCGCCCAGTACTTTGGAAGTCTGTCAAGTGTCTTGTTGTCCTGTCCGAAAATTATTTTAATTTCGCATGGAACTACATATGAGCAATGGTGTTTAAAGTAACTTGTAGATCTGATGTAAGCCGATGTGAAAGCACACTTCCCATTAAGAATAGCCGCAGATGAAAGAGGGGCTCATCAAAATGAGAATTTGGATACTGCATTGAAGCAAATGCTCTTTTATCCTTTTCCTCTATGAGGCGTTCACTCATGATTGATGAGTGATCATAGTTTCATGGTGAATGTTGAGCAATCAGACCGAGATGAACGAGTGGCCAGATGCAGGCAAAGTGGGGCTTTCCATTCAAGTCGACTGGGGTTCGTATCCTTAGCGCGCCTAAATTCAAGGACAGGATGGAAGCTGCTCTTTCCGCTTTCCACGGCAACCATCGGAAACTCAGCAGCCAGCCAATCAGGGGCCGCATCAGCCACGTCGCAGCGCCAGAACTTCCCCACTGTGCCACTGCGACTTGGACCGCCCACAACGACGGCACAGCAACCAGATCCTCCTGCCCGTCTCCTCCGACTCCCGCCAAACCCACGCAAGGCCGCGATCTCTCCCCAAGCCAAAGCCAGAGCGTGGCAGCGTCAGCAGAGGCACTTGATGATTCTGCTACACACTCGCTTTTGCTCCTCCTCTTTTAGCATCGCTTTCGCCATCTCCCGCTAGTCGACGACTTTTCTTGCTTAGACCCTCTCTTACTTGATTCAGTCGTTGGGGTGGAAAGAAAGGGGCGCCTGGGCCCGAGACGAGAGACATTTGCTCCTGGAATAACCAACCACCCGATCGATCGGACTGAACCCCTTCTACGCAGTGAAGGGACGTGATTGCATTCCGATCCGACCGAACTCCCCCCTTTGAAGTTGGAAATCTTCCCTGGATTCGCCCTCGACGCGGCGACGATCGAGTGAGGGCTGGTCTGACGATTTGTGTCGGCGCAGAGCATTTTGGACGGTTCGACGACAACGCCATCGATAGGGACCCCGACACCGACGACTTGTGTAACGACACTCTTTCTGTCGCTCGCTTCTGAACTACACGGAACTTTTATTCCCTGAGCTCTCGTTCTTCGCCGAAATACGATACTATTCGTTTCTTCCGACCACGATCGGCCCACAACCTCGATTTGCCCATCATGTCTTCCTTCGGCGACTTCACCTTTATCTGCGAGACGGCGCCTCTGCCACTATGCGCCTCCGTCGGTCCTGTCATTAAGGCATCTGGTCGTGTTGGTATTGAACCCGAATGCTACGCCCGCAATATCGAGCTCGCCAACACCATCATTTTCGAAGGCGCGACATCCGTTATGCACATCGTCGCCCTCGTCATGGCCGTCATCATGATTCTCCACGTCCGGAGCAAGTTCACTGCTGTTGGTCGCAAGGAGATTCTCAGCTTCTTCTACCTCTATATGCTTCTCACCTGCATGTCCCTCATTGTTGATGCCGGAGTGGCGCCCCCAGGAAGCGATCCATACCCGTATCTCGTCAGCGTGCAGAATGGACTTAGCAGCGCTGTTATTACTTGTCTGCTCATCAATGGTTTTGTCGGTTTCCAGCTGTATGAAGATGGAACGCCTCTATCAGTGTGGATGATGCGCGTCTGTTCCCTGGTTGCCTTTGCCATTAGCTTCCTCGTGTCTCTGGCAACCTTTAAGAGCTGGGCCGGACTCAGTCCTACCAAGACCGTTGGCCTGTTCGTCGTTCTTTATATTCTGAACGCGATCCAACTCTTCATCTATGTGGCTATGCAGATTCTACTTGTTACAAGGACACTGCACGACCGTTGGCCGCTTGGAGACATCGCCTTTGGCATTTTCTTCTTTGTGGCCGGCCAGGTGTTTTTGTACGCTTTCAGTGCCAAGATTTGTGTGGCCATCAGCCACTACATTGATGGTTTGTTCCTCGCAACTGTATGCAATTTGTTGGGTGTCATGATGGTTTACAAGGTATGTCGACCCACCGAGAAACTTAAACTCGTGAAACATTACTAACAACGGACAGTATTGGGACTCGATCACTAAGGAGGATCTTGAATTCTCGGTCGGTACTAGGATGAACAACTGGGAGGTGAAGGAACTTTTGCCAGAGGACGAGCGTAGGGCAACTGTCTTCTCTGAAGATCCTTACGGCCACTCGAGCTCATACGACCTGCCTTATTCACCAAGCGCAGCACGATACTCGGCCAAGTACTGAACGCACTGATCGAAGTGCCATTTTGACGCCAGTAACGAGACAGCCTTGTTTTTTACACCTTCTGCTTTGATTTGACGTTCGAAGCGTAGCCGCCTGGACTTGAACCCGTGGCAGAATTCAGTGTCGGGCTCTTTTTATTTTGGGAATTGTTTTTACATTGCGCGGCGTTTTCAATGGATCATACCAGATGGACGGGTGGTCGGGATGAATGGGCAACAGGTGGTGAATGAAAAATGGGCTCGTGGATGGGATCAACAAGCAGGCAGAGGCGGGCGCGGGATGAGAAGGGAGAGACGATGGACTGGTAATACGTGGTTTTTGTTAATAGCTGGGATGAGGGGATTAGGGCACAGCGGCAAGTAGTGATTAGTGACTCTTGCACATATATATACATAGTTTATATAACCTATATCATGCATGGCACTATGGCACAATTGCGCTTCAGGCGGCTTTGGTGGTGATTGTCAATATGTGGCGTGTAAATTAAGCATTTTGGCGAGTCCCAGCGCTAATGCGACGTGGATGGAGACTGCCGGGCATAGTGATGAGTGGGACAAGCGACGGATAGATGGGAACTCGCTGGCTCGAGGGCCTTGATCCCGCCCGTGTAGCAAGTTGACTAGAAATACGACGGGTGGGCAAGAGGAGAGAACGCCTCGCGTCGAAAGAAGGTTTCCGAGGGGAATAGCCACGAGCGCAGTAGCGCATAGCTTGGCAAAAGGTGCGTCATCCGTTACCAATGGCCGAGTGCCATGCCGGTTCGCATTTGTCATGGCTTCAGCTCCCACACGCCGGCGCTCGCCGACAGCTCAGACAAAGGAAATAAGTGTCCCCCCCTATCGTCGATAAGGCTGCGGAACGCCGACATGCGGGCGAGCAGAACTACATAGTGTCCTGGGCGGGGGTACTTACCTAGGTATCCAAGGTGGCGCACACTGGCATGCAAGCGAAGGAGGAAAAGTAATATTGGCAGGAGCTGTGCATGCATAGGCGCGGCCGAGTTGGTGACTTGGACTCCTCGATTCAATTCAACCAAATACGCAATGTTGGGTGTGACGGGACTATCGCGCCAGCCTGGGGCGCCACAGACAGGGGGGCGTGGAGATGGGTATAGCGAAGGGTGGGACATGGATGTCAGCTGGCATTGTTGGCTTTTGTTTTCTCTCGTTACGGATGGGTAAAAAAAGAGTGAGTGAGTGAGAGAGAAGTTGGAGGGAGGGAGGGAGATGGGGCCCGATGTTTCCTCGGTGGAGCAACGACTGATTGGCCCGATGCTATTTCTAAATGCGACGACGAGGGTTATTTCTTTGTCACTGCCTACCTAGGTACTTGCTTGCTGCTGCTGCTGCTCGAGCCGTGTGCCGAGGATGTATCCGATCTGTGCGAAACGCGATGGATACAAGGGACAGAGTTGAAGCAGATGGATGAATGGGGGATGGGCTGCGGGCTATCACTCACAGTCTCCATATATCCGGTTTCGCGCAAGGTAGTCGGTACGGGCTCCGTATCTGCAATTTAGCTTATAGCCTAATGATAGTACATGGGCAAGCGTACAGTACATGATAGCTACTCCGAATGTGCCAACGGGACGATGTGCTAGGCCGGCGGGAGTCGAGTCCTCCCAATCTCGGGTCTATTCAGGGCGCCACAAAAGTGCTGGTAATTGCCTCGCCTACGTGCTCACAGTTCCTCTACCTTCCTCCTTTGCGCAATCGTCGCCTATAGTCTCCTCGCACGTGATGAGACACTAGTGCCAAAGGGGCACGGTGGCAGCAGGGGGGTGGCCTGTCGGTTTTTACGTTTCGCTTGCTGCGCTGCTGGGCTCGGTACCCGTCCGCTGGGTAAAGCATTGGATCCATGACTGTACGATTGCCAACCATAGGCAGCTGAGCGAGGAGGGAACCCAGGTGGGAAGCAGAGAGGTAGGGGAAGCGGGTAGTAAGTAGGTACTTTGGCCAAATGCATGAGGGATGCTTATCAAAAGGGCAATATGCGGCGACACTGTGGGTGGGTGCCCAGGACTCTAGGACAGAGGACAGAAGAGGACCGAAGGAGACAGATACAGTAGTAGTAGCAGCAGTAGTAGTAGCAGCAGTAGTAGTAGCAGCAGCAGCAGCAGCAGCAGCAGCAGCAGCAGTGCATTTAGATTTCAATTCCATCAGCTGTATGCACGCTCGCTGTTTGAATGGGCGGGCGAAACCCGACCAGGGTGCGAGGGGGTCTAGCGAGCAAACGAGGATGCGAGAATGAGAGGAGCGAGCAGAAAAGATACATTGCTCCCACCCCATAGGTACACTACTAACGCACTTGTAGCCAGAATGTACCTTGCTTCCCGACTTCCATACCTGGCCTTAGTAGACTTTTTCTATTCCGCATTCACACGTAAATCTCTCTCTTCTCATTTGACCCGTGGTTTCGGTTGGTCGAGAATTAGTACCTACAGTACCTAGGCTGCCTCTACCTTACCTCTACCTTCGACACTTTCCTTCTCCCCCTACCTACCTTGCCTGCTTCGCTAACCATCAACCAACCTTACCTAAACTTATTTCCTTTCCTTTCCTTTTCCATCGTCTCGTCTACGGTTTCCCTTTCGCACACACACACGCGCCCGCACGCCTTCTTTCCTTCTCTTGCCTTTGCTCGCAGACAGACCAAACCATCTGTCCGAGCTTATCCGTCTATCTGCCCGCCTATCTCCTTCTCGTTATATCCCCCTCCTCCCTTCTGCGGACGGGGATCCGACTTTTCTTTTTCTCCCCTCTGCCATTCCGCCCCCAACCGAAATAAACGAGTCTATCGCCGACACTTCTATCCTTTCGCTACCACCTTGTCACCAGGAACATCGCGCGCCACGGTCGTGCAACGTTCCACCCAACGCGTTGCGCGCTCTTCTTGTTCATGCTCATCACCTAGCGATTTCCTTTTCGATCGCGTCCCCGGTTTCACCACTTCACCATCTCTCTCCCTTCCCTGTTCGCTCGCGCGCGCTGGCCTATCTTGCCCGTCGGTTCGTTGCGGCTCCCTTCTGCGTAAGCCTGCAAACGAGAGGTGCGCTCTAACCAGGGGGGTTGGCCCACGGCGCGAAGTGTGGGCTCATTTGCGCGACGGGGGTGGTGGAAGGGATCTCGAAGGGTCTGTCTGTTGGGTTGAGCCCGGTTTTTTCCAAGACACGCCATTGACGACCCAGGAGGGAAAAAAAAAAAGAAAACGAAACCAGTCGTGACGACTAACGAGCCCCGAGTGACGGGATTCGGCCACTATTTCCGCACTGACTTGCATGCACTGCGCTTCGCATGTGAGCGCACTCCAGCTACTTCCTTTCAATCAGCCAATTCGCGTCAATCGCTGCTGACGGTAGCCCATCGACCTTCCCTCGTGTGCGCATTTTCTTTTCATTTCCAGTTTCCAACCCATCATCTCAGCTTTGTCCCTTTTGGGCGGCTCATTCAGTTCTCGTCCGCTTTGAGCACCGCGCCCCACGACTCTATTTCCGCCCTCGGACCATCGGACTGGAGCCACTGCGATCTTCCAATTCCTCCGACTCGATCTGGTTCTCGACTCTTTTCCTGGACTAGGCAGTGGGACGCGCTCGGCCACAAGCTTTGCCCACCCAGCCGTTCATTTCCCTGAAGTCATAGTCGGGTCACGTGCACCCCGATTTTACATTGACTCAACATCATCACCTTGACCAACATTTACTGACACGCCTCACGGCTGTTGATCGTCTTGATTCATTCCAAGTGCCGTCGGTTTGCGGGTGACTTTGCACAGCTGACACGGCCTACAATGGCCACCGCTGAGGATGCTGCCGCCTGGGAGGCTCTCCCGGTGGAAGAGCACAAGTCTGTCTGGGATGAGACAGAGCGAAATTTCTGGGCTAATCTGCGTCGCCAACGAGAAGGAGAGAATAATAAGATCGAACAAGAGTATCGGCGCTCCGTAACCGAGGTGCGCATGAAGCTTAGTGAGCTCACCGGGCAACGAAGCCAGTTGAGCGAGACGCACGCACGGTTAGCCCGAGAACTGGCCAAGGTTGAGGCTGAGCTGGCTCGCGTGACTGAAGAATGGGAGGAAAAGTCGCATCGATTGGAGCATATCGAGCAAGACCACCGTAAGGCTCGTCATAATCGGGTCGAAACACAACAGGAGATTTGGAAGACGATGCGACGGTTTTTCAAGGAGAAGAGAGGTGAGGATCCCGATGCCGAGGATTCTGAAGACCCTGACATGGAGGGGCCGGTTCTTGATGAGGAAATGCCCGAAGTATCAGGGACTAACGGGACCGGTCCTCGAAGTGAACTGGTCAACCGTCTCGTGGAAGAGGCCTCTAACCAAGTTGCTATGGATGGGGAGAGCATGGAAGGTGTCGAGCACCATGACAACGAGAGCGCCGTCGACAGGACGCCGGCAGAAGCCATGGTCGATGTCGTCGATGCTGACGGCAATGTGATTGGACCTGTGGAACGCATCGACGCGTGGAATCAATGGGTGGAGGGGATCCAAGAGTTGGAGATTCGAAGACCTGTCAAGATCCGCCGTGGCCGCCGCTTCAACGAGTCACACCTCTCGAGCATCTACGAACGAACTGAGGCGAAGGGTGTCAAATGGTTGTCCTGCATGATCCAGGCCACAGGTGAGGTGCAGGCCAAACGATGTCAGTCATGTGACAAGAATCAAGGTGCATTTGATGACTGCATCATTGTTGGCGGAGATCTATTTCAGAAGTGCGGCAACTGCGAGTGGAATCGCCAGGGCTGCCATGGCGCGTCTGGGGATACAATTGACATACTGGCTTCCAGGGAAAGAGCGCGACAACAGCGAGAGGCAAAAGAAAAGGATGAGATGCACAAGAGGTCTTCGCCGGAACCTGAGGTTCAGCGCGAAGATATTCAGCCTAGACCTGAACCACCACACGCACCAGCCCCTCGAGTCTTGGAAACTGTTCATGTGCCTTCCCGTCATGCCTCTCCACAGCCTGCTTCTCAGCCACTCCCCGAGCGACTTCCCGAACGGCTTCCCGAACGGACTCTTGACAGAGCCACTGAACGAGTCCTTGAACGAGGACCTGAAAGAGCCGCAGAAGGATACCCTGACAGACTCCCCGAAAGGTTCACTGAAAGGCTCCCTGAAAGACTCCCTGAAAGGCTCCCGGAGAGACTCCTGGAAAGACCTATCGAACGAGTTCCTGAGAGGGCCCCCGAACCAATTTACAGGCCCGTCTACGAGCCTCCTGTCGTACCCCTCAGTCGACCAGCACCGATACTCCGGCCTGATCTTGCCCCAGAACGAATGATAGACCCTGTGGCTACACCTGTCCAACCCCTACCCCAGCCCAGGCCCGAGGCCCCGCGTTCAATGCTTCCCTCTCAGGCCCCTCGCTCGGTTCGCCCCGACATCCTTCAGCCCACGACCGAGTATGACACGCCTATGAAAGATTTCTCTGCTCCTACCAGTACTCAAACACCGCGCGAGCCCGAGCAAATGCCGACGCCGCAAGAGTACCGAGTGACTCCTGGCTTCACCCCGGCCAACGCGCGAAGTCGGCCTCCTTCAGTCGACCGAGCAGATCGACCAACTCCAGCGTCTATGCCCATTGAACCTTCGCCTCAGCCGACTGAATCTCCCTCCGAAGAACCTTTGGAGGAGATCTCTCGTGACAACATGGTCCTGAGACACAACGGAGAGTTCTACACTTATCCCGAGTGTGTTGAAGGCGTGCCCTTGGTCAAGATTGACGAAAACCATCCGTACTGGGAACACAATTGGCCAAATGTGAAGACTTTGATCGAACCACAGCTAGCCAGATGGCGCGAGAAACACCAAGCTGCAATTGAGGCTGGCCCTAAACAAGAGAAAGGTGGCTCTAGTAAATACCAGATTGGAAGACAGGTCAACCGGGGTGTCAAGATTCTCGAATTTCACGAAGCAGGCCCTATCAGTCCTTATCAGCTTCTCAGCAAGAAATACACACAGTCAGGGAAGGGCGGCATTACTTCCTATGACACGCTTTTCCGCTTGTCAGAAACCATGTCAGAGCTGGAGAAATTTAAGCTGGACATTCAGCCAGTTGATTGGATGCGACAGCGCCTTCATGAATTGATCCTAGCTGAAGGTTCCAGCTTCAACTTGCCCCGAACGATTCATGACTTCTACCACGACCCGAAGCTGACAGCACTTCGATACAAGCATGGGTTCAAGAACATTGGTCGGCCATCTGGCATGAAGGCACGCCAGAGTCAAGGCAGCCCGAGCAATACGCCTAAGCCCCTCAAGAAGCGCAAGAGCATGCATTCTGTTGCCAGCACGCCCCGCGAGACGTCCTTTATCGACCAATCTCCCTTGGCTAATCAGGTGCCTTTAGGCCCAGAGAGTCCTTTCAGCACTCACCTGAACAAGAGACCGAAGTATCTATCGCCTGCGGCCGGCCCTCTTCATGATGAATTCCACTTCGACGCCTGGTCTGACACAGACTCCTGCAGTGGCGGAGCGATCACTAAGTACGATTGGCGCCTTTATCAGGTGAAGAATCGGCTTTTCACCAGCTCAACTACCGTCACTCAGTACTGGACCTGGCTTGAGGAAGCCAAATGCTTTCAGCACCAAGTGCTCAAGGACGTGAAGCCTGCTTCGTGGGGTTTGTTTAAGGATCACATCGACTTCCACGTGACCCTCGACGAAATCGAGGAAATGGTGTGGAACATCGAGGCACTCCGTATTCACATCGTCATGCGCAAGGTGGGCGTTACGATGGATCAGGATGGTGCGCCTCGAGGGGACGTAATGGCGTCTTTCAAACGGGGCCGAACTATGCGGCGATTCTTGTTCTTCTGCCGAGAGAAGGGTGTCAGGATGCTTAAGCAGACGACGTACGTATACACTTTTTGCTACATCTTTTTGACAAGACACTGACTGGAATAATAGGGAGGAACTCGACCGTCGCTGGCAGATGATGAATTCAGACCAGTTGCCAGACGCCCGAGGCGAGTCCAACAAACACCTCTTGGAATAGTTTTTATCTCTTGAACGCGAGACACCTTTTCCGGTCGCTTACTGGCTCACTGAAACACCTTTCTCCTCGAGGCGTGGGATTTAGGTTGATTCAGTTAGTCAGTCGCAGTGCGATCCACGCATATAACAAAATAAATCGAAATGGGTACGGATGGTTTAATACTGAAGCGAAAAGTGCTACTAGGCACACAGAGCTTTCCAGGAGTTCATTACCGATACCGGCGAGGCTTTTACACACTTGAACGACATAGTCGAAATTTCGATTACGATCCGATACGGCACGGCCCTTGAGCCGGTTTCCTTTTACGACTGAACATTGATACTTGGCTCTCTTTCGCCGCTCTTGGAGCCGTTGCGCGAGATACGAGGCCATGGGATCAGAGGATTTGGCGTCGCCCTTGCTGGGCTGGGAAAAAGGGTATGACGGCAAGACAGAACGGGATTTCCTTTGCTTTTCTTTATTACTTCTTACTTATCCCCTTTTCTTTTATTTCCTTTTCCTTTTTTATTTATAGAGGGTACCATCTCGGAACCCATGCCAACACTGGAACTTGCGTGCTTAAGGTGTGGAATTGATTTCGATTTCGGTGGGGATGGGAAAATGAACGGTTTGCGGTTGAAAATGGGATATGGGAGCGGCGGAAAAGCTATGTACGGAAGAGTACCTTGTTTTGTAATGCACCTCAACATCACCCCTATGGCGGCATGCACGCGGTCAGGGTTTAATGTCTGTTCCGACTGTGGTACACTCAGTCTTGGTGTTGAAAGTCCGAACCTAGGACAGTAAATAATGCCTTGATAAAATGTTGAGGAAACAGTAAATCGATGCTTCACCTACATCACTCCTCTCACTCTACAATCCTCTCAACATCCCGTCCTGAAAGCTTCTTTTGAAGGTACGCTTGGAGTCAAGGTTCGCGGGCAAGGATTGGCGAGGATCGAGTAAAGAGCGTTCCAAGTGTCACTATGTTAGAGGATAGAGTTGGAGTTGGTTATACAGTGTCATTAAACATATAGATTTAGGGGTGTAAAGAACTCTAATCTGTTTGAATAGCAAAGTTTGGCTCAAGGGCGTAGACGGCTAGACTTAATCATCTCTTCCTGGTATGCCCAAACTTGAATCCAAATTGAGAGTAACCACTAATATTAGCCATGTTTTATATTTCCGTTCATGGTGCCCTTTTTACTCTATCTCTTCCTCAACGTTCGTCCTCCGATAACCCCAACACTCTGGGTCCGTCGACTTGCGGGCTTGACCTCTCCACTTCCACCCATCATTCGGCTCATTAAAGCAGCTCTGCATTCCTGCGCTTTCTCATCACGGTATTCTAGTTGCGTCGACGGCGGCTCAACTTCTTTGGCCTCTGTGTCGTTCAGGTCGTCGCCTATTGGATCAGGAGGCTCAGCTGCAGAGCGTGAAGCAACGCTGCTCGCGTTCGATGCGTTGCTAATAGCACGGCCGAGGATCTGTCGTCTTCGGGGTCGTGGGGCAGGGTGCTCGACGTCATCGGAGGTGTGAGAGAGGTTGGAGGTAAGGTTTGGTGTAGTTGTCTCGATAAGGGATGTGAGTTTGGAGGAGAGAGCTTGGCGCTCGACGGCCTTAGCGCGGAGACGGGCCTGTTCTGCTTGCTGCTGTTGCTTTAATTGCTGGAGGCGCTGCTGGTGTGCATCGTCGTGGGCGTTTGGCGCGTCTTGATGCTCAGTGGTGGACACTTTGCTGGTGGGATCGGAGCGGGTGCGAGGCATGGTAGCATGTTGCTTAACGGGTGATGGAGACTTGTTGAGTCGTGCTGAGAGGACTTCAGCGAGGGGAGTATCCAAGTTAAGATCTTGGGGAACGCTGTCGAGAGGTGCTGGATGGGTTTGTGCGGTTGTAAAGTCGGCCGAGACAAAGGAGTTGGTGTTCGGGGCTGGGTTTGCTGTGCTCTTTCGGCGTGGTTTCTCGGGGGAGTCCCGGTCAAAGGCTGTTGTATCGACGCCCGCGACGGCGGGAGGTTTGGGTTTCCTGGGCTCGGGGTTTCCTGTGGTAGGCTCCGAATGAGTTCGTTGTATTTGTTTGCTCATTGGCCGAGGTTGAGCCCTGGGAACAGGCTTGGGTGCTGTTTTTGAGGCTGGTTTGCTGGTTTCTTGATATTCTTTCTTGAGTTCGGGAAAGATGAAGTCGTCGAGGGGCACCTTGAAGCCGGTAGAGATGCACTCCCATAACCAATCGGCGGAGACCACGGGCACGCCCCATCTAAGGGCCAAACGTAGCTTCTCCTTGCGCATAGAGGCCAGGGAGCTGCAAACCAATACACTTGTTGTCTTACGAAAGTCCCAGTCAAACTTAGCCCCTAGCTGAGCCACCGCACGAGCGACTTGGCTAAGCTCAATGCCAGTAAAGGCAGCACTACAGATCACCAAGCCTTTAAAGGCAGGAATCGGGAAGAGTGGAAAGGGGCGGCCAAGAACGTGCTCGGTAGGGTCGAAGTAGAGTTTGTTATGAAGGCACTTTTCGATATAATATTCGGTCACGACATGAAGGTCGTCGTAGGATTCTCGAGGATGGGTATCTGGCTGGGAAGTTTGGGGGACGATGAGAAAGCGGCCGAGGGGCGGTCGAGGAGTTTGGCCGAGGGCAACTTCTTGCAGCGAGGAGCAAAGAGAACCGCCGAGGGTTGCTATTGTTTGTTGCAAGACTGACGTTCGTTCCGCGGGAAAGCCATGGATATAGAAGTAGCAGTTGGTAAAGATGTCCTGGTTCTCCGGGATCATAGGTGCTAGGGGTGGTGCTTCAGGAGGCTGAGGTTGCGGTTGCTGATCATGAGGCTTATTTGCGTCGGCTGGGTTATCTTCCCGAGCAAAGGAGTACTCCCTTGAGGTCGATCTGCCCAGGATATCACCCCAAAGGTTGTTGCGTTGTGAGCTGAGTTTCATGCTGGCTGTCTTTCTGAGCTTCCTAGGTCCCTCTTCGCCACCTGCCACCACAGCCGACCTGGAGCGCTTGTTTGATGATGTTCGTTTCAATTCCCTTGTGACCCAAGCTCCCCTTCCCTGCTCCTCAGGCGGGAGCATGGGGTCGAACTTGGCCTCCTCCAAGATCATCCCTCGTGCGATGGATTGGTCTAACCAGGCCAAGGTGACGGGATGGATGCCCCAATCCCTGGCGGCCTGGTACTTTTTCCCTTCGGGTTTGTTGACGATAAGGTGCGTACATCTCCTTGTGAGGTCTCCTGTGTACAATCCACCATTTGAAGTGACCTTTAAGGCAATCTCATCCCTTTGGTCGCCGAAACCGGTCAGACAGACCAGTAATGAGTCTCTCGCTGCCTGTCCATCTTGGGGTTGAACCGAAGGATCAACGCCTCTCTTCTCCAATGGCTTCAACTGGTACTTGGCCTCTAGTTGTGGGTAGTTGATCTCGTCATCGTTCTTCCATAGCTCGCTGAGGGCCTCGATCCAGGCGGCATCCATGGCCTTGATGTCGGGGCGTTCACGGGCAACATGGCGGTATTTGGGCGTATCGTAGTCGCCAACAATGAGGTGAGTAACGTCCGGAGTGAGATCGTATTTGTGGACGCCTCCTAGCTCGGCGACTTTGGCGGCAATAGTGGACTGGAAGTGAGCGTTAGTAAACAGAATCTCGGGGAGGTACTGGAGAAGACTCTGGGGGTTACCAACCCGATGCTCGGCGGGAATGCTCGTGCAGCAGACGATGATGCCGCTGAGGGGTTGCGCCGGATCGAACTGTACATCGTCGCCCTCGGCAGCGTTGGACGAAGCCATCTTCAATCCTTTGACAGGCTGGTTGCTGTGGTGTTGCAACTGGGACGCTTTGAAGCTTGTGATTTTGTGCCAGTCTTTTTGGGGACGCGTCGCGCGTCAAGTGGTCGCTTGCACCGTGACCCGAGCCGACGTCATGACAGCGGCAGCATAGGCCTCTTGTCTCATTCACACGGTGCTGCGCGACGCTAAACCCCGCTGTGGGCGGCTATCCTAACTAGTAAATACAGTGCCAATAAGGAAACAACTCATAGAGGTATTCTGCTTGTTCGGAACAAATTCTGCACCCGAACCCACGGACATAGAGGTTTGTGCTCGAGCAGACTTTAGAAATAAATGCAGCTTTCGTCAATTCCCAGTTGAATAGGTAGGTAGGTATTCATTAGTATCACGTGCAGTATCTCCGCTTTGAGAACGGGCATCCAACCCCAGAACTCTCCAGCAGCGACCGGCCTTACCCTTCCTCAGTACTTCCCAAAGTACAAAAGGCAGGCAGGCAGCCGCTGTGCCCCGCCCACTAAAAATCAACCCCACCATCAGCTAAGATCGCAGCCTCGTCGCGAAAGCTCACAACCCCTCCATCCTCTTCCACTTCTACTCTAACCCCCCACCGCCACTCGAGCGCAACTGCGCATCTCTTGGACGACTCTTCTGGCGCTCGGCCACTGATCTATTTCTCATCGGTGCCTGCCCCGGATCTATATCCACTGCCTCGACCCAGAACGCCCACGGCTCCGCTTGATCACCAGCTCTTACGACCTAGCATCCGCCTTGCCGATCCCCAACCACGACAGACAATAGTGAGCGTGACGGGTATAGACAAAATCAGAACACCGTCGACAACACTCAAGATGCCGCCGCCGTCTTCCGCCCAGCAGAAGGTGCTCATCGCCCAGTTCGTAGCTCTGACTGGCGCTACAGAACGTCAGGCTACTCGTGTACGTCTCTTCCGACAATCGCTATTGCCCAATCCTGAGAAAACCGGTCATTTCTTGGCATCAACCAACCCCACGATGCAAAGCACTCGGCGATTTGACTAGATCTGTCCGAATACAGCAGTCGAGGTTGCAGTCGTGACGCGGTTTAGCCTAGAGACAGTCGAACGATGATGCAGTATGGTTGGACTAACATTGGCTCACACAGTACCTCAAAAATGCAGGCTTCAAGATGAACGAGGCAGTCGATATGTGAGTTGCTTTTTCTTAACCTACCACACTCCCGTTTTCTATTATACCTGCCGTCTCTTTTGCCCTTGAAGCATGATATCGCTGCCCCAGCCTGCTTTGGTCAATTCATCCGGGGCATGGACCAGCACTGGCCGGGTATTGTTTGCCCTTGTGCCTCGTCATGGCGACTAGGCCCACCGCTGCTCGGCTCATTTGTTGGATGCACAGCAGAGTATGACCGACAGTGACGCCGATGGCTCAGACACGCTTGTTTCGTCGCGACAATGAGGGGCTTGAAACTATTATCGCCGGGGCATTCAAGGCTCATGCCACAGTATCCTAAATCATCCATCGTCTCTTCGATCTGTCAGTGGTCAAGTTTGCGAAGCTTAGTCTTTTGGGGCTGCCGGACTTGACTCGGCGCAACCCATTTTCTGTCATCATTCCCAAACAACCCTGAACTACCTCGACGTTACGTATCGTCAGAGCTACTTGAACACCCAGCCCCTCGGGAATCACGGAAAATGGGTTGGAAAGGTGTCAAGAAGCAGATTGCAACCCGGATCATTCCCACCTGGCCACTATCCAAGAAGCCCAAGACGAGCGGTTCTGCATCGTCTTACAAGGCAGAGACGTCGGATAACCCGACAGCGCGGTACATAAACCTAAGCCGAGTGCGCAGCTGTCTTATGTCACGGCCAAGTTGGCTACCATATATCCCTTTACCAATTTTTTGTCCGCCCTATTGCTTGGCTCATCACGTCTGTGCGTTTACATGCACCAGTTCTAACATGGGTATCTAGGTTCTTCACTTCCAATGGAGATAGTAAAGGGCCGTCACCATTGGAGGCTAAATTGGAGTCGTTATTCGACTCATTGCAAGGTACATGCCACTGCTGCTGTTGACCAATTTCTAGCTAATGTTTCTATGTAGACGCCAGCGACGAGAAGGATAAGTTGGAGCTCGAATCCACGATGTCATACCTCACCGAGAAGTTGAAGGTCAGCATTGAGAACGCGGAACTACTTGTTGCCCTTGAACTTCTTCAGGCCCCGGCAGTCGGTGTAATTACTAGGAGAGGCTATGTAGATGGGTGGAAGTTTACTGGGTAAGTGCTCCGTTGCACTATCACGGGGTTGAGCTACGGATAATTTGGCTCTCTGCCTAGCGACAAAAAGACTAACACAAGTCGCAGAGCTGGGGCATCACACCAGGAGCATGCTGCCTACCTTCGAAAACTGATCTCATCACTATCATCGGATCAAGCCCTATTCAAGAAGGTTTACAGACACGCTTTCGTCGCAGGCCGAGAAACTGATCAGAAAGCCTTGAGCCTCGAGAATGCTCTCGTCTACTGGGACATCCTCTTTGCTCCTCCAGGGATGGCGTGGAAGACGAGGAACCACAACTGGCTAGATCTTTGGAAGGGCTTTCTCAACGCCAAATGGACTCGGTCAGTCAACAAAGATATGTGGAACATGACGCTCGAGTTCGCCCTCAAATCTCTGTCGGATGAGACGCTATCATTCTGGAATGAGGACGGCGCCTGGCCAAGTGTCATTGACGACTTTGTCGAGTTTTGTCATGAGAAGGGCATTGGTAAGACCGATGGCATGGACGTTGATGACAATTGAAAGAGATGACAGAACTCTTGGACCATGGCACCGACCTGGAGTACATAGACGACCTGGACTGCGGCCTTAGGCCTCGGCCTTTGGCCTGACCCCGACATAGCATTGCACCAACGACATATCGTACCAGAAGCATGGGTAGCGGGCTGCGTTTCTAGATTGGATGGCGTTAGCCACGGGCACTCAGGCCATTGGTGTGGCTGCAATTGATGACTTTATGATAGATATGTAGCAACAGAAGAAGAACAACATCAAGGTTGCCACCATCTGAATTGTCGCGTCCATAGATGGAACATCTCCGAACGCTAGCGTGTGGAAGTATCGAGTCAAGGTCGAGAGGGCCAACGAGTGAAATGCAATGCAGAGATTCCGGGCTCTAAGTATTTCATACAACCGTGATTGCCACCCTTGGAGGCAGTATGTTTTTGTACACGGCATCCTCTAATGCCTGAACTGCAAACTCTGGGTATTCCTCCAGGTTTCAGTCCTCATGATCTCATGTATCCTACAGCATAGGTGCCCTCCTCATGAAAGTCGTCCACATATTAATCGCCCTCGGCGCATTGTCGTTTCAAACCTCCAACCGCTAATCATTTAGGCCTCGCTGCCTTGTGTCTTCCACTTGGGTGATCCAAATCTGGCGAGGGATTCGAGCTTGCCATCGCCAAGCTTGACGTGCGCTGCGCGAATCATACGGGGCTCGAGGCGTAGTGTGTTTCGAACATCCTGGTGCACCTTGGAAGCGGCATCGTATCGCATGACGAAGTAGTGGCCGTGGGTGTGCTTCATCTGATGCACTGAGATGGGCTTGGGGAGAGAGAAGACACCCCAGTTGGCGAGGCCGCGGACGACACCGCCGTTCTTGAGGACTAGCGAGCCGACGGTTTGGGCGATTCTACATTGTAGTTGAAGCAATTAGCCAGTGGTCGGCAGAGGAAACGAGATCGGTCGAAGGCTCGCTGAGGAAACATACTCTTTCACCTCAGAAAGGTTGCCCGGTCGGACCTAATTCGAGTTAGTCTTCTTCTTTTGCTAGAATTATGGGATTTGATTGGGATACCGACAATTGCAATGAGTTCGTAGAGCATCTTGGCGATGTCATCTACGAGCAGTATGTGGATGGCGCGGAGCAATTCGAGACGGAAATCGCTATCACCAGAGGCTGTATAGATTTCTGGAGCATCTCGAATTTTGGGTCCGGGAGGCGATGCCGAGGATTATCCGTGGTGAATGTGGCGGATGCGCTCGGTGAAGCTTCATGACAAGTGGGGCACCCCAAGGTCGCTTCATGGTCGAATTCATGAATAAATCAAAGGCAGAAAACCAAGTCTCCAACTTCCATATCCAATCCAGCGTCATAGTATTACATCATTACATATAGTACAATGGGTTCGTTTGAGTTACAGCCGAGATGAACCTCGAAATACACAGGTTCTTACAGAACCTAGATCCTTTCCTTCGACAGGGCCTGCCATACACTCCAAGGCAGCTTCCAACCTCCCGCCTTGACAGCAAACGGATCGAAATCAGCCTTCTCTAGTCGTTCCAGGTATTGGGCTGCGGGAATAGCTTCCAGCAATACCCCAAAGCCCTGGCGGATCTCTCTCAAGGTGTCACTCTCTTCATCATAGAAATGCTCGCCTTCTCCATGGTGCTCAAACTCATGGCCTGGATCCTCGCCAGCTTTTAGCCTCTTGAGCATCTCCCTTGCCGTAATCAAATGATCGTTGGCCCGTGTTGCGACCTGGAAAACTGCGTCTTGTAGGCCGGGGGCATTGGGGCCCTGTCGAAAGACTTCCTCCTCCTTCACCCCCGCCTCTGCCATCGCATCCAGTGGAAGAAGCAGTGCTGGCTCACGTACAGGAGGAGCTTCACCCGACGGCGTGTTCACCGGGTGAGGTGGCGCTGCCAAGACGGGAATGCCGCGCAGGACCGCCACAATACCGCAGGCTTTTCCGATATGGCTCGCAAGGTGGTCGACATGCATGGACCGCAATGGCAAAGACGCCAATGTCGCATACATTAGAGTCGAATATGTGTTTTCGGCATAGTCTTCCAAGCTCGCTAAGCTCCCAAATGGTCGATTTGTCATGTGCTTCTCTCTCGTTCTTACCAAGCGTGACACCCAGAACTTGATAGACTTTTTGGTTGCGATTCCAGCACGGTCTTCCAGCTCTTGCAGGCTCTTATGCAGAAGGATGCAAATTGGTTCGCGAGGAGGACGACCCGCGAATGTGTTGTCAATGGAATCCTGCCAGAATTTCATGCGTAGGGTTCCTATCGTGGGGTTGGAGACGAGCTCGGGGAGGCGAACGAGCTCAAGGTTTAGGGTTCGGAAAGCGGCGTAGGCATCTTGGACGCGGGCGGGAACGAAGCGGCGGATGAGATGGGCATCGTAGTCGCTGTTTCTGAGCAGAATTAGCTTGGAATGCATCCTAGAAAGATGCTGGGAGCATACTGGAGTTGCGTAAAGCAATATCGACGTGCGGATTCAACGTCGGCATCCGTAATGTAGGTTCGACGACTCGTCCGGGCATGGGCAATGCCTCGAAGGCTCTGGCCCAACAGCCGTGGACGATACATACAGCCAAGAGGATTTCCAAGGCTGAGATGAGCGAATTGATCGTATTCTACCTCGAAAGCGGCCGGATTGATAATGATATGACGAACATGACGGTCTTGCGACTTAGACACGGCCAGCCATAAACGCTGGATTTCCAATCCACAATGGCCCCTCGGAAATTTTTCATGACGTCGAGCTTCCGCCACGAGCATTCTCCAGCCACACCAAGTGGTAGAGAGCAAGAGCCACTTAAACACGCGATCAGCTGACCCCTCGACGCGAAGGCCCACTTGCAAGGGTCAATCGCGTCTCCCGGAAGCCCAGTCGCGATTTCTAAGGAGATCGCCCACCATCAAAGGTTGGGTTGGACATTTCGGCCGAGTCCTCCATGACCTATATTCCATTTTTGTTCGATTCCGATGCGTCTTGGCGACAATGAGCCTCCACGACTCTCCAGAACCCCCTTCAAAGAAGCGGAGGTTCTTTGTCGATGCTCAAGAAGCTTCTTCTGATCCAGCATTTCCAAGCCCCCACGACCATTCCCCGCTGCCGCCACGGAAACGATTTTTCAAGGACGAAGATGAGATCAAGTACGAACACGATGACGGTAATATTCTCGTCGAGCAGCCTGACAAGGACATACTGGATCGATCCCAGCCGCAACCTCCACCCGACCTTCAACCCGAATCATTCTCAGTATCCTTCGACAAGGAGACCTTTGAAACATTCGTTGGCGACAAGGTCAGCCCCGATGCACTCTCAGCCATCCGAGATCATTGCGGAAACGACCTAGAACGGGCTGTCAACATGTACTTTGATGGAACGTACAAGAAATTTATCAAGAAACCGACATGGCCCACCCCCTCGAGGCCTGTCGCCGCTCCTAGCTCGAATCGCTCCCCGAATGCCACCACAGCGCCCTCACCAGCTACTGCCTCGCATAAACGAATGCCAAATTCTCGATATATAGGCGCCTTCGGTGCAGAAGGATGGGCTACCCGAAGCGGAAACAACGTCTTAAAGCACGGCGACGTTGTCAAAATTGAGCGACACAAGATCCAGCCCCCTCAACCGCCGAAAGTCAAAGGGAAATTTGGACCTGTTACCCCTTCAAGAAACACTGCGGCAGCGCGTCGGGTCGATGTCGTTGTACGCTTTACTACACAGACTGGGACAGAGGTTGGACGATTAGCCAAAGAGACGGCGAAATGGGTATCGTCTCTGATTGACCAGAAAATATGCAAATTTGAGGGAACCTGCGTCTACGCCCCGGAACGACTTCGAACCAACGATACAGTGTTTTTGCAACTACGATGTTACTTGCTCAACTCGGCCTTCTTCAATCGCTCCTTTCAGCTGGCCGACGACCGGTCGGCTGTATTCTTTGACCAAAACGAGACAGCTGATGAGAAGGACCTCCGACTACGACAAGTTTCTTTAGTAAAGCTATTCCAGGAAATCAATCTGCACCCTACCAAGGCAAATGCTGCGGCGGAGGATAGCCGTAAAGGGCTACTTCAAGCTGCTGAGCAAGACGAGCAGAAGCAGAAGGACCCTAAAACGACCAATGCCAACGGCAAGGAAGCTAGTTCGTCTCAGTCATCGGATACGGAAGAAGGAGAAGAGCTAGAGCAGGATCAACTCGACGCACTCTACAAGAAGGCACAATCATTCGACTTCAGTACCCCTGAAGCGGAACCGGCAGAGACTTTCGCCATGACCCTTCGTTCATACCAGAAGCAAGCGCTGCATTGGATGATGGCGAAGGAGAAAGACGAAAAGAGCAACAGAGAACCTTCAATGCATCCACTGTGGGAGGAATACACTTGGCCACTCAAGGACGTCGATGATAAGGATTTACCGCTAGTCGAGGAACAACCCAAGTTTTACATCAATCCATACTCTGGCGACCTGTCTCTCGACTTCCCTGTTCAAGAGCAACATTGTCTTGGTGGTATCCTCGCCGATGAGATGGGTCTCGGAAAGACAATCCAAATGTTGAGCTTGGTTCATACACACCGATCAGAGATCGCGCACCAAGCCCGTCAATCAGCCGGCAGCATCTCGAATGTCAACCAGCTTTCAAGACTGGGTATGAATTCCGATTCGGTTCTTCCTGCGCCCTGCACCACGCTGGTGGTCGCTCCTATGTCGTTGCTAGCTCAGTGGCAGAGCGAGGCGGAGAAGGCCTCTAAGGAGGGAACAATGAAGATCGAGCTCTACTACGGCAACGAGAAGGCGAACAATTTGCAAGCACTTTGTTGTGCGTCAAATGCGGCCAGTGCACCAGATCTGGTAATCACTAGCTACGGTGTAGTGCTGTCGGAGTTCAGCAGCATCGCTGCAAAGAATGGAGACAAATCATTTCACGGCGGCCTTTTCTCGCTCAAGTTCTTCCGCGTCATTCTTGATGAAGCACATCACATCAAGAACAGGTCATCCAAAACGGCAAAGGCTTGCTACGAGATCTCAGCTGATCACCGCTGGGCATTGACGGGAACCCCCATCGTCAATAAGTTAGAAGACTTGTTCAGTCTAGTCAGATTCCTGGGTGTGGAACCTTGGAACAACTTTTCATTTTGGCGAACATTCATCACAGTGCCTTTCGAATCTGGAGAGTTCGTGCGAGCTCTGAATGTTGTGCAAACGGTCCTAGAGCCTCTCGTACTTCGGCGCACAAAAGACATGAAGACACCCGACGGCAAGCCTCTCGTTCTTCTACCACCCAAGCAAATTGAGATCGTCGAAGTGGAACTTTCGGAAACGGAACGGGATGTCTATGACTACATTTTCAACAAGGCGAAGCGAACGTTCTCACAGAACGTAGAAGCTGGCACCGTCATGAAGGCATTTACCACCATCTTTGCGCAGATTCTACGTCTTCGCCAGTCCTGCTGTCACCCCATCCTTGTTCGCAACCGTGACATTGTGGCAGACGAGGTTGAGGCTGAAGCAGCTTCTGACGCGGCCGCTGGTCTTGCGGATGATATGGACCTTGATTCACTTATCACTTCTTTCACGGCAACCACGGATGAAGCGTCAAAAGAGACTAACCAGGTCTTTGGCGCGCATGTGCTGGAACAGATTCGTGACGAAGCAGAGAATGAGTGCCCTTTGTGCTTTGAGGAGCCGATGAATGACCAGACGGTTACTGGTTGCTGGCACTCTGCTTGTAAGAAGTGCTTGCTTGACTACATCAAACATGAGACCGATAGAGCGGTCGTGCCTCGATGTTTCAACTGCCGCGAGCCGGTCAACCCCCGAGACCTATTTGAGGTTGTTCGACATGACGATGAACCTGACAAGATATCCAAGAAGGCCCGGATCAGCTTGCAGCGAGTCGGTGTTAACGCTTCCTCAGCAAAGGTTGTGGCACTCATTTCAGAGCTACGAGCGCTACGGAGAGAGCATCCGAAGATGAAATCGGTGGTGTTTTCTCAGTTCACCTCCTTCCTCAGCCTCATCGAGCCGGCGCTAACCCGCGCAAACGTGAAGTTTCTACGACTGGATGGGTCGATGGCTCAGAAAGCCCGGGCAGCGGTTCTTAACGAGTTTACCGAGAGGAAGGGCTTCACAGTGCTGCTGATCAGTCTGCGAGCTGGCGGTGTGGGACTCAACTTGACAAGCGCAGGAAGGGTCTTCATGATGGATCCTTGGTGGAGTTTTGCGGTCGAGGCTCAAGCCATCGACCGAGTGCACAGAATGGGGCAAGAGTCGGAAGTTCAAGTGAAGAGATTCGTAGTCAAGGAAAGCGTGGAGGAGCGGATGCTGAGGGTTCAAGAGCGGAAGAAGTTCATGTGAGTTGAGCCCGTGTTACTTATAGCGAGTCAAGGCTAACAGGTGAAACAGTGCGACTTCATTAGGGATGATGAATGATGAGGAGAAGAAACTCCAGCGTATCGAAGACATCAAGGAGTTGTTGAGTTAAATTTCTGGAGCGGGCATATGTACTATACTCATGTGGTGGCGTGTGAACATTCAACAGCGGCGTTAGTGGGAATATACGGCACACAACAAAGACTAGACAGCACGCCACAACAAGGCTTGCTCGCGGCGATGAATAATGAAGGGTTTTGGTAATGTTCCTGGTGCCTACTATTCCAGTTGTGCCCTCAGTTGATGTTGAGACAAAGGGTACCGACGTCTGACCAGCAAGCTTGACGTGGAACAATCACGACATTGTACTTATTTCCCAAAATACTCGAACCCAATCATTTCGCCTAGTCATTTTCTCGCCTCGAGCGAAACATGGCGATCATTCGGTGGCTGTTGGTGGTCATGGCAATGTCTCGGGGCGGTCATGTTCCTGCATTGCCGCGTCTTTCGCCTGAGACAAGCCAGTCGCGTGACCACGAGACTCTATCATTCAGGTCTCAACCATCACGAACCTGACGCGCTTCACATGACCTGGTATCCCATGGGCTCAACATGCCTTCTTGTCGCTCCATGCCATTTAAAAGGCGCCAGACCGACCGGTGGCTGTTGTCGCGAAGTCTTGTTCCCGAAGTGTGACAAAGTACATTTCCATCCAAGTTGGGCATCAGTCAATCTGTCGGTCGCCTACCTGCATACATGCTACACACCTCTCGTTCTCCTTAAACTGTGCGCTGCTTTACCAGGCGTTTCTGCTCTTTGTGTCTGACGACAAGTTTCCGTCCTGGATCCTCATCAGCTTGGGTCTGGAGACACTGTCGACGGACGAAGCGACGACAAGGTTGCTGCAACTCACGACTCAAGATCTCCGAAAGACCCAGAGATCAAGCAGGAGCTTGAGGAACAAGAGATCGAGCTTGGAGAAGTAACGCAAGTCGAACAAGGACATCAGTCTGACAAGGAGCTCGACTTCGAAGCTGAAGTAGAAGCTCAAATCAAAGCTGAGGCCGAAGCAGCCGTTGAAGAAAGGGACAACCCCGAGAACGACCGCGATTTTGACGACGGATACGATAGCGACGACGAGCATCACCTTTGTTCCGTCCTCCTCTATTTCATCTCAAAGACCATACTTCACCACTTGACCGACCCCCCTCAACAAGAACCTATGGACCGCTTCGCCGAGCAACTCTTTGGTCGCCAAGACCGAGACACCTATTCACGCGCTCGACCACCAGAGAACCCAGGCTTCATGGAGACGTTTGCCAAAAATCTCGCCAAGTCTGCTGCCAAATCAGCTGCTAGGCGAGCTATGGGCCAGTCCTCCTCTGCGAACCGGACCCGCGACTGGGCTCGCAGCGGTGGCGGCGGCTTCGGTGAGATCAACCCGGAGGACTTCCGCGGCCTAGGCAACTTTGTTCTAGATATGTTGGGTGGGAAGAACGAAGATGAGGGCAGGCGTGATGATAGAAAGCGAGACAAGAAGAGAAAGAGAGACAAGGAGAGGGATCGTGATAGAGAGAGGGAGAGGGAGAGGGAGGCACCCAGGAGTAGGGGAGTGGACGAAGAGGCCGACAAGTATGGATCCGACAAGGAGAGACGCAAGAAGAGACGCCATCGCGTAACCTTTGCAGAGCCATACTACGAGCCTGAGCCCCAGCCCCAGCCTCCACCAAACGATGCCTACCCACCACCCTACGAATCCCGTCCTCACCGTTCCTCACGCCATCGCCGCGATTCCCGCGAGCGAGAGGAGCGTGAAGAGCGCAAGCGACGATCACGCCGCCGTCGCCGGTACCACCGCGATCTGGATCTCAAGACACTCAAGACAGAGCTGGAGGCCATGTCAAGCACAATCATCTCACTGAACGCGCGGGGTGCCAAGCATCGCGACTGTGAGTTCTATGATCGCTTTGTCCGCAAGGGAGGCAGGCTGCAAGACGTGATCGGGAGCACCTTGGGTCAGATCCGGGGGCTCGAGGAGGGAGAAGAGGAAGAGCCAGACTACAGCAGGGATGATCGGAAGAGGCGCCGCAGAGAGCGGGAGTGATAAACGATAATGAAATGGGTGCATGAGCTTGTAAGTTTGAGCAAAGGATGTCATTGTTGGGTCATTTCATAGGGTCGGGATACGGATCTGTCCTTGTTAGACGATTTCATCATGTTTTCATGTATTATGCAGAAGAATCAATCTTTATCCGAACTTTCATTATCTTCTAGAATGTTTCCAACTCCTCCGCTCACGGCATTTTCTTTGTGCCTTCTTGCCATGTAGACGCGGTGCACCACAAGCACTATTGTGTACCTAAAGTGTTTGGCTGACCAAACACTCGGGCATCCCGGCCCAAGCAGTCGGGGCAGAACTTAAGCATGACACCTCAAGAGTTGACAAAGAAACTGCGATGTTTGCAGCTGGGAGGTCAAAGAAATCAAAACTTCATGCACAAGAAACGGGATGCTGCTCGGGTGCCAGCCGGTAAGCTCGCTGAGTATTGAAAGACCCAGGACCAAACTCGGAAAGATATCAAGTTTGGTACAGATGGGTGGAAAACAGAGTTTAGTCTTTGTGTTGAACATGATATATAGAGAGATGGGGTTCCTAGCGATGCTCTTCACTTTTCAATTGAACAACGCAACTCAAGAAAGACGGTTGGCCAAAATGCCGCCCGTCAACTTTTTTGAACAAGATGAAGCCACCAGCGAAGAGCCAAGACAAGAGTTGAGAAGCCATCAGAAACGAGACGAACATGCCAGGATGAGTCCGACAAAGATCCTCTACTCGGACCTGGCCATGCCCATCCACGAAACACCAGCTACAGCACAGGCTAAGGCCATCGGGGGCACCAACAGCATCTTCTCGAGGGAAATTCACATACTCCACCGCCGGACTTCGAGCCCTGAGATCATAGGAGTCACCGTTGGACTGTCAATTCTCGTCGCTGTCATCGGGGTCGGTCTCTACCTGTGGTGTTGGAAGAACACCAAGGAAGGAATGAGAATGAGAAGTGTCAAAAAGCAGGAAGGAAATCAGAGGACCAGCAGCAAGAAGGGAAAAAAGAAGGCTCGGGAACCTCGAGGACAGGATGATCATCACGATCACAGGGGTAATAGACTACAAAGCGAGGTGGATTCATATGAGACTAACCATGTTCATGGCCTCCATGAGCATCCCCTCATTGGGTGCTATCATAACCCGGAGCATCATGAGAGGCACTGCCCTAGGCACGAATACGAGTGCAGTTCTCGACATCATGAACATGGCCATCACCATCACAACCACAGCCAGAAGCAACGGCGACGACGCAGTCACCGGTTTGGTTCTCCAGAAGATTTGATGCCGCAGCTACCTGAGCCAACGCTTCAAGTCCCAGATATGTGGACACGTCGTCACGGGCATCATAGCCGCAGTCACAGCCAACCTCAAAACGAGATGGATGCGCCACAGATCAATAGAGGGTATCCAAAGGGTCCGGGGCTTGACTTGGGGTGGAAAATCCCCCATATCTTCAACCAGCCAAGCAATAGGGGCAGCAGGATCGTCTGTCCCAGACATGGCCCGTTGCCAGACAATATCGGGTGAGATGTGAGGTCCTTTACGTTGAGAACTTTCACAAGGATAGCCGGAAGCTTCAGATGGATGTCGGGGAGGGATCGTGGATAGTAAGCAGATAGAAGCAAACTGAAAACAAATCAATTCATAGACTATTACCCATATCGCAATCGCCCTCCACCCGTATCGCTCCAAACCAACTTACAAGTTTTCGCGCAAATCAAGAAATCAGGCAAGGTGTTAATACATTGGAAACATCATACACAGAAACGAAGAGCCTGGACGAGTATCAGATGGGTTCCAAGCGTCTACTTCATTTGACTCATAGAGGCAACTCACCATAACATCTAGTGGCATCCCCCTACTTCCCATCTGCCTGTTTGTCTTCGGCCGGAGGACCCTCCTCAGCCGCGGACTGGGGCGAAGGTGGTGCACTTCTGTCAGAGTTTCTCGAACCTCTGCTACTGACTGACTTGTGCCCTCGATGATGGTGGTGGTGATGATGCTTCTTCTTCTTGTATGTGAACCGCATTGATCCGCAGTAGAAGTACAGGAAAGCAACCACGATGGCGAGGAAAGCTGCGAGCACGAAGCCGACGATAAGGCCAATTTTGATGTTATTGTTGCGTGATGGGTTGCTAGAGAACTGTCTCTTGGCAAGAGTCTTCGGGGAAGAACCAGTGACAGATGAAAGTCGCCCAAGGAGTTTCAGAGCTGGCTGAAAGATGACCGTGATGGCGCTCTGGAGAAACCCATGGCTTTGGGCATCTCCCAGTCCCCCGTGGCGCTGGTGGGCCGCCGAGACTTGCAGATGGCGTTGGGCCGGTGGGATATACATCCAATCGTAGGCCGAATGGCACGATGAGATACGAATAGAAGATTGTCAATCAAGACATGAAGGAGAGGAAGAAAGGGCGTCGGACGACCCCAGATCCTTGGGACATTGTGCAAGATGTAGAGAAGTGCCCGTCCACTTGGACGAAACCTGGAGAAAGTGCATACTTAAGCGGGCAGCAGGAACTGGGCCGTCAGGCAGGAATATGCGGGAGGACAAATGGTGTGAGCGAAGAAGGATGGGATTGAGCAACAGCTTGTGCCTCGATGGAGAGACGAGTGCATATGCCGCAGCTGCAGCCCGGCAAGAGGGCGCTTCGTCGCAGTGGTCCAGGTGTGGCATTGCATGCGCGCTCGGCCGTGCCAGCGTATCAGAGCCACGGATTGGCACAGAAGCCAATCAAGAGTTCGAGGTGAGACGAGCTGTCCAGTTCCAATCAATTGAGCTGAGGCGAGAGACGATGATGGTCATGGTGACAGTGTCGGTCGCTTCTGCGGGGTTGAGGCTGTTGTGTAATGTGAGAAGATAGCTTGGTGAGAGCACAAGACGACGATGCTGAGATGGAGGGGAGCGAGAGGAAAGAGGACACAAAGGCGAGCCCGCCGATTGGTCCCAGGTCGAGTTGGGTCTTGAAGAGCCGGAGGATAATATCAGATGGACATGGCCGGCCTCAGCCTATCTGTTTCAAATACGTCAGCGCAACCAACTCTTGGATGAGAATGAGCATCGAGATGTCGAAAAGGGGCAAGAGTCGCATATTAATAAAGAGTCCCCGACCGAGGGAGGGAACTGTTGCAGGGAGCGGATAGCTGCAAGTCATATCTCTGGTGGGGGAGTCTGAGCCTGTAGGTATCTACCGTGGCTTGGTGGACAACGCATCAATCGAACGTCGAGGCTTTTGGGAGGGAGAGTCTCAGGGCGAGTCGTACGACACCACGCCGCCTGCAAATCGGCATCCTCGAGATGAAAGAGAAGAGCGCAGAGTCAATGGAGGCGGTTGATAGGACAAGAAGAGATTGACCATGCTCCAACAGGTCACAAGCAGCGGAGGAGCTCCAGGTCACGGGGTTCTCCAGAGCCGAACCCGGCAGCGAACGGCAGGTGCGATGCGGTGCGGTGCGGTGCGCTTAGATCCGCTGCAAGAGCCTTGAAACGGCCCTGGCGCCCTCACCTTTCTTTTTCCTGCGTGAGGCTCAACTCGACACCCACTTGCACCTTTCAATATCAGCGCAATCTACTCGACTCCCTCCTCCTCACCACCGCGGCCAAGACAAGGCGGCAGCGACGTGCCTTTGCCCCGTGTCTCCGCCCCGATGGGACGTTCTCGAAGCTTTAGGGCCTCGCCTAACAGCACGCCGGCCTCTGGATCCCGTGGTCCCCGGCCTGCCCTGCAGAATAGACGCCTACCCCGCCTTGCCAGGGGACCGCCTCACTTACATAGGGACCGTCATGACTCGGCCACGCGGAGCATCACGAGCGCTTGACACAGAGTTAATACCGAGATGCAACGAAGCCAGAGCCAGAGTCGCTTAGGGACACCTATCGGGTCGCCCCCCGGATGCTGAGGAACGCATCCCGGCCGAACCACGACGGTCCCTTCGCCGGACCCGCCCTAGCAGAGGCCGAGCCACCCGTAAAATGAGCTGCGCGCTTCAGCTGTGTAAGGTCCAGGTGCAGTGCAGCTGCCGACCAGAGTCTGATGTTGAACCGTTCGTCAAGCTTGCAGCAACCGGAGCCTCTGAATGTCCGAAAAGGCAAACGAAACCTTCAATCGTCACAACAGGCCAGCAAGCACAAGATCAACAACACGTTTAGAGCTTCAAAATCATCAGACTGTCAGACTAAAACATCCGGATTCCCCCACCTATTCTTGGTAGCATTGGGGGCACCCAACGTGCATCTCGGACGATGCTCTGCGAGTCAAAGCGCACTTGAGATTGCCGAGAATGAACAGGCCCCTCAAGGCCCTTATTATTAAAGATGGATAGTTCCTCTTGTTCATCCCTTCTTCACTGGAGATCCCTTCCTTGGCCATCAATCTTCTGCACGTGGTTTGTTTGTCTTGCAACGGCCTGCCCCAGCCCCCACGTGTCACCGCCCACCTCACCCCATCATATCAGCTCCCACAACGCAATCACATCCAGGCGCGTATTAGTCCCTACGCGCGTCGACTTGATATCTACAGGGTCTCTCGCTCTCGGGCTCTTCTGCCTCCATTGCTTTTCAGCGACTATCTTGAGACTACACCAACGCCGGAGCTTTCCTCAACTATGAAATCCAACAGCAACATCAAACTGCTTGCCGTTCTGGCCGACTCCGATGAGAGCGAAAAGAGCGAATACCGCTTTCTTGTCGACGACGCTCACGTCAGATACGTGACACTAGATGGAGGTGTCGTTGCCCCCGAGGATCGCACCTTTGAACCTGTCCTCCTCCCGCAACTTCCAGTGTTTCCTGATGGTGATTGGAATGAGGGCCGGGTTGGCAAGGACGAGCACACAGGGAAGACATGTTTCTGCGAGACAAGGAGGAGCAGCCTGCCGGGCATCGGCAATATCTGGCACAAAACAATAATCAACCACCTAGAGCTTCACCAGCTTGAACGCGTACGGCAAACACTACACCGCGTCACACATCCATCTTTTGATCGCCCCGTGCTGGCTAAATTTGCTCAATTCCCCTGGGAGATTCCCTATTTCGCGGCCGAGACTACCTCGTACGAGTGGATCCACGGCCGGGGTATCGGCCCCGCGTTTCTCGGACACATCCATGAGAACGGCCGTGTCATCGGCTTCTTGCTTGAAGAAGTGCCCGGTGCCCGCACCGCAGAGCCCGAGGACCTAGCAGCATGCCAAAACAGCTTACGAAAGTTACATGAGCTAGGAATCCTTCATGGGGACATCAACAAGCACAATTTCTTGATCCGAGGCGGAGATGGCGAAGATGGTGGTGAGGCGGTATTAATCGACTTTGAGACGGCTCACAAATGTGAGGACCAGGACTTGCTCGATGCAGAGTATAATGATCTACAAGAAAGGTTGGAGGATACGTCAGGACGAGGAGGTGTTGGAATGGCGAGTGATTCCAGTTCAGACTGAAGAGGCTGGTAATGCCAGACGATTAGTTACGAGGATCACAGTACGATACCTTCAGGGTTGGGCTCTGGTACTGAGAGACGTTTTTGGACGAGCCAACCGATGTCTCTTGGGGAGACCACCGAGCATTCCTTAAAAAGGCTGTTGAAATATTTGTGGAACACATCTTGACATTGCTGGTAGGGTCAAAGGGACAAGCCGATTGAGAGGATGGACACCACATGTGTGCTGATGACATTATAGTCAAGAGATTACGGCATATTTCATCACATATCACAGGACACTAGGATCTGATACCAGACAGAATTGACGAGAGTTTATCCAATTTTCTCTAAAAATGATATATACATGTCGTGCTCGTCCTTGAAATAGTCGATTTTGACGGATTACCTAGGATAAAGTTCCTTTCTGCCCAGAGAACGCCAGTAGCGCCATGAAAAATGCCGTTCACGCTCCTCTCTCTCCACGCAACGCTCAGAGAATGATCTGCTGCACAAACGAGGGTCCGAATTCGGGGTCTCCGAAATTGGTGTTGTTAAGAGAGGAAACGGGTGTCTTGCCGAGCTTGCCGTCCTTGCCGCGCTTGAGAGCAACGAGGCCCAAGGTGCCGTTCTGGTTGCCAACAAAGACGTGCTCGGCGCTGGCGCTGAAGCTGATCATGCGGGGCAGCTGACCAGAGGATGAAACGCCCTCCTCATAGGTGAGCGTACCGCAGTTGGCGACGGTGAAGTGGGCGATGGAGTCGGTGTCGCCTCCAGTGAGACGGTTCGAGATGTAGAGGTCCTTGTTGTTGGGGGCAAGGATGACCTCACCGACGGCGGCCGCCGTGATGTTCTCGGCGGGGAGGTCCTTGCCGAAGGTGGAGATGGACTGGTGGAGGTTGAAGGCGAGAGTGTCTTTCTTGTAGCTGACCTTGTAGACGAGGGCCTGGTTGGACAGCTCGCAGCCGATGATGTAGTGGGTAGCCTTCTCAGCGCCGCGGGGATAGAAGACACCATGGCGGGGACCGCAGCCCGCCTCGACGCGGATGTTGTCGGCAAGGGTGTAGGCATCATCCTTAGAGTCAAGGATGAGGACAGAGTCGGTGCCGAGATCATTGACGGCGAAGTAGCGGCCAGAGGGGTCAAGGTTGGCCTGGTGAGGGTGGGGAGCATCCTGACGGATCTTGTTAGGGCCAAGCTTGCCGTCCGACTTGATGGTCTTAATGAGCTTAAGACCGCCGTTCTCGGTGTTCCAAATATCAACGGTACCGTTACCATAGGCGGAACCGACGAGGCGGGTCTTGTCAGAGTTGAACTCGAGGTGAACGACACCGCTACTAGAGTCCCTGGGCTCCAGATACGTCGTGTTGAGGTCGAGTTTGAGGATCTCCTTCTCCCCTGGCTTGGTGTCCTTCAGGTTCAGCTTAAAGAGGCGCATCTTGGCGGCGTTCTCGTCGACGGCGTACAACAGGTCCGGAGATACGAAGGCCATCCAAGAGTTACCGCCCTCAACCTTTGCCCGGGACAACGTGAAGTTCTCTTGGCCACGGTAGAAGTCGGCGACGTAGATGTTACCCGAGTTGCCCAGCAGGATGCGGGCGAGGGGAGAGGTGGGCGCGGCATTGGAGTAGGCATCCCGGGCAGAGTAAGGCATGCCAGAGACGGAGGCAGCGAGGGCGGCCGTGAGGCCAAAAGAGGTGAACTTCATGGTGAGAGGTATGTATGTGTGTTGTGTTTCGTTGCAGTTGCGTAGCGGGTGTATGTAGCGAACTGTGATCGACAATCGAGGTCGAAAAACAATAACGAAAGACAGGGGGTATCAAGCTAGAAATGCAAGAGAAGAAATGATAGCAACGGAAAAGCAAAAGACGGGAGCCAGTCCGGTCTTTTTAAGAAAGCTAGGGGCAAGGTATGTAATACGGGTTTATGGGGAAATGAAGGAGGCTGACAGGATTCTAAAAGAGAATGGATCTCTGCGGGTTCGCTGTGAGGCTGTGAGCCTAAAAAAAAAAGAGACAGAAGGGTACAGGGAGCAATGGGAAAATGCGAGACCCCATGTCATGAGGGCGATGATCAACGGAGAATATATACATAAGCATCAGCCTCCGTCCGTGGGCCAAAAGATGGCGCGAAACCTTGGAGAGGGTGAATGTGATCCATGCGCGAACAAAGCGGTTAATCCTCTAGCCAAAGAGGAGGTGAAGAAGCCATGTTTCTAGTAGAGAAGCAGTAGGAACATGAGGATAGCAAGTGGCGGCCTCGTTGTCAAACAACCCCTTGCTCCCTGAGGGGGCACGAAGTGCACGAAGAAGCTCAACCTGTGGTTCTGCTCTGGCGGAGGCGCAAGCAAGGGGCGTGACAGGGGTCAGAGTCCGAGGGCAACCATTGGGTGTAACAAGCCATGCGGGAGGGCGAAGGCGAAGGCGTTGATGGGAATAGATTGGGCTGGCTGGGGCTGCGATGGTACTGTACTGTATCCCGGTATCCGTAGCTACCTTCCCTAGAGGTAGGCTAGCTTCTTGGCATTTTTGGGGTCGGAAGGATCAACCATGTCCACCTACCCAGACCGACGTCTCTCAGGTGCTTCAGTGGCAGGGGCTGTGCAGCGCTGCAGCATGGTAAGCAGCTTGTTTCTGGGCCTGGTGATTCCTGTGCTCTGTTTGGTGCTGCGGCATTCTCTCGACAGCCTGATTCATTCATTCCTTGCAGAGCCTGGTCAAAAGATGCCGTACAGATGCCACTTCTGGGTTTGGTTAACGCTTTACGATATTATGATGCCGATGATGCCAAGGTTTTAACGTTGTGGGTAAGCTTTATTACTTCCCTTGGCCTAATGCGAGCTCAGTCAGCGGGCACTAGGCTAGAGCAAAGTCCGAACAAGCCACGGCGCGGCAATGTTGAAACGAAACGGACGGCAACAGGGAAAGCCGACAAAAGATCAAAAAAAGCGACAGAGCGGAGCGTAGACGGCGATACAGAGCCCTTTCGGCGCCGCAAGAGCGAACCAGCCAATGACCCGTTCACTTGCTGACGCCCTGGCTGTCTATATCTGACAAGCGAGGCCTTGGCGATGATGACGGTGAGTTTTGCCAGCAGCAAGGTCCCACCGGAGCAAGCAGAGATGAACTGACTGACAAATGCAGATGCACTTTCAAAGAGACACGGGACCAATAGAAAAGAAAGCCCGCAGAAGGCCTGTTTCATTAACCTCCCGTTTGCCCTTCAGCTCGGCATCAATTGGATCTTGGATGCCTCGTCAGGGGCTTGTTTGTGTTGGCGGGGGCGGCTACCGTAGCCGAAGGAGTCCAGTCGTTTGGTTGGACATGCAGGGGCCGTTTCGAGCGAGAGTCGTGCTTAGACCCAGCCTAGGCCGGCAAAGGGGATTGGATCAGCAGGAGAAAAATAAAACTAAGGCTTTTTTCAACGGCTCCATGACTCTTCTATCCTGTCAGTCCGGTTTCACCTGACGTCTACCAAGGAGGCCTGAATTGCGGCCTTCCCAATGGGCAGGTACGGAGGTGGGGCGGAGGGCCGCCATCTAGGCCCCTGAGGTGGCAGCAGCCTTATGAGGCCCGCGATGCGAGGCCAGGGGCTACCAACAACCAACTACCAACGAGTTTAAGCATGGAGACAGGCTATCAGAAGTTATTCTCAGCCCGACGAACCCATCACCAGTTCATCCGCATTGCTCAGCATTGTGCATCATCCCTGTCAATCAAATCGCCGCGCTTGAAACCTAATCTTTGTTCTTGCTTCCATTCTGGCGAATCCCTATGGCCCAAGGCCATCCATGTCAGACATGCAACAACCAAGCTACTCCTTTCATCTACGGCCAACTACCCGGAAGGATTTGAGGAATGCATCACAACTGCAAGTCATCCGAGCTTCTCAATATCTGTCATCATGACATATTCTCCAAGGGTTGCAGTGAACTTTGCTCTTGAGTTAGGAGCCATAACGAGCATGGCTTTCGAGGCCAACACCCATTGGTCTTTGTTGTTGGATAGGTAGGCGGTGTCGGATCGATGCACATAGACGCTTGGCTGGATAAGCTGCGACCTTATGGAGTACCACATAGACCATTGCTAGGTTGACACGTGAGCACGCACCTGCCCTCTTTAAGACCAACAGCCTGGTTTCCTCGTCTACAGCGCGTACATCAATCAATCACCCTCCGTCAGCGGGCTCCATTTCTGGCAGCAGTCTCAACGGCGTCAACTGTGCTCATTTCGGGGCAGTCCACACCAAATATGCCAGTGCATGAAAAAAAGACAAGCCGCCTAGCAAAGTTCTGGCACCTAAAAGAACTTTGGTTCTGAGCCTCATCACCGATCTCAACCCCTGTCCAAAATAGTTCATCGCGGACCCAGCCTGGCTAAGAAGTCCATGACTGCCTGCCAGGGTCAAGTCAGCACAATGGAACTTGCACACAACGGTCAGTTACCCAAGACAAGGAATACGGCTAGACTAGGGTTGTGAACATAGATCACCAAGACTGCCTGGGCAGAGGCCAATATCCCAAGACACCCGAGATGTGAGCCCCAAGCTAGATCCATGGGCAAATATCTGCAGTAATTGAAAGAGAGTGATCATTAAGTTCCAAAAGAAATAAAACTTTATAATAATATATATTATGCAACTGGACATACCCGCAATGAATGTAACTCAAGAATCTTTGTCGAACTTGGAGACATTTGCGCGCCCAACATCGACTCCAAAACGGCCGTTTGTTTTCTCCCTCCTTGAGATTGTCCTACTAGACGATTCATAACCATCGAGAAGTCCGCTGTGGTTGACTGTTTCGTGTGACCCTTCCACACCAACGTTTTTAGAAAGCCACCATCCGAGGCTGAATACCCATCCGTCGAATACCTGCTTCAGCTGACCGTCACTCATAAATTCGGCTCCCTGAGGAATAATGTCCGAGTCAGGGTCGCACAGCTGTGATCCGGCTAGAAACGCCATGCTACTCGCGATAGTGCATGGATCCCGGGGTAGAGTCCCGTCCAACTTGACGAGAGCATAGCTTGCCAGTCCACCGATAAACATTGCCCCTAGCAGAACCTGCAGTATCACTTTCGAGGTGGAATGGATGGCGAGACGAGTGACCTCTTGCGACAATGTGCCGGTTATGTTTGTTGTGGCTGAAGATGGCTGCTTGGCAAAGACGTCTCCTGTGCCGCTGAAGAGGGCGCTGCGGGTGCTGTTGCTCCTTGCTCGAAAGTTGACGTCGATGACAATCCTCATGTACTCGCTGTAGTCTCGAGTCACGGCATGAATCAACTTGTCGACATTCTTGGGTCCGACCAGATCATGCCTTGACACCTTGTTCGGACCTAGTAGCAAGTGATTGAAGAATGAGTCGACTTCGGCATCTGGCGTGATGAGGGGGTCCTCTTCCTCCTGATCCGTCGCAAAATGAGATAGGTCGACGTCTAGAATGCTACCGAGCTTATACCCAAATGTTTGTCCATGCGAGGTGCCATGCCAATTCGATGTTTTAGTTGGATCGGGTCTTGGCGGCTTCTGCTCGTCGAGTTGTTCCTGAGAGGGGTTTCCAGTGTAGGTGACCTCTACTGGCAGTTGTTCAATGCCCTGTGAGCATACCAATGCAGTCAGGTTCCATTTGGAAGTATCGTTTGCGGTATAGTCAACCTGACCGAAAAGGACCCCGACTGATGGGCAAGCTGTGCGAACCTTGCCTGCATTAGTATCCAAGTCAGCGTATCTGGCGACCCAACCTGTTCTTCTCTCTTCAGGGCCCCCCCAAACTATAGCTTTTGTCGTCGTGCTGAAAGACAAATTCGCCGATCCAGAAGATGATGTATTGACACACTCGGATGGAAGAGTAATTTGGGCGCCGATTTCGTTGTCATAGATGTATCCCGGTTGCGAGATTTCTCCCACTGTCAAACTCGACCTGAGATCTTCCTGGGCAACTACAGTGCAATTGAGGGTTGGCCTCAATGCCCTCAAGCTGTAGGTATAATTTGTAGCCTGGTCCACGGCGTCTGAGGTGGATGAGACTGTGTCGACCTTTGGCAACACCGAATCGTTCCAAATCGATGTAGGCGTGTTGGAGCCCCCGTAACGAATAATATTCAACTTGATTGCCGCCCCTCCATCCTCAACAAGCGCCTCATTTGCCCAGGATGTATCCCAGTTTCCGATAGTTGCTGCAGCGGAGCGTTCTATAGCCACTGGTGCATTCAAGACCCAGAGACCAGAGACGATGATGGTCAAAAAGCCGCCGATCAAAGAAGAAACGTTGGAAGCAGCCGCGCCAAATTGTCTTCGACGGAGAGACTTGAACAATACAAGAAAGGGAGAAACAGAGAGGAGATGAAACAAAATGCTCCTTTCAGCTTGGACGCGTCCCGATCGGAGACTGCTGTACGAATTAAACGTTGCAATAGTAAAGTCGACGCAGTTGAACATGGTGGCGATGGCGAAGACGGTGGCTGTAGATGCCAGGCGGATGGTATAGGATGGAACCGTCGAGTCGTTGTTTCTTACGTCTAGGAGACCCTTCTTCTGTTCTGAGAGCTTCTGTAGGACCTCGAGTCCGATAATCGCCAAGAGTGTAGTAAGATGCGTCGCGACGATGTAGGAAAATCGCCCAGTTATCGGTACCCATGACTTGCGTTTCGCCGAAGCTTCTGCAATAGGAACCTCGTCCGTCGTTGGATTTTGCTCTGTTATCTCAACTGCGAAACCTCCAGCACCAGTAGCATCGGCTGTACCCGTAAAATGCATGCCTTGGAGCTTCGACCTGAGCTCCTTATCGTTGTAATGTCCAGTGTCCTTCAAAAGGGCTTGGAGGGGCCGGTTATTGGCGAGTATAGTGGCATGGCCGGCTATAGAGCCGCACATGGACGGAACCCAGAAGTCGGTTGAAGTGGCAAGTAGCAGAAAAACAGATAATAAAGCCAGGACAAAGAAGCCTGCTACCATTGTCCAGAGAGAGATTGGTCTTATGTGAAGCCTGACCTCACTGACCACCGCACGGGCAGTCCCCTGGGCTTCCTTCTTTTCCATCAGCAATTTCGGAGCCAATTCTGTGGCTAGGCCTTTGAAGACCGAGATCGATGTGTCTCTCAACACAGACTTTTCGAAAAGGATATCTTGATCGCCCAACTTGGCAGCCATTAGTTGGAAAAACGTCTGGGCGAATGGCATGGTTTTGTCGACCTTGAGCGCGGCTGCAGTGCGGTCCAAGCCAGTCCAAATCATTTCGGCGAAAGCAGGGCTTGACAAATTGGATAACAATCTTCCCTGTTCTTCCAAGGCGCCTTCAGCAAATGTAACACGACCAGTGAGTAGATCCCACGTCGCATTGGCTGATACGATGGTGTAACCAATCTTGCAGATGGCAGCCGATGAATTCGCCGCTAACTTGACCGATCCTTTCATATAGCCATCCGTCCCGTTCAACTTGACGTTGAACTGTGCGGCCATGATAGCGTAGCGCAAGTCATAATCCTCAAAGTTGACAGGCAGTCCAGGCCAATGAGGATCTGAGCTCGAGTTTGTACTCTTGGTCTTAGAGCAGTCGATGCGTTGAAATGAATAGGCCCGGGGATTGTTGCCGCATGCAGTCAGGTCCCGTGGATTCTCTTCCGGGACGTTGTCGCAAAATGTCACACGCTCCGCCCGCGTCGTACACGTGGTAGAGTCGAGCCCGTAGTCGACATATCTATCGTCGCCAGTGGAGGGAGAAATCTTGGCCTCTTCACATTTGACAATGGGCATGAAAACATCCACGGGAGCCTCCAAGGTGGTCACGTTCTGGGCCGACTTCGGCAGGCGCAGTCTCTGCGTAACCATGCCATCTTGGGTGTTCCATTTGGTGTCGCTCTTTGTTCCACCGTTCAGCCTTGCCAGGTACTCCCAGACGTACTTATCAGATCCACCTTCGAAGATGGTTCGCCATAACTGGGGTCCCGGGTTGACGTTGCCAGTGGTTTTGAAGAGGGTGTAGGGGGGAGATGACCACATGTCTGATGCGTCAAAAGCGTCTGGATATTCTATGGCAAATGATCCACTATGCAAAGTCGGCTTAACCACGAATAAGGTGGTTGACACCAAGGTGATGCCTTTGATGAGAAAAAAGGACAAAATTGTTACCGCAACAGGGTAATGCTTGGCTTTGAATGCCTTGAACATGCTTGTCACCTCCAAGGGCGATATATAATCGAGGAGAAGAGATCGATCGGCCGGCGCAGGTCCAGCGTGTAGCTCACGCCATGGTTGTGCCGATTTATAGTAGTAGTCGATGCGTCTCCAGAAACTCAAGATAACGACTAGAACAGCTGTCGGGCCATAGGTCCACGAGTATTCGCTAGCGGATATGCTGAGCGGCAGCCCATTTCTAGAGGAGCGGTCCAAAACGATGAGGGCTACACCGCACGCGGCGAAGACGGTTGCGAATAGGATGGGGGCGGGTTTCGTAAGCCAAAAGGGGTGTCGGATCTTGGAAGGTTTGCTGTTGTCGGTTTCTATCGCTCTGGCCTCAGGTGACTTGTTGGGGAGTCGGTCACCTTCAACTAATGTTTGCTCAGTCATCAGAGAGGCATAGTCTGGTGTAAGTGTCGGAGCTGCCATTGTGGGAACAATGGACTCCTTTGTCGAGTGGCCTTGCCAGAAGTGTCTGAGGTGAAAGACACATGGCTTGAGTTTTCAGACAGAGGGGGAGTTTCATCCATTTCATATACAGCTGCATTTACCAGGATCTAAGCGCCGTATCATTAGGAATATCTCGGGGCGGTGCCCTTTACTTGAAGCGCTTCGGATATCCAATCAGGTTGAGTACCAACACGTTGGTTGTCCAATCAAGATAGTCACAAAATCTTGGCATTCTCAGTTAAAGTTCTCTCTTGAATCATTACGCGCTGGAACCTACCTAATTCTATAAACGACCCTTTGCTTTGACAATCATTACCTGTGTTGAAGAGGTTGATCCACCATGGTCACAATCCGCTCTACGCTCTGAAGTTATTTCTGGGGAAATGGGTGCTACCAACAACGAACATGACTTCTGCTCACTTACAGGTCTTGCAGGTTATCCAAGATGCATCCCGGTTTTTTTTTCTTCCTACAAGGCAGCAGCAGCAGCTCTTCCTTGGGCTCCAGGGCTCTGGAAAGCGCCCAACCAACGCCGCCATCCGGCCGGATATTTTGACCTCTAATATGATTTGTCAAACCATTCACCCAAAACCTTGACCCTGGTCTCGAATTCAGGTCTGGGGAATAGACCCGCGGGTCGCCCGATGGCCGCTTGTCCGGGGAACGGCTCCGCATCATGTGCGAAACATACAAGGCCATATCGATGGCACGTTTACTATTGGAATTGCAAACAAGGCCAATCAAGCCCTCGATAGCTCTTATACCATTCCGATCGAGTAATCGCTCGAGGTCATCAGAGCGCATGACCACCGCGTGGAGCGGACGAGTAAGATGATACCGTTCGTCTAGGGGATAATTCCCCAAGCTCAAGAGAACGAACCAGACTATAAATTACAAACCGATCTTGTGGCTGTAGGTTTACGTTTGGGAAACCATTTGGGTCCATTTTGCCTCAACAAATGCCTATTTATGGCTGCTGAGCGGCGAGTTGTTTGGTGGTGTTGGCCAACGAGTAGAGGCAAACACAACATCACCACCATCGCTATTGTGCTATTGTGTTGCAGCCTTCATCTACAGCACCCTCAAGGTATCCAAAATATCTCTCCTCGAGTCGTCATGTTCAGGAAACTCAACTCTTCCTTTCCCTCTCTTCCTCCTCCTCAGTGTCAAAGACCAAACCACCGACACGATGGATGTCCCCTTTCCCGTCCTCGTGCACTCACCCGCCAGAGGGCACAACCACACTCACACGGTCATCTTCCTCCATGGCCGTGGAGAGACCCCCCGCCGATTCGCCGAGAGACTCGATGAGGTTACCAACTCACACGGCCAGTCCCTGATGGAGGCTTTCCCCACCGTTCGCTGGGTCTTTGCCATCCCGGCCGGCACCGTCTACCAGTGGTTCCCAGTCTGGGACTCGTGCCGCCTCAACGAACAGGAAGAACTTCAGCTCGAGGGCCTGCAGGCCAACGTTGCCCGCATCCGACTCTTGGTTGAGGTTGAAGCCAACAAGTTTGGAGGCAGGTTCGAGAGAATTATACTGGCAGGCTTTGATCAGGGTGCAAGCGTTGCCATCCACACGCTCTTCAACCTCAAGATCTCCGGCGACGGCTACATGGGTCTTCCTCGCCTCGGAGCTGTCCTCCTCTTCTCGGGCCGCCTTCCATTCGATGGACGAAACTTGCGTGAGCTCCGCGCCATCTTGAACCTGCCCAACGCTCCGCGGGACACGGCCGTCGTTCGTCACACGCCCACCCTGATTGAACACTGCGTCGACGACCCGATTGTGCAAGTCAGCAAAGGCATTCAGCTCTACGACACGCTCCAGAGCTTTGGAGGAGATGCTACCTGGCGTCAGTACGACTCTGGCAGACACTGGTTCAACCAGCCCGGAGGAATTGACGACGCTATTGCTTTCCTTGGCATGACCGTGGGACTCGACAGAGCCGAAGTCGCACCCACTGAGGAGCCCGAGGACGAGGCCACCGTGGTCATGGACGACGACATGGATCTCAGTTAAACTCGACAAGTTTCGAAGGCAACTCAGCGCCTGGATTCTTCCATCAGTGCAAGGGTCGAAAGCTTGGAAGAGAAAATTGGTGGAGGCACGGGTGGAAGGGACGGTACTGTCACCTCACAGTAAAGCTACTGGTTAGCTTACACGATACCCTAGTGACAGTCAGACAGCAGAAGCAAGGCGGAAATAAAGACTCTGAAACATAAATCGTGACATTAGCTCATTGGTGAAATGACTAAAAAGCAACGGTCTATCGTGAAGTATACATATCCTGCCAAGACGCCCACAACCAATGCCACTCATGAATAGCCCAGTCCCAAACACTCAATTCATAAAGATGTCATTCCTGATAATCGTGGATCCAGCCAAGATGTTCCTCTACCAGGTAAGACCAATAGCCTTGCCCTTATACTGCTTCGTCTCCCCGACAATGAGGTTCTCGTACATCCACCGTCCCACATCTTCTCGAGAGATGGTGTAGCCAACCTCCTTCTGCTCGATGCCCTTGATGGGATCCTCAATGTGCACCCGAATCTTGCGGTCGGGAATGGCGCCGTTGACCAGCAGACTGGGTCGCACGGCGATCCAGCGCTCAGAACTGGCCTCGAGCCGCTCCTCCATAACCTTCTTGTCCATGTGGGGCACGTGGAGGGCCTTGTACATGGGAAGAAAGGCAATAGGCACATCGCGCTGGAACCTCGAGATGCCAGTGGTGCTGATGACGACGAGGAGCGGGCATCCCTCCTTGCCCTGCTGGCGCAGAGTGGCCAGGGCCTTGAACAGAGCGTCCATGCTCTTCTCGCACACGTGCGGGTCGTCCGTGGTAAGTTTCGTGAAGTTGAAGACGCTGCCGACGGTGAAGCAGAGCATGTCGACCAGGCGGGACGGGTCGTTGGGGTTGACGAGGCAGGACGCCACCACCTCGGCGTCGTGGGCGTTGCCCTTGACCAAGTGCAGGTTGGGCGGGTTGCTGGGGAAAACAGCCGAGAGCTTGTCCGGGTTGCGGCATAGGGCAATGCAGGTGTGGTTGTTCCCGACGGCGAGCCTGAGGGCCGCGAGGCCGCAGCCGCCGCTGGCACCGAAGAAGGCGATGGTCTTGGAGGACATGGTTGAGTGTGTATGTATGTGTGTGTAAGTGATGATGTTATGGTGCAAGTGGTAATATTTGGCGGTGGTGTTTTGTGTAGATGTGTGTATGTTTGCTGTCGAGTCGATGCTGATGATAATTCTTCTCTTTCAATCGACGCAGGCTGGAGATGCTCTATTTATCTCGGCAACCTCAATCCTTTCGTGTCCAAACCACATCGCCTTTTCCATCTCGTCCAAGCCATGGCGGCGCGACGGCCATCGTGGCTGTCGGCAGTTGTCTCCACACCGAGATACTGTAGGATTGTTAACGGAGCTACCCCTGCCACCCTAATTTCCCATAGCAAATCCCATGTAACCATGATCGCCGCTACCATGATCGCAGTATCTAGAATACGATGCGCGCCCGCCCTCGCGTTTTCGCTCTCGCACCCGAATCCCCAGAAAAAACGCCCCGAGAGCGGCGCATTAACCTGGATGCGATAGCGAAACGCGAAAAATACCGGGCATCACCAAACGAGTCTTGCAGCTGAGCTACACATTCATCGTTTCGGGCTTTTGAATTCATCCATCATCACGACTCTGACGAGAGAGTCATCTGCACGTCTTGATATTTTGCCTTTTCGGACTGTGATGACAGTCTGTTAGCCTGGCTGCCTTGAAGGAAGTGATCCCTGTATACTGCGCCGCGGGCTACGACTGATTGGTTATGGTGATACAGCAACTTGAATCCCTAATCTTTGGGGGCAGGAGCGTGTATTCGGCCTGTTTGGTCGCATTTCTCGCTCATCAAAGGAAGTCATACTTTCTTGGAGGTGGTCCAGCAGAGGATCCAGGACAGAATTGTTAGATGCACCACTCGCCAGATCTGTGAGCCAGCCAAAACATCTATGCATGCACCATGAGAGCGGTCAAGGCCAGGCAGATACTCAATGTCGCACTTTAGCATGCAGCCTACAGCTTGTCGTGACTGCCTCAGAGCCTAGTCCCAGCACCGGCACGAACCGGTGGATACAGAATATCTCATATCCAGCATGTCTTAAGATTCATCGATGCGCAAATGACACATCTCTCGCATAACCAGGCCTCATCAACACGAGACGCAGCTCCAGGTACCCTTGATGAGCCGTAGCCAATCTGTCCCGAGAAAAAGTAACACAAAACCTGCGCGGGCCGCATGATACAGGACGTCATGGAGCATAAACGATTCATCAACTTGGCGTGCATTGTTCTGTTGGTTCTCTAAAAGTGTGAATGTCTTCGTTGCATGAACACACGCACTTGCCAGGAAAAGACATCGTTGGACTGATCATTGGCTGAAGAGCACTTCCGACGAAGCCATTAACGGACCCAAAGAGTTGTAACATAACGGATCACAAATACACAACGACTTATTCAAATGTAGGGAGTGGACGGCCATGGCCATTACCTCTACAGTATCTTGAAATCTCTCTTTTCACTCTCCTTTCACTCCCTACTCCGTGTGTACGTACGTCCTTACCCACCATGGGCCTTCTTCACCCATGTACTCGCAGAAGTATAGTCACAAGAAAAAGAGCCATTACATACAACGCAGGCCCTGGACACGCCGGTCCCGTAATGAAAAAGACCTTCGTTTCATCAGAATGCAGAGAGAACAAATAATGCGCAATAGGATGCTTATATAACAGCAAGGGGTAACGAGCATCGGTGAGGAACAAAAGGTAGTATGGACATCAAACGCAAACCCACTCCATCACAGCCAGTACAGAGCACAGCCGGCAATGATGATGGCCAGAGCGCTAGCGCCGTTCCGCGAGCCCGCGTTAGAGCCCTTGCCGCTGTTGTCGGAGCTGTCACTGCTAGAGCTGCTACTGCTGCTGCCGCAGTTCTGGTTGAAGCTGCTGGTGTCGCAGTTGGACGTATCAGCGGGCTCTTCGCTGCTCGAGTCGTCGCTCGAGCTGTCATCAGAGCCACTGCTGGAGCCGCCAGAGCTGGAGCCCGAGCCCGAGCCACTCTTGGAGGTGCCACCGTCTTCGCTGTGCTCATTGGCAGGGGCACCACTGCTACCGCCGGGAATGGTTGCAGACTCGTCGTCGTCATCATCATCGTCCTTCTTGTCGTCCTTATCATCCTTATCCTTATCGTCGTCCTTGTCGTCATCCTTGTCTTCCTTGGCCTTTTCCTTCTTCTTGCCCTTGTCCATGTCGGTACCAGTGGCCTGGAGAGAAGCAATGATGTGCTCCTTGTCGCCGTCGACAATGGTGTCGTTAGTACCACGGGCATCCTTGTACCAGTAGCTCTTGCCCTTGTTGGTGCCAGGTGCGGTGTTGGCGTTGAAGCACTCGATCTCGACGTCGGAAAAGGTGGCATAGAAATAGCCATTGTTCTTGACATCAGGAGCATCCCAGTCCATGGTGCCTCCAGCCCAGTTGCGAGTTCCTTCAGCGTTGGTCTCCTTGCCTCCGGGCCAGAGAGACAGTTGGACGCGAGAAGGGGTCTGGGGGAAGTCGTAGTTCTGCGAGGTTTCGTTCCAAGTCTCCTTCTTCTCCTTGGTGCGACCAAGCTTGCCATCGACGTACCATTCGATCTTGTCGGGAGTCCAGCGGATTTCGTACTCGTGGAAGTTCTCAAACGTGTCAGAAAGGGTGATGTTCTCCGAGTTCTCGTCTATGGCAGCAATGTTAGCAAAGCTTGGTGCGACCATCGAGGGTGTCACGTGGACACCCGATGTGGCACTGTCGAAGCGCGACAGTGGCACGGCAGGATCAGTTAACTGAGCGACTTACAGTTGGTAATACCCTGGAAGTAATAGTTGGTCTGCGCGGTGTTGAGTTCGACACCGACGAACTCGTAGTCGATCTCATCCTTGACGTCGGAGAAAAGAATAAAGGCCGTGACGACACCACGGCCACGGCTAGTCCTGAAGCGAGCCTTCACATTGCCGTACCACATGTAGACGGTGGAAGACAGAAGGGTGCCAACACTGTCCTTGGGCATAGTAAGGATGACGTTATCCTTGAAGACGGCGGGCTCTCCCTGAGCAACCCAATCGGCCTTGGAGGAATCACCAAGATACTTGCCAATGTCGACGATGCGGTCAAGCGAATTCATCTTCATCTTGCGATCCTCGCAGACAGGAGCGGGAACACATGAATCAAGCTTGAAGGACATGGTAGGATCGCAACCACCAAGGCAGTAGGCTCCAACACCGCATTCGCCATAGGCTAGAAGTATGTTAGAAAGGATCGAGGCGCAAAGAGAGTGGTAAGAGAAACATACTGGAGCAGCAAGGAGTGTCCTCGGGACACTTGCTATTGGCGGTGCACTTGACGGAGTCGGCAACAACAGAGCTGGCGCCCATGAGGGCGACCAAGGCAAGAGATCGCAACATTATGAATATGGTCGAGTAAATCAAATGTAGTGATGTGGCTGACTATGTCGTTGCGAAAGCCCTTGAAGCAGAGCGATTCCGATATTAAACGACAAATCGGAAGTTGAGATACTAAGAATTAGATATGGCAGGTCGCGTGCGAAGTAACGACTGCCGTAAGAAAGAAACTGTAAAAAACAAAAACACAACAACAATCAAAGCAACCCAGAAAAGCGAATGGATTGGGTTTATTGTTCGATTAGGGTGTAGTGGCCGTTATTGGGGAACAGCTTGGCTGGTTTTTCGGTGATATCAAGCGAGTGCGAAAAAGGCGCTGGAATGGGGCCGCGATAGAGTTTGCGCGTATCTCGGTTCCCGAGCTAAATCCCTTCGTTGCGCGGATCCCTCGATGGGTTAATTGACTTTCTTCCTAACGAGCGTAGAAGGAAGCCCAAGCAGCAGAAAGCGAACGGCGACACAAGGCGAATGCTGGATAATGTCGCGTGGTGTCGTGCTTGGGATCGGTCGATCGGGGGTAGACGGGGGCGTCAGGTTGTGTGACGAGCGAGAGCGAGTGGACGTTTGATAGCCGCCGCCGGGATCCTCGTCTCCCTTTGTCTGTCGTGCAGAAAAGGGAAAATCGGACGGGGAGGGCAAATTATAACAACAATAAAGCAACACAGACACACAAACCGGGAAACAAGAAGGGAAAGGAAACAACCAAGGGAGGTTTTGGTTCCCAGAAACGACTGTCGGGTGATGAAGGATCAAAAAGCATTCGCAGGAGAAATGGACGTCCCCCCCAAAAAGGGCTGCCCCCTCAAGTCCAAGATGCCCTAGCAGGCTAGCACCTTCACTCCTGCGGGTCCCTGGTGCCGGGGATCCGCAACTCCAGACGAACCCAGGCCCGACACAATAACGCGCACACGAGAAATCCGAGTCCAAGCTTGTCCCAAGGCTACCCAAGAAACGAAGGAGCCAATGGCCGCCCTCGACTCTGGAGCTTGCGACGGGGCCAAGTCGTGATCACGGGCCTCGGTACCCCGGCTGGCCCCTGATTTGGTGGGTGACGCCCGAGTCTGAGTGGGCGATGACCTCGTTTACCGGCGCTCCTGGCGCGCGAGATTATTACCTGCACTTCCAGGCCTGTTTGCCTGCCTACTTGGTCCCGAGGACTTTATCCGGACCAAACCAAGATTGCCAACAGGAGGGAGACGCAAGGCGAGGCCATCCCCATCATGATGAGATGGCAGCAACAACAGCCTGAACTCCCACTGCCAACTCATCAATAGGTACCCAGAACCAGAACAACCTTTGAGCCGAGCAAGGGAGGTGAGCTCGATGTTGCGTTGGTGGTGAGCCATGGTCGCATAATCGAAATGGCACCAGGAGACACCTCGAGTCACCCGGACTGATAGTGATTTCCCCTCGCCTACCGCCGGCCGGCTGTCGGCCCAAGGAGTCGATCGAGCCACAGTCAATCAATGCCAACACTGAGACCCGACCAACTACGCCTTGGAATTGCTTCTCGCTCATTCGTCAGTCAGCACGCTTCACAGAGATAACCGCAACCCTGCGGATCGATCCTTATCTCCCCTCCTCCGTACCTACATAGTACATGCTCCCTCATGTCCATCAGTGCTCCCCCAACATGGAAGTTCGGCCCCGGAGATCTTCTCCAACGTCCCATCGCCCAACACAATGCCTTACTTGAGCTTCAGGCTGCTGTCGTCCATCCCTGCTCTTAAAACTCTGGGATCATACCACCTCTCCTGCTGCACTTCAGTTCGCCCATCACGTCCATGTTGCGCATTCAATGGATGACGGCGCATTCAAAACAGTGACAGCTCCCCTCATGACGTCTGACAGGTTCCAAAACCCTTCGACGCCATCCTGCATCACCGTTGTCAGCTCTACCTCTCCCAGCAGCCGCTCTTGTTGCACAAAGCATCCCGCAAGCCTCGACGCCACAATGACACGCGACCCGTCACCTTTGAGGGAGACATCCTGGTCAATGCTTGCTTCCAGCCTGCCAACCACAAGTACCTACCAGCTAAGGTAAACACGTAGAGTCGCAGTCGCCTCGTGAAGCTCAGAAGCTCAGCATTAAGCTTCTGGCTATTGCAATACTCTTTACATGTCGCCAAAGGGGCAACAGAGCACTGATTGTAAAGCCTGCTCATATCGAAGTTTAGAATTCGCTTTCCATGTACCCAAACTTAAAACAAGATGTCTTTTCCATACTTATTAGCCTTCCTCAGGTACTGTGGCTCCCGTCTAGCAAGGGTAGGTCCTGTGGCTGGACAAGACTCCTTGGCTGAGTACCGTCGTTTGTACCATGTATCCCGAGACTGCATCACATTGTAAGCAATACTCGAGACTTACGACCCAGGTACCTCCAAGAGCCATTACGCCCAAGTATATGCCATCCACTCCCGCGGTGGATCCATATAGTCACAAACTCATTGCCCAGCAAGGCCAGTCCATATGCCGTCAGATGCAAGGAAACAACTCCAGGCATTGGGGTATAAGTATAACCGATCCTAAATCGAACAGTCTCGTCCTTCCTCCACCTCAGTGAAGCAACGACGAGCAAGAAGAGAAGCACTGAGACAATCGTCATAACGCTCCATATACCCATCCGTCTCGCAACGGCCCCTCGTCCTCGATCGTCTTTCGTTCCGATTACACCATCTTTGATCTTCAACCAGTTTCCCGCAATTTGACACTCGCCAGCCTAGATGGAGCGCAGCCATCCATCCACCGTCTCCCATCAGCAATTTATCCCTCCAGGTCCTCGACCGCCCATGTGTTTCCCGTCCAAAGTCATAACACGCCCTTTGTAGGCGGCCTGCACAAGTGTTGCTGCAACGAGTGTTCCATTTCCCGTCTTCCCACCCGTACAGCAGGCCCGCCGTTCCTAGTTCCCACACATATCCGGTCCCAAAGAGTGGTAACAAACCCGGTTAAATAAATCCGCCATGTCTCGTCATAAAATAAGAATAAGAAAGAAGTTTGAAGGGTAAACATTAAACAAGTTCCAGGGTAATGTCTGCAAAAACGAACGCCGCTGCTGAACTCCCCGTGTTTTTGTGCTTTTCATCCAGGTCCTTCCCCTCTCCTGCCATAAATCTTGTACTGAAATAACGAACAAGTCTTGCGCCGACTCTCAACGAGTGGCAACTGGTCAACATAGCTCGGCCGCGTTGCTATGCAAGCGTCGTGGAGGGGTCAGTCTGCCACTCGCCGTGGCTTGACCTATCGCCCCTTGTAATTGGCAAAGAGATCTGTCAGGGGGTTAGTCTGATCAGCATCGTCAGGTCCCCGCTGCTAGCGGCCGAGCTTCGTGACCATACCCGGGAAATGCTCTTTCGCGTACTGCTCACAAGCCTACATCGAATGTTAGCACAATGCGTGTCCTTCACACAAGCTCAAGGCGGTTGGAGTTAGTGGGCGTACCTTGGCCGGCTTGCCGACTTTCTGGCCAATCACCTTCCACTTGTTATTCTCGTACTCCTTAATGGCGTTCAACAACGCTTGGCTCTGATGAGGGGGAGGTCAGCTCGGTTGGTCAACGTGCAGGGCGAACGGTGGTTACCTCGTCCTCCGCAAACTCTGCGTAATGCATGTCCTAGAACCAGTCAGATATTCGGTCATAGTCAACATGAGTCATTCCGGGAAGTTTACCTTGTACCAGTGCTTCTTGACAGATCCCTCTGTCCGTGTAGGGAAAGTCTAAAGGTTCTTTTAGCTCATGAGCTACAGGTGGTTCGCGCAATACGCCTCACCTTAGCAATCTCAGCCCAACTGTTTCCCGCATCTCGCATCTGCTTGAGCCGCAATTCTTCTTGGGGCGTCCAGGGAGTGTTGGTTCTGCTCTTCTTGGCCGGCGGAGGGGCAACTGCTGCGGCATTTGGATCATCTACCGGTGCTTGAGGCTGAGGTTGAGGAGCTACTACTTGAGGAGCAGTGGGTGCCGGCGGAGGCGGCTGAACCTGAGCGGGGGCGACCGGAGCAGGAGGAGCGGTCGTGACGGGAGGTGGAGCAGCTGACGGTGCGGGCCGCTTCCGCTGCCGGCCGGGCTGAGCCGGAGTCGGAGTCGGAGTCTGCTGGGGTGGCGGAGGACCGTTTGGTGGTTGTTGAGGAACGTTCATGGGAGGTTGAACGGGAGCAGGATGATGTTGTTGCTGCTGCTGCGGCGCCATGTTGGGCTGAGGAGCGCCGTAAGGGAATTCCATGCGCTCGTTACGGCGGGCCATGTCGGCCTGGTACTGATGAGCGTTGCTGTCAGGGCACGCTGGTTAGCAGTGTTGCTTCTTGTGGTAGGACATTGCTGTAATTATGACTCGGCATGACGGCCAACGAGGCGTCAGGCATCCAGTCATTCCGGAACAAGGTAAGTAGCCCCGGGTGTTAGGAGCATCACGATGGCCGGCGGCTGTAAACGACAAAAAGAGAGGCGGTGATACACGACTTGCAGACATCCGCCCAGGATCATGAAGTGTCAGGGATGATGTGGGATAGTCTGTGGTATAGCCGAGACCGGCGTCGTGTAGCAGACCAAGAAGCCATGCTTGGTGAAGTACAAGAAACAAGGAAATCAAGTATTGTACTCACTGCATCTCATTGGGTTGATGTGTGGAGTTGGAGTAAACATACTCCGGCACAGGGCCAACCTGCCACTGCTGCATAGTCTAAACGATGACAAGATTAGCGATGAGATCGGTCAAAGTATTGGTATGAGAGAGACAAAGTGATGATAACTCAGTGTTGCCCTACGAGACACTGCCACGACTGCAGTCACTGTCGGTCAGACAAGTCATGATGGCCACCAGAACCATAATGACTGGCCTGTCATCTGCAGGCGTGGGTCTGCGACCGCGCAAGCTGATGTGACGCGACCAGGGTCTTGAGGCTTGAGCTGTACTCGTCCATGTCGCGATTTTGTGATCGGCCTCCAAACGTCAAAAGAAGACAGTCACATCGCAGCGCAGTGTTAGGAGCAGTAGATATGAAGTTTTTTGCTCATCAGCTCACATCGAGCTGTTCTTTTGGCGCGGGCAGTGACAAGCCAGGATGAGGTCGCAGATCGACAAAACGCGGCCGCGCCAGACGCGAAGTCGAATTGATCAAGCAAGAATGACGCATGTCGCATGTCGCGCAATTGGACAGAACACCAGAATAAGGAAACAGCACATTGTACTTACGGGCAAGGTATCAAGTGCTCAAAGTGAATAAAGAAAAGCGCCAAGGAGAGAACTGTTTGACAACAACCGGGGCAAGTAACGCACACCGGATTGCTAGGACAAGACAGAGAGGCACGAGCAAAGTGTCTGCGTATCCGCGAAGTTCTCTGCTGGAGATGGAGCTAGCAAGTTGTGTGCAAGAGGGCTAACTCAAGCTCTGGTTGGAAGAAATGGGACGGCGTGTGGCGGGATACTGTATTTGTCCCCACGCGAGTACCAGGCTGCGATAAGAACGACTGCAGGCTTCTCTCGAATTCCGTCGATATTAAAATTCAACAAAGTGGTGCTCGCTGCAGTGGCTAAGGGTCAGCAACAACCCAGAGTGGTGAGAAACAGGGGAATGACAAGATGGGAATTGGATTTGGGGCTGCGTTTATGTCCCATGTGCGCGCGGCAGGCTGGCTGGGTACGTGTTTGTAGCGTGTGTGCGCGGTCAGATGTCGTGCTGCTTTCGCGCGCCGAGGCGATGCGATGGACAAAGCCCCGTTCTTTTCTTTTTTGGGGTGGTTGGAGGGGAGAAGCTGGCTTGTTGTGGACAGAAGAGGGGATTGGGGCTGGGGCAATGGATGGCAAGTGTCCAATTCTCTAACCCAAATATCGAAAAAAGGGTGCGCGATGATGTATTGGATGCGAGCTGAGTACAGGCGTGTGAGGGTGATGGGTGTGCGTTGCAGTTGCAGTTGTGGCGAGACGTGAGAGCAAGCGATATTGAATTGGGTGAGGGAAGCTGTTGGGTGACCGGGCCAGGCTTCCTCGGTGAGGCTCACGTCCCGCAACTGAACTCGGCAACGACGGAAGACACGACGCGCACAAAAAGACGGGTGCAGAATTGAAGGGGGAGTATCCGAGGGCGCAACAATGGGCAGCGACGACGGCGAGGGCAATGACAAGGAGGTTTGTGACAAGAGAGTGAAGGCTTACTCAAGGTGACAGACAGGACGGCGCAGGGGACATGCAACAGCGCGCGCGTCTGTCTGGCGGGCGACGGTGACGACAGACTGTGTCGTGACCCAGAAGCTGGATGGAGTTTCGGGTGCAAGGCGGCAAGCGCAGCAACGAGACAAGGTCAGATGCGGTGGATCCCGCAGCGAGGATAAGTTTGAGGTTCTGGCCGTGTAAGAGGAAGTACAATCGATACCTCACGTCGGTCCGTCAGATCGAGGAACCGGAGGATGAAGGTGGACAGGCAAAAGAGGCCTGGGAGAGCGACGATGGACGGTACCTCGAGACAAAGTAACTCGGGCAGGACCTGGGAAGTCGCTGGGACCTGGGGGAGGGGAAGGTGGTCGATGTTTTGGACTGGTTGCCCTTTTTTTGGTGGAAAGGGGAGAAATCGGGGAGTGATTTTTGGGCACTGCGCGACTGAAAGCTACCGACCCTTGGAGACCAAGTGGGGCCACGCTGATTTGAGGCGGTGGGTCTTACAGTTTTATACCATATCGCTACTGTATGGTCCGGCCCGATTCCGCTGCAGCGCACAGTGTGCGAATGACTCAGCGGGTCCTGCCTGCTGCACGGGCCATGCTGCAATCCTGCTCTGGGAAACAACGTCGGCCACGAGAAAACATGTACTGGCGGGTACGTACCGGTGGTACCTGCTGTACCCCGACGCAGTCGCGCACTTGATTGGTTTGTACGAGCCTCCAAAGCTCCACCGTGCATCACCAAGCCACCCTGGGGTCAAGCCTCAGCCTAGGTTTGTTTGCTTGTTTCGACAAGCTGTGAGCAGGGGAATTTGTTTATGGCGACAATCTGGCAATTTGCCTTGCCTCGTGCGTTCGTTTATGCCTTTACCCGGGTCACGCTTCATCTAGAATACGCAAATTACGCTTCAATCAGTTAATAACCGGCAAGTTTGCCATGAATTGGTGGCTTCCGCCGTTTCCATTAATGCGGGATTCTCGATTCGCCATTCGCTACCGGGGAGCTGACCGCTGACAGGCGATCCAGAATCATCATGATTCTCAGCAGATTCGTGGCCCCATCAGATGAGGCTTGCCTGTCAGAGAGCAGCGGGAAAATGGACAGTGTATGTCGAGGTCGACAATGGGCATGGCTCGTGTGATTCGTCGGATGGTTCAGTGAATCAATGCTTTGGATCGCGTCGTTTTTGTCTCGGAAGCCGACAAGTGCTGTCTCGCAGGACCCTTTGAAGTAATCATCGCCTCCCTGACTCTTTTTCGGACAATAATACCCTTATTATCCTTCCCCGACAGCTCTCACATCAGCTCTAGCGCATGCGGCAGTCTTACATGATAAATGTTCAATAGTCGTCATTTGGTGGTTATCGCGAGTGGCTCGCCTCAATTCGGCAGTCAGCGAATAGAAGGTAGGTCGTCCCCCGCTCGGCTCGGGACGAGACTTCGCATTCCCAATCATGAGCACTTTGGTCGTTTTGACGTCGACCATTCTGACATGTAAATCCCCGGTACGTGCTTTTTTACCAAATTGGATGGGCCAGCCTCAGAGCCGCATCTCAGAGGGATGGATCTGCCCGAATTCTCCACCCAGCGTCGAGGGGAGGTACACAACGGGTACCCGGCAATCTGGACGCGTCTCGAGCTAAGATCGTGACATTCAACTCGTGTACCTCTCAAGTCTCTCCCTCGTCGGGACTGGGGCCGATACTCCAGCTTTCCCATGGTACGTAGGTTTGTTTAGGATCGAGTCAATCTGCATTCGGTGCCATCCAGAATTGGAACAAATGACTTGATTCTGAGCGATTGCGGCTCAACCCGCTCCGCGCGGTTGAATATTCGTTTATTTCCCCAATCGTTCAGCTGTCCCCCGCACACCTCAATTCATCCTACTTCTCCTTCTTCCAACACCACATTCTTTGCTACCAACTTCGATGTCAATACAATGACATGCTTACTGTCGCATACACTCAATTCGCCATACTGAATTTAATTTACAACCAAAGTCTCGCCACAAGATGGATGATGCTCTGGCCCAGATAACAGATTCTCAAATACAGCGTCTAGGGTAACTCTTGCTGCCTGCTGTCAAATGACACTGACAACCCTGGAAAGCTAGCAACCCTAGACCACTAAAAACAGAACACAGCAAATTGCCAGATCAGAGGGAACATCGCCAAATCCGACTACCACGACGATCCGGCATCCAGCTCCCTCGACTCCTCCGCCATCTTCAACTGCAGTGCCGATCCCCGCTTCGAAACACGCTTGTCATCGGCATGACCTGATGTCCCACGTCGACATGTGCAGAGCACGGGGCACTCCCCAATCGAAACATAACAAACCCACATGCCTTTAATATCGATGCCGGGGAAATAGATTCCGAAGACCAAGAAGCATCGGGCTCCCCTATACGAGGTTGACGATAAGCCCAATACAGCGACCACAGCAGAAAAAAAACTCTGCATCGGCGCTTTAACCTCTTTTCAACGGGCTATAAGTTTCGAAACCTATTGTAAGGGTCCTCAACCCCCGTGAATCGTGGATGAAACCACCCTGGTCGCAGGACTGGCCGCTATTGGGACGACTACAACCTCTTCTCTGCCATAGGGCCAAGCGATGCGACGCTGCCGGTATAGCGATGGGTACGGGGACTTGAAAGCTGGATTTTGAGGAATTCTCAAACAAGCTGATCGCGTTTCATGCTACCGAAGCAGTAGATGGCGGCTATAGAATGGTGGCTATTGGAATACTGGCCCTATAAGTGATCAACTATGGCTTTGCCGACGTGCCAAGGCAGTGCAGATCAATGGTGAAAACACAATACTTGACTAAAAGGCTTGGTGTTTACGGTGTTTACCACTCTTAATGGACTTGATACCGCTCGGTTCGAAGCCACTGCGACAGAGTGGCCAACCAGAGAGCACGACACACCGGTTCAGCCACTGCCGAGGCATATTCCTGTTTTCTAAACAACTCCTATGTAACATGATACCTGAATGATGGCGGTGTCAAAATGCACGTCAATGCAAATGGACCCCTGAAACACCATAGAGTTACGCCGGGAGGAGGCATCACCAACTTGACAAACACTCCGCGCTGACGGCTCGATACTATCTGGAGAAGAACAAGAAACTGTCAAGATAGACTCTAACTTAAGGTCGGTTACAAGCGACGTCACAGAAACAGCCGCGTTGAAACAGCTGTATCTCAAACACTTCCCCAGCTTCACCATCTTGGGGTTTCAGATCTCACCATGTTTGATCGCTGCTTCAGCCTCACTCGGGAGCAGCTGCTACCGGCTTCATCGTCGCCTCCTGCAAGTCGGCAGAGCAACCATCCGGTTTTCGGAACTGCCGCCATCCGGGAAGCGAAGCCATGTTTCTAGACGCTGACCTGTGTTAGATCTCTGTATCAGGGGACCTGAGGGCATTCCCAGAGTTTTACTTGGCGCCACACCGGCAGCGGCCGCAGCCCCCTCCGACGATGCAACTCGCGCAGTCTCTTCACGCTGTATGCATGCACGGGGTAGAATTGGGAAAAACAGATCTCTAACAAGGGGAAGAAGAGATGATGAACTACACCAACACCTCGCTACAAGGTTCTCTTCACCGCTTGCCCTGGTGTTCATCTGCTTTCCCTTGTCGCCGTAGCAGTTTCTCCAACCAGGGGCTCCAAGAATAGACAAACGGGGAGCTCTCGTGTTTACCCAAGCAAGCACTTACTCGAGGAACAGCCCTCGACCCAAGAGCCGCCCGTCAGCTGCCGGATTGAAGCAGCCTCGTCTCGCTTCGGCGCCAGCGTTTCCTCTGCGTTTCCTCGTCCGCCAGGCCCAAACTGGGGAGGGGAGTTTTGTTTCCGTCCATCTCTCTCCATATCTCACATTGCCATCCCTTTTTGTTGGCCCCCATGACCATGCACGGCATATCCTCCGCCTCTCCATGACCATGCCGGCCGGTGCACCGAGCCGCAAGAGGGAATTCAGACGAAGTGGTGAACGGAGCAGAAAACATCGTATCCCAAACTTGGCGAAAGGGAAAAAAACACTGCAGGTAGGTTCGCCAGACGTTGGCGTCTGCCCAATCAGCACAGGGGCCCCACGACTGGCAAAACGTTGTTCGCTCTGGTCTGATCCCTGATACTGAGGTGAAATTACGCCAGTGCGTTAGCGGGTTTCAAGGGGGGATCCCTGACCCTGGAGGGGCGGCGGAAGCTAAGGAAGCGGCGAGGTTAGTTGGCTTGAGATAGAGTGGGACGGTGGACGGTTGGCGAAACAGACGGACAATCGTGAAAGTTGTAGAAGACGGGACGAAAGTTATGGAGGGCATATGAATTGGCGTGTAGTGAGTCTGTTGAAAAGGGAAAAATTCCGAGAAAAGGAGAAAAAAAGGAGGGAAAAGAGCAACAGAGGTCCAGCACAGAGGAGAGGCTGACAATGGCAAATAGTGTCCGAAGAGGCGTCACGATACAGATAGTCTAATGACATGACAAGAAGATGCAAAGCATATTGAAATTAGACAGGCGCTTGTCCGTCCCGCAAGTGTCTGGATGGAGGCATCTGGTATGTGCGCATCATGACAAGTGCGCGTATCGTCTCGACGGCATATCTTGCGCCCACCTATCACGGAAAGCCTCGAATGACAAGGGTTTCCACTTTGCACCACAAATTCACAAAGAGTCCCGTTCCAGCCGAGCCGAGGAAACAAGTGTAAAGGCAAAAGAGGCCGTTTCGATGGGACCATTTCAAACCAAACAGTTGGGTCTTACTCTCTGTCTCTTCTCCTGCCTTTTTCTGTCTCTCATCCCTTGATCCTAAACTGTTGCCATCGTGCCGAGCTTATATGGCGCGAGTAAGTAGTAGCGGTACTACGTCGCTAGCGGTGCTAAATCGTGTTTACATACAACCTCCAACGCCCGGGCCAAGATTGGCTCATGAACTACTGTAAGGTACGAGGCGGCGGCTCCAGCTTGGGAAAACCACGGTCCCCAAGAGGATCCAAGACACGGCGCGATGGACGGTCGGCCCCAGAGGTGGGATATGCGGCAAAACCACGAGGGAGGCTGTCCAATGACGAAGCCCCTGGGGGTGCAGCCAAGATCATGTTGGTGCAAGTGAGCAGCAAGGCTCTGTCTGCTATTACGCGCGAGGGCGTGGCGGCAGCACCTGAAGCTGAGGTCGGTGCAACATGACCCCCCGCTGTGCAGAGAGTGCGGCGGCTGTCAGGAACAATAACAACAACAACAACAAGAATAAGCTAGAGAGCGAGTGAGAGAGAACAGGGGTTTCACAGTAAACGGTTGATGAGCGAGAGTGGGATAGAGTCAGACAGAGTGTGACTTCTGGCACGATCACGACCGGCTGACCGTTCCTTTCGAGATCGGATGCCAAGGCAAGGCGTGTGTCGCACAGGCCCGGCCCCAGAGAACGTCGAATTTCTTTCTTTTTTGGCCCGTCAGTGAGCGAGAAGCGGATGGCGAACCAGGGGGGTTCCCTCCCCTCGCGGGCGATTGGGGGGGTCAGACGAAACTTTGATTGAGGCGGGACGCTACGAGCGGTGGTGACCGTTTTGCCGGGCATGGGTGAAGGGCACCTCACATCTGGGCCCTAAAAAGAGGGTTTTGGGAGCCGTTTTCTTGGACGGCTTGATGGAGCTTCGCTTGCGGGACGGGCGTGTTTGCGGTTGCGGTGGGTGAGCTTTCGCTCCATTTTCCTCTTTGGATAGATCTCAAGCCACTGTTAATCAAGCCATTGTCATCGGTGGCGTTGCTCATCACACTGCCCTGTACAGTAAGTACAGACTGTGCCTCGCTATCGCTGATGGTTTGAGGTTTCGTTTCTGAACAAGAGCACGCACAACTAAGTCTAATCTCTGACGGCCCGTCTGTCTGTCGTGTCTTGGTCTCGTCTCGTCTCGCGCCCGACTCCTCTCCCGGAAACGAGACTATGAAGCTTAGCTGCAGCCCTCGAGAGAGCCTCAAGCTAGGCTAGCACATGCCCCGGCGGTTTTGGATGATCCGGGACGCCAAACAAGAAGCGTCAGATGGGCAATCTGTCACAAGTTTCTGATGTTTGTGATGTTTTGGCCCTGCTGCTGCACAATGCTCCCCTAGTTTACTAGCCCAAGCCTAGGGCCCGGCCACCCCCATCTCGCCCATGGGTGCATGTCTCTGTCCCATGTCCCCCTCCTCCTCCCTGACCCCATGTCGTGTCGTCGTAGGCCTGGAACTTCAGACCCCGTCCTCCCTCACAAGATGTGACGGGGGCCCCCCCTGGTCTCTGGTCCCTGGTCCCTGGCGTTCCCAACTGTGCATGGGCCGAACCATCATCACCGTCGCCGCCGTTGCAATCTGCCCCGTTTACTGATCCCGTACCCGTACCTTGCCTTAGTTGATTGATCCAGGTGCAGTGCAGGGCAGGGCAGGGCCACCACCGACCGCCTACCTTCGCCAAGGCACTGTATCTGGAGTGCGTCGTGGCTCGTTATTATTACACCACCTTGCCCCTCCCATCTATTTACTTGGGCTTCCTTCTCTTCTTCTTTCCTTCTTCACCTGGCTTGTCATCCTCTATCCAATCCATATTTTCTTCTTCCTTTCTTCTTCTTCTTTTTTCGGTAGGAAACGCTGTAGCGTCCCTTCTCTTCTCTAGCTTCGCTTCGCCTGCTCGCAGCTAGTTCCATCACGCTCATTATCGCAACAACTTGGACCAACTGGTTTGGCTGCCGACACTCCTTTGGATATACTCCATATACAACAACACAACGATCTTAAACAACGATCTCAAAAACCGGCTTGTTCGGTCTATCTTCTCACACGTCAACGTCTTGACATATATATAAACTCTCAGCTCTTGTTTCCTCTGGTTGAAACAGAGTTTCGATTCTTTGGGAATATCTTCCGGTGTCTGTCATTTTTTCGAGTGGAATAATCTCGCGGGTCTTTTAACACAGCACATCCGGCCATTCCTTCCTTTCTTCGAACGATACTATCCCGATCGCTTCGACCCTTGCGTGGAACGACGAGAACGTCATCCGCCACACTCTCTACTACTACCACAACTATCACCAACAACATCAACGTATCTGCAACGGCTTTGAATTCTTGAAGAATAAACGGACGAATTTCTGCATTACTTTCTCACTTTCTCTATTTTATTTACGATACCCCATTGCGGATTCTTGAGGAAACAACTCATTTAGCAACGGACCCATTTCGAGCTCAGGCATGCCTTCACAGCAGATAGCTCAGGCCGCTGCGCCTTATATCCCAGCCCGGGATGCCATGGACCGTCACGACTACGGCGTCACAAAGAGCCGCAAGGCTTCGTCGACAGGCGGCGGACGTGCTTGGAGTGACGAGGAGGTGAGCAGAATTACATATGCAGCTCTGCTATATCTGGACACTTGCTAACATGGACTCTAGGAGGCATATCTCATCCAGACTCGGCTCCAGAAGATGCCCTACAAGTACATTGCAGCACATCTCAAGAAGACGGAGCTGGCATGCCGTCTTCACTACCACCAGCTCTCTCATGGTAGCAATCGACGCAACAAGCGTGCCGCTTCCGTCTCGTCGGGAACCTCCAACGACCACGCCCTTCACCTCAGCACCGCCAGCCCAGCCCGTGACAGCATCTCCCGCTCAGCTTCGCCTCCCGGCAGCTCACGGAGCTACAGCCCTCCTCCTTGCAACATCAGCGCCAACCCCAACGGCAACCACATCCAGCTCCCCAGCATTGTCGGCCCCGGCGAGGTGCCCCGGCTACCTTCCATCCTCCCCAAGCCCACCGGCATGCCTCTGCCACCCCCGACCCAGACATACACCTCGCCAGCCGCTGAGGCCCCTTCGATGCCTGCTCCCTACCACCAGCGTGCAGCTTCGCATCCTCGAATGACACCGCCTCTGCGTCTGGACTGCTCTGGTCTCCCCGCTCCTTCGGCATCCGTCCACAATGTTGCCCACGTCGACCTCTCCCGCCTCCATGCCATCTACTCTGCCCACCGCGCATCCTTCTGGACAACCATCGCCAACGAGTATGGTCCCAATGTCTCCCCAACTGCGCTGGAGCAAGCTTGGAAGTCGGGTGTCTGCTGCAGCCCCTCGTCTGTGACGCCCATCACTCCCATCTCCAGCCCGGGCAACACTGAGAAGGAGGCTCAGAACCAGACTCAGTCCAAGGGCCAAGACAAGACACGGATCTCATCAATCCTTGGCATTGATGCCGACCCCAGAACCGCTCGCGATCGGGACATCGTGAAACGGCTGGAGGAAGAGCGATTCGGCATGATGCAGATGGCTCACTAAGCGACACTCACTCCTTAGTGTCTCTCTTCTATCCTCATCTCGAGGCGGGTAATAGGAATGAGGAAGGGGATGAAGAAGCCACCGCGTGGCCTTCTCCCCTGTGTATCATATACGCCTCTTGCTTTTCGCATTTCGTTTCTCACGGCATTGTTGCTCTCTCCTAGTAGAGGCACACACACGACACGGCACTTTCTGCCATATTATCTGCGCTCTAATGCGTGGAACTGGGCATTCCACTTGCGCCCGCATTCATTTTACCAAACGATAACCCATTCCCTTCATTTTACGCTCTGTCCTTCTTTTTCCATTTATATCTCTATTCATCTTTTATGAACACACCTTATTGTTTAGTGGGCGGGATTCCAATCTCATGAGGTGGGAAAAAAAAGGAGGTCGACGCACGGCATCTGCTACACGACATGAAGAGCAGATGTCGCAGATGGATGAAGAGGAAGTATTACTATACGGCCTTCTCCATCTATTTTATCTTTTGCGGTATACACACCAGTGTCTCCTGTAGAGGGGTCTGGATATTTGTCTTTTGCCTGTTTTTTGCGTTTTTTATTACCCGTCCTGGCTTTTGTTGTTGTCACTCAGCAATATTCTCCTTACATGTACAGTCCGATCCCCTTGTTTCTTGTTAAGGACTGATGAAATTACGGTGATGAAGGAAAAAATAGGGCCAATGCTCTCTCTGCTGCCACCTTGTACTGGGTGGAAAGGGGGGGCTCTGTGGGGGGAGGAGATATATGGATTTTCCCTGCTTCAGTGGTAAAAGCTGGGCAAGGGCTACAATTGATAATCTTCTTGAACCATTCATATTTGACGTGTCTCTGTGTGTTTCCTCTTGATTCAGATGTGCGATGTTACGTTAGATGATGTGATGGTTAAGCCTCACGGTGAAACTAAACGGGCGCATGTGAGTGGTGGACAAGTTTGTTTGAGGACGCTAGGTACGGTGACACCCCCGGGAGAGCTTGTGCGATGTGGAATGGGGATGGTTTGTTTTCGCATCAGAATCCCGTATCCGTAGAAGATAACGATGATCAACTTGGCAGCCAGGCAGGACAGTTGCTCGGGAACATGTGATGGGGTTCCCCGAGTCTTGTCTGGTAATACAATGACGCCTCGTGGACTATGAAAGCGTGGACCTCTCACTGTGCTTGCATGAATGGACAAGAGAACTTGTCTACCTGACGGGACGGTCTGCTCTGCCAGCGGCCATTGCGTGTCGCCCTCGTCATCGGAAATTCATCCTGTCAAAAAATCTTTGTTTCGCCGATTGCTGCATCAATTCTTCCTCTAATTTCTTTTTCTTCGTGTCCATGCAGACTGGTAGGTGCGCCTCCTCTACATGATACAAATGATCATCGTAAAACGAAACAAGTCAAAACTCGGCTGCATGATTTTTTGCCTCGGATCGGACAAACCGAGTTTGGGTGTCATGGCCGCGCGCCGGCCCGCTCAGGGCATGGGAGATGGGATTCCGAAGGTTTCGGGGCCCCGGAGCCGGAGTGTCCGGGGTGGTGAGGGCCGTGATTGGTGCCGGCGGAGGGAGAGGGTCCGGAGGGGGTGTAGGATGACAGGATGATGGGTTGTACGCTTAATGCAATAGAGTCTGCGTGCATCGGGCTCGGTCATGAATTCCGTCTGGCAGCGTGGATGACTTTTAGCTGGATGCCGATATGCCAGAGGTTTAACTGGCAACCCCTCTTTTTCCCCTCGCGCGGGACGTGCTAGTCTTTTGCTACTGCAGAAGCTGTGGGCTCTGATGACCTGCCTCTGCGGCTGGGGTAATTGCTAAGCCGACGCCTGGCATTCGACGAGGGGACTGAGGGTGGGGATGGTTGAAGCCGAGCGGGTTGCATCTTGGGGAAAACGAAGACGAGAAACAAGACCTGAGGATTCTCGGGGAGAGGAAACCGGAACCGGGAGACTGTTGACTTGGCTGTGTTGGAAGGGAATCAGAATAGAGGCAACCACGTCATTCAGAACCACTTGCTGCTCTTCTGTTCCTCTCTCCTGTCAAAGTCAATTATTAGTTTTAAAGATCGAGAACTGTTTGGTAAGACAACCCAACACATTCTCAAGACACCTTGAAAAAGCACTATTAGAGGCATCGTCGCGGGACAAGACATGCCAGGTGATTCAGCATGCTTCCAGTGAAACCTTGGTTTATCTAGTGATCCCCAAGAGAAGCCACACAGGGCAGCCCCTCCCCCTCCTCCAACTCGGCACCACTTTTGATGCACACGCCCGCTTTCACTCATCATCGCCAACTTCTCCGCTCCCCGGCAGGACAACCGACGGCACCACACCTTTTTGAACTTGTCACCTGTTGATCAATTGCCTTTCCCTTCCATCTCGGCACCTCATTCGACAATCTTACTTTGTCCCTGTGACTTTCTCGCCTTGCATCTTCCGACATCGCCGTGTTATTTCAACCACAACTTGTCGCCTCCACCTTTGCTGATGCTGATGTTCTAAAAAATTAATCACACCGCACAACAACCTTTTTACTCTTGCGTCTCAACAAAGCATCTCTGCTCTAAAGAGTGAAGATATCTCAAGACGGAAATCATGGCGGACAAGCAAGCTACTGACCCGAGTCTCGTCCCCACCCATGATCCTAAGCAGTCCAGCGACTACATCCCCTTCCCCTGCTTGCCTCCTGGAGGTGCTCTCAACCGCTGGTCAGCCAAGATCACTCGTGAACATGACTATCCAGGAGCACAGGTATGAATAGACACTGGATGCATCCCAATTGGCCTCAAATAGCATGAACTGAATTGTGGCCAGGCTATGCTCTACGGAGCTGGTGTCCCGGATAAGGACAAGATGAAGAATGCGCCCCAGGTCGGTGTTGCTACCGTCTGGTGGCAAGGCAACCCTTGCAAGTGAGTACTCGAGCAAGAAAGAAGCATCTGTCAGAGCATTGATGTAGGGGCACTAACATGAGACGTGTAGTACTCATCGTGAGTGAGATGCAGACAAGCATGGCTTTGGGCGGTGCACTTACACCAAGATAGTTCTTGACCTTGGCCAGATCGTCAAGAACGCCATTGAAAGGGAAGGCATGTTGGGATGGCAGTTCAACACGGTTGGTGTCTCAGATGCCATCACCATGGGCGGCGAAGGTGAGTGAGAATCCTGCCTGGAGACTCCTTTGGTTAACCTGATTTTCTCAGGCATGCGCTTCTCTCTGCAGACCCGTGAGATTATTGCGGATTCCATCGAGTCCGTCACTTGTGCCCAGCATCATGACGCCAACATCTCTATCCCCGGCTGCGACAAGAACATGCCCGGAACCGTCATGGCCGCTGCCCGCCACAATCGGCCCTTCATCATGGTCTACGGCGGCACCATTCGCAAGGGCCACTCCAACCTGCTCGAGAAGCCCATTAACATCAGCACCTGTTATGAAGCATCGGGCGCTTACAGCTACGGCCGCCTCCACGCCAAGACCAACGCCGGTGAACCTGGCCGGGAGAGCTCCGATGTCATGGACGACATTGAGAAGCATGCGTGCCCCGGAGCTGGTGCCTGTGGTGGCATGTATACGGCTAACACCATGGCGACTGCCATTGAGGCCATGGGCCTCTCGCTGCCTGGCTCCTCTTCATATCCCGCAGAGTCTCCTGAGAAGCGTCGCGAGTGTGAACGTGCGGCGCAGGTTATCAAGATCACAATGGAAAAGGACCTCCGGCCTCGGGACATCATGACCCGTGCCTCTTTCGAGAACGCCCTGGTTTTGACTATGATCCTCGGTGGCTCTACAAACGGCGTCCTGCACTTCCTCGCCATGGCCAACACCGCTGGCGTACCTCTGACTCTGGACGATGTCCAGCGTGCTAGCGACCGCACCCCGTTCCTCGCCGACCTCGCTCCCAGTGGCAAGTACTACATGGAGGACCTCTACAACGTGGGCGGCACCCCCTCCGTTATCAAGATGCTCATCGCCCGGGGTCTCCTTGATGGAAGCATCATGACTGTCACCGGTAAGACTCTGGCCGACAACGTCGCCGACTGGCCAAGCCTGGACCCGGGCCAGCAGATCATCCGTCCTATTGACGACCCCATCAAGGCTTCGGGCCACATCCGCATCCTGCACGGTAACTTTGCCCCAGGTGGTGCCGTTGCCAAGATTACTGGAAAGGAGGGTCTGTCGTTTACGGGCAAGGCGCGTGTCTACAACAGCGAGAAGGAGCTGTCGGCCGCGCTAGAAAAGAGTGAGATCAAGCGCGAGGACGGCAATCTGGTCGTCATCGTGCGGTACGAGGGCCCCAAGGGAGGCCCTGGCATGCCCGAGCAGCTGAAAGCCTCAGCTGCCATCATGGGAGCCGGCTTGTCAAACCTGGCACTGGTGACGGACGGACGATACAGCGGAGCATCCCACGGCTTCATTGTTGGCCACGTTGTGCCAGAGGCCATGGTCGGAGGCCCCATTGCACTGGTCAAGAACGGAGATGTGGTGACGATTGACGCCGTCCGGAACCGTATTGATGTCGACATCACCGACGAGGAGATGGAGAGGCGGAGAAGCGAGTGGAAAGCCCCTGAGCCGAGAGTCAGGAGAGGTGTCCTGGCCAAGTATGCCAAGTTGGTCGGCGATGCTAGTCATGGTGCGGTGACGGATCAGTGGTAAGAGTTGATGAGTTATTTATGACATGTCTTCAGATGTTCATGACATGGTTAATTGGCCATATTATGAATGAAAACGACTGAGATGAGAAAATGACCACGATACTGAGACAAGTCTACATGTTTATCGCGATGCGTTCTCAATTATACCTTACACATGACTCTCCGACGGGGCTCGATATATACATGACGGTTAATATCTATTATTGACAACAATGAATCTCATCTAGACTACTTCGAAAACTCAAGGGAAACGAATGAAGGGTATCGCGCTGACATCCACATGCCCCTCTCCTCTCCCCTTCTCCATCATGCTTATACTTCTCTCTCATCCCATGCATAGCCGACTATTCTTCGTGCGCAAACATCCTGAAATCATGTAATTCGACAATGCAATACTACTCATCACTGTCCCCAACTGATGAGATAGCCAATTACCCTCTTACGTCTTCCTAATGCGCCTCACCGTCCAGTTGACTTATAGCCTCAGTATGCCATGCCATAGACGAATTCCGGTGGCTCTCTGGCGGGCTCTAATCGCCCAGTGGCATGCCCTCGAGCTCATCGAGCAATCGCCGCCAGTTATCGGCCAGCATCTCGGCATACTTAACACGCTCGCCCGCCCAGTCCTGGTTCCATCGACTGACGTGGTACTGCGTCGATTGGAATGTGATGAGTTCGTCGCGGATACACTCCTTGACAAAGATGGAGTGATTGTGTTGCTGAACAATGGATTCCTTGTCCTATTACCGAGTTAGAAGCTTTGCCAAAGTGTGATATCGGGAGGGAACTTGCCTTGATAATGCTCTCCGCTACCCGGTCAATTTCGCCCGCCTTGACCATACCCTCCGGCTTTGACCTCAGGTTGGCAAGCTTGGTTTCGTTGGTCTGAATTCTTCGCTCCAAGTAAGGGATGTTATCCTTGTCCAGCCTTTCCCTTCGGTCGAACATCTCCCGCACGCTTACAAGGGCATCTCGCTGGCGCTTCAAGTCCTCTAGCACACCTTCATCCCATCCTTTGCTCTCATCCTCCATTAGCGCCTGGCATGTCCTGAGGTGCTTGCTCATGGCAACAAGTCCATCATTAAGTAGAGGAACTTCGTTGGTGTCCGTTGCATAGGTGTCGGCTGATGTTTCAGTCAAAGATGCCAGCGACAAAGCGACACGGGCGTGGTCAGCAGCCACGCCTTCAGTGCGCTTGACGAGACGATCCATGATGTTGCAAACGTTAATGTACAGCTCCGCGGAGCGCTTGACGCCAGCGCGAGTTCGAGCGAACAGCTCCTCGAGCGTAGGTGGCAACGAATCCTCCAGACCTGGGGGCAGTGCTCGATCGGTGAACTCGTCCTGTACGGAGATTGTAGCTTGCTTGCGCCAAACAGACAACTCCTGGTCCTTATATTAGCTTCAGCAGTAAGCCAAACACGTTTGGACACCATAGACTTACTGTGGGGACGGTCAAGAACATCACAACGAGTTGCTCCTGGCTTAGCACGGGATGCCTTACAAGGGCATTCAAGAATCTTGCTAGACCTCTCCTTCGCTTCTCAATAAAGGCACCGTCGTTCGACAAATGGCTACCGTTTACGCCCACGCGCTTGGGCGGGAGTAATGGCAAGACACGGAAGGGATACCTCTTGTGTAGACAATCGAGGAGCCATACAAAGTCACTGTATCGACGAATGACCTTGCTGCCGCGTCGTAGACTCGAGACCTCGTAGTTGTGATGCTGGAACATAAACATGCCCTCCTTCTCTGGCATAAGAACCACGACAACATTCTCCTCCATACCATGGCTTGTCCTGGCCGTGCTCGTGTGGTGGTGAAGGCCCGGGGGAGCCTGTGCGGTAGGTGTGGGATCAGGTGCGCTGCCAAAAGGATTCTGGATGGGCCCAGATGGAGATTCTCCAAAGCCGCCTACACCAGCGTTATGTCCATCAAAATAACCCCATCCACCAGGTGTGGCGACCGAGTTGCTGCTGGGCTGTCTTCCGCCATTAGGAGGCGCGGTCGGAGGTGACGCAATGTGCGTAAGAGCCGGGGCGTCGATTCCTGTCGTCGGAGGTGTTTCGCCGAAGCCGCCATGGCCGTTCGCGTTGTGGCTCTGGGCCCCGTTGGACTTGGGCGGACCGTGGTCATGGGCCTTATGCATATCCGGACTATTCCACGGGTCGTCCTCGGGATCATCCATGGCTGGTCGAAACTGTTTGGGCTGTGACTGCGGTTGGGGTTGAGGTTGCGGTTGCGGCTGCTGCACGGGCGGTGTGCGTTGAGGCGGCGGATCTTTGGGAGGGGTCTGAGGAGGTTTTGCGGAAAGTTCAGCAACCGGAGGTAGGATGGGCTCTGCAGTAAGGCCGGCAAGCTTGGGTTGCGGAAGATCTGTGATGGAAATGAGTTATTAGCCTGGACCAAATAGTGTCCCCACCAACCGCCGGGGGACATGCAAGCACTGATGTGATATGACATGGCATGGTCCCGACGATAAGACAGCGAATAGGGCTTGGCAGACAAGTTGTGTATGCCAGAAAACAATGCGTGGGTGAAAACTGGAGGCGAATAGTCAAGGAAAAACTTACGTCGTCGTCGTTCATCAACACCATCAAGACTTATGACCTCGCCCTCTTGTGCCAAGCCCACCAGCGCCAGCAATACATTGAACTCGCTTCGCTCCAGCGTAACATCCCCGCCACCGGGAGCCACGAGGGACATGATGCGAGCCTGAGCATCAGCACCGAGTCTTGCTGTAGCAAAGAGTTTTGCGATGCCCCCAGACGTGACTCGGCCATTGCTGCCGTCCTCGCGCACCACCGTGTCGAACGTCTCGATATAGGTATCGGGAACATCGCTCGCAGGAAGTAGGCTGCGGATCAGGTCGGCGCGGCTCTGCTGCTTGCGTGGCGTGGGCATGTCCCAAGGTGAGGCATGCCCGCTGCCATCGTCGTCGGCAAAGAGGCTGTTGGAGGATGGTCTCGAGGGAGGGTCGTCATCGAAGAGACCACTGGCGCCGCCGCGGCGAGCCGGGCCACTGGACGAGCCCATTCCGGAGCTGTCCTCAGTCGGTGATGTTCCAAAGAGGGACATCGTGACTGTAGATGGTATCGCTCTGGCAGGTCTCTCAATTTTATGCCGTGACGCGTATCAGCCTCGTCGATGTCGATCCGTGCGGTCGTGATGCCCGTGGAGCGACTGCAGATCTCGCCGTCCAGAGGGCGATTCGTAATCGTCGTGTCGATGCGGGATTAGACGACGGAGCCGGCTGTTTCGCAAGGAATTCGGTCACTATAGAGATGGGACTGCACGCACGTGAACGCAGCACAGCTAACAAGCAACAGAGCGGCAAGATAAGAAGATGCACGCGAATTGAGAGGCAACCGGGGAGGTTGGTGAAGTCATTCCGAAGTGGAGAAGACTTGGACTCTGCGACATCAACCTGGAAGCGCACCTCAGACGGGAGCTCCTGTGGAGCAGGGCGGTACGTACCTGCATCTGACGACGCCTCGGCTCCATCAGACGCAGGCGACGCCACTCCTGTCAAAGTGTGGCTGAACTCGACACTACGAATGAGGCTCGGAGCGATCAAGGGTTCTGTTGACTTCAAGTCATTCAATTGATTGTACATTTCTTGTGATAACATCCAAGTCATCACGCTTGGCCTGGTATAATACATTTCTACAGCATGGCTTCCCTGTGATCTCACCACAGGGTCTCTTCCGTAGCCTTGTTCTCCTTCTTGACTGCGCTCTTGATCTTGTGCACACCCGGCACCTTGAAGTACAAACTGGGCGACTCGCCAGGCGCGAGCTGGTGGCTCAGATATCCTCGGTGCGCAGGGTCACGGTAGTACTCGATATCCTCACGGCTAGTAGGGTCGGGTAACCTGTATCGGAACGGGGATTGACGGGCTGCGGCCAGCACAGGCTCAACATGCTCCTTGCCTTGGGGCAGAGGCTTATCTGTGTTGACAGATTCGCCAGTAAGAAGTCGCCTGATGGAGAGTTTGGTGTAGTATCGGGTCAAGATCTTGCCACCAGCGCCTTCAATGGCAGCAATGGCTCCAGCGGAGGCGCGTGAGACCATCACGTCAATGGGCTGCTTGAGGGTGTCTCCGCCTCGGGACAGCACCTTGACACCATCTTTGAGAGTCCCAACGATACCGCTCTCGATCAATTCCTTTGGCGTGATCTGCTTTGTGGGGTCGATTCGTCCCTGGTCGATCCAGGCCTGGATCTGGTCGAGGTTGACTTCCGACATCTGAGGAGCTCGGCTGCGGCCTTGTTAGCCAATTGATCTTGATTCGTCTCAAACTCTTGTTTTCGTTTGAGAAGGGAAGATATTCCTCACAAGTTGCTGAAACCCTTTCGACCGTGCTTGACGATCAAAGGCGTCTGACCACCCTGGAACCACGGCTTGACCTTTCCATGCTGCTTCTGACCCTTGTGACCACGGCCAGACGTCTTTCCGTGTCCGGAAGAGGGTCCTCGACCGACTCGCTTCTTGTGGTGAATGGCGCCGGGGTTGTTGGCGAGGCTACCGAGGATGGACGCATTTCGGGTCTGGAGGGAGAGGCCGGCGAGGTAGGCCGTCAGCGACGACACAGGAGCATTGGTCGTGGCTCTGCAGCACAGGGGCGTGCTGAGGGGAGAAATCCGGGGTGGCATGGTCGAAGGAAAGGCGCCGTGGCCGTAATGTTTCGAGGTTTGCTGCTGGCGCTCTCGAGATCACCATCAACCAATTTTTTGGAGCGCAAGTGGCTGCAAATCTGGGGTTGGTGCCTCAGGCCAAATCAAGCATCACAACCATTTAGCGACTCTATCAAGACCACTGTTGTGCATGACAAATGTTCTAATTAGTAAAAAGATCAGAGCGAGTGCCTCAATAGTGAAAATTCTTAGGTGAATTTGTACTTTTTGTCGAACTCTTTTGCGCTGTTGAGCTGAATGTTTGTGAGGTTAATCTCCTCTTGTAAGTAATCTTGCTGAGGGTTGAGCACTGTGAACTGCAGTGTGCTGTAAGTGGACCAGAAAGACCTGACCGTGACAAGACATGGAACTTGCGAGAAAACTGTCAGTATAAGAACATCAGACATCCGACCAATCCCTCTTGATGTGTTGTTTTGTAACAGTAATGTGTTGAGTCGTGTGGCTCCATGCGGACTCTCATCCAGGACCCTGATTGCAGACGTCACAATGTTTGAGTTCATGCCGTGACTCTGAAATAATTAAACATTGATTCCCTGAGATAACATCCCCAAAGAAATTAGACTTCATTTGAAACCTTGGTCTTTGGCTTGTGTAAATGGGTAGAACGAGGAGACCCGCGGAAGCCCCCAGCGACACGCAATGGACTGGGCTGGGGCAACATGTCCAAAACTATAGAGAAATATGTACGAATAATCGAGATCGATATCTTCAATGATATGACTGGATATAACGTAGCCCTTCACTTCATGGACATACCGCCGAGTATACCTCGCATATTGCTGTCTTGAGTAAGACTTCAATTATTGTAAAGGCTACCCACAGTTATCAAGTCCCAAGAAAGCACCAGCGACAAATCACGTCCCACTATGGTTTATCCATATATCCCCTTTCCTATAACTCCAATACCTAGAAAAACACAATTGCTTGTTAACCTCTGGCTTTGCCAACTTCCGAAAATGGCATTACAGCTCCACAACCCTCTCATCATCAAACCCCCTTGTGTCCTCCAGCGTCGGGCCCTTATAACCCAACACATATCCCCTCTGGTTCGCAACGACCTGGATTCCTCCCCTCTGAAACTCTGTCGTGAAGTGTGTGTGTCCAAACATCCACATTGCGACTCCCCGCATGAACTCATTCGCTTGCAACACATCGGTCGAGAACGCCGTCTTCCAGGGATTCTTCTCGTGCTCTGGCCGTGATGTCCCCCTAACACAGGGTGCGTGGTGTGTCACGACTAGGACATTTCGCTGGGCCTCGGGAGGCAATTCGTTGAGTTCGGTGAGGGTTGTGGTGAGGTATGAGAGGTCGCGGGCGTGGCAGTCGTTGTGCTTAGAGACGGACCAGCCTGAGATGAGTTTATAGTCGGATACACGGAGTGTGACAATGTCTGCAGCCGAAGGATGAATATTTGACCATAGAGTGGCGCCGACGATGGTCAACTTGGAATCAGGGTCATCCCAGCGATTTCGGTCCAGAATCACTAGTTTGCCCCCAAGAACCTCCTCCTTCTCCAGCTGCTTTGCCTTCTCCACGCCATCCTCGTAGCTCATCTCGTAGAACTCGTGGTTCCCAAGCACGAGAAACACTTTCTCGAAGCGGGCTGTCTGTCGCGCGAGAAAAGGGAGGAACATGTCGTAGTCGACAAGACGGCCAATGTCGCCACCCAGGACGAGCAGGGGCGCCTTGACGGGAAAGTCAAATGTTGCATATTGTCGGTTGAGTTCGAGATGGAGATCTGACATGATCTGCACTGTTCGACCACATGGCTCCCGGGATGGAATGGCAGGGCCGAAGAGATATTGGGCAACACGATGTAACGCCTCCATTGTAGCGGAAGGGATCGACAGGTTGTGATGAGAATGTTGGGTAAAAAGATAAAGAGAGAGAAGGTGAACGATCTTTAAAACCTAACAGCAAATGCCTTTAGTAGGACTCTTATAGGACTCCTACACCCGTAAGTCCCTTTGTTGTGGGTCTAGGAACTCATCGTGAGCATCCAGGATGGCGGTGCTGGTTAGCTTGAGGGCCTCCAACGCCACACTCTGTCAGCCCTATCACATGTGTCTGCACTAACACGATTGAACTCCCTTGTCAATTCCATACCTCAATTTGGTGGTGGCTTCGGTTCAGTAGTTCGCATGAGGCTTGGGGCTTGCAGGCCAAGAAAAAAGAGGAATGGTCAGAGCGTGCCCAACAACATCATTATGCTTAAATAAGGTAACCAGATGAACAAGGGTTGACGCGAAGAATCAGAATGCTGCTTTCAGGCGGCCGTTATTTCCAGCAATGAGCCATCGCTCCGTCCTAATGTATCATTAACACCCAAATGTACTCTCCACATCTGTCGAGTACAGAAAATGCAGCCCGATGTCTATCAGAACAAGCCAACAAGTGTATCCGATCTTGCTTTGTAACAAGAATCTCCCAATGCGTGTGCCACCTCCTGTAGTACAAATTCCGACGTGTATCCTGAACAAGAACTGTTGTCGAAACACGAAGATCTGGCACCTCTTTGCAAAACAAAACGCCGCTCCTCTTTTTTTTTTACCTGGCCCCGTTGTGTGCAATTATCCCTGCGATCGAAGCTGAATCAAAGTCGCTTATGTCCCCTGGAGCGCCGCTGGTGTCGGTGAAACATGTTGAAGAATTTATGTCTGGAACGTCCCAGCCCGACTGGTTGCTGGCTTGACGAACCTCGACGACTGGTCAGTTAATAGGGGTGAGCCCAACCACCCGCAACGTCGACCCATTCGGCGAGACAGGAACCTTCCTTGCCTTCAACATCGACAACGTCAGTGTCACATCTGCACCGGCATCCAATGCCGCCTTCTTGCACGTCATCCCAATGTTCCCAATAGTCGTCCTCTTCAAACCGTGTTCGCTCGGGTGTCGTCTTCTCAAGGAAAGGCTCTCGGGCGAGTTGTTTGCCAGGCGCATTCGCAGGACAGTGCTGAATCGTTGTGTGTCGGTATCCAAAATCTCGGAAGTAATGGATATCTTGGGGGCCAAGTAGAGCGCCGGCGGCAAGGGAGTGAATAGGGGCGTCACCCCACTGTGGAATGTTAGCATTGTCCTTAAGACAGGAGACAAGGAGTAAACGCACTCGTTCCATCCAGAAACCACCACTCCGGTCCATCATTTGGAAGAAATCTTGATACTCCTTGCTGCGGAACCAGCTGAGTTTTGCAATTTCAAAATTGGACCAGAAGTGGCACATGTTGTACTTCTCTCCCTCCATGGACTCGGGATCAACGGCGGGCTCCTTCTTCTTTGTGAGGGTGTCCCACAAGCTTCTCTCGGGTGCCGAGGTATCGCTATCCTGGGATCCGTCTTCATCATCATCTGGCGGCTCGACAAACATCTCCCATAGACCCTTGGAGGAGAGATTATTTAGTCGCTTGTAGGCGGAGGCATATCGGAAAATGTTGGGAACGGTCTCGCGGAGTTCTTTGACGGCGATAGTGAAGCCATAGGTCTTGTTGTGTTCGATCATTTTGAGGAAGGGGTCACTATTCAATGTTAGCGGCAAGGTGTGAGAGTGCGTGCAGGGCGACGAACTATGTAATATCGCAGAAGTAGCTAATCTCGGGCTCGACACGCCAGTACCACTCATACTTAAGTAGTAGTGGGTGGTTGAAGAAGAAGCTGCACATAGCGTTAGCCAGGTCCTAGACGAATACACTGTCCTTAACCAACCCAGAGTAGAATCTGCACATCTTGTGGTAACTCTCTAGACCTCCGTACATGACGGCAGCATCACCTTGTTTGGCAATGCCTTCTGAAGCTACCTTGGGGTCGAGCCAGTCAGGGAACCCCCACATGTCTGGTCCGACCTTGCCGAACTCGACCTCCCCTGAAGTATAATTTCGGACCGTCTCTTTGAAGTTCTCGTCGAAGTCGCCATCGTTGAGGAAAACGTATGGGTAGTGATACCACCTGTTGAAATGTCTCTCGACCGACTTGATGGACTGTATGACGCCATCGATCTCCTTATTCCGAGCGAGGATCACAAAGGCAGCATTGGCTCGGGGCTGGCTGGTGTCGGGCTGAGCGCAGCCCTCGACGAACACCTTGTCGTACTTTTCGCTGATCTTGCTGTTGTTGTGACGACTCGTCAGTTGTGGAGGATTTAAAGTTTTGGTGGTGATCAGACGTACCGCATTGCTGGGGCAGCGCCCCCTGGTATCAGGAATCTCGCTGGAGAACTGGGGTGGCTGACGAAGAGAATAAAGATGAGGATTAAAACAAGCATAGGAAAGAAGATGACGACGCCCAGGGGTACAGAAATGGTAGAATTGCCCTTTAACCGAAGGGGCCGGCGGAAGAAGGCAGCGCGGGAGTCGACGGCCTTGTGCTTGGAGCCCCTCTTCTCGTCGAGAGGAAGTTGTAGAGGAGGTTTGCTGGGAGCCACCTTGGTGGCCCTCCGGATCAAGTCCATGGCGAGAAGGGGCCTACCACGGCGGCAGGTTCAGAGATTGAGAGCAGTTGAGGTCGGGAGAACATGAATATGCGCCGTGTCGTGGCGCCTGCGACGGCCGGCGAAGAAATAGGAGGATATGGAGAAAAAGATCGGCGGTATTGGATCTAGCGCGAACAGATGACAAGAAGAGAATAAAAAATTATATAGATATCGTAGAAGCAAAAGTCGTCGTCGTCGTCGCTCGTCTCTTGTCGTCGAAATGCGCAAACAGGAAAATGTTGCTGAGGCGCCGGGGCTCGCGGGTATCTCGTACGGGCAACAAATGTGCGGTCGGTGTTGGCGATGGATGGAATGAATAAGTAACGAGCGGCAGGGACCACGTTCCCTGGAAGCAGATTTCTACACCTTGATCTAACTCCTAAGTCACTGACGCGTCTACTGGCAGAGCGACGGACAGTGGGGCGCCCCTTGGCAGAGATAGCAAAGCAGAGTCAAGGGCGATTGTGCCAGAGCCAGAGAAAGAGAGACAAGACGGGAGACTGACTCCGGATAACGGAGCTAAGGGGCTTGGCCTGCGGGAGGCGCGAGGGAGGGAGCGGAAGAAGTGGAAGGCAAAACAGGGAGAAAGGAGGGAAGTGGGAGGAAGCTCGGGACCTGCGATGGGGCCGTTGATGCAGAAGGGCAATGCTTGTTGATGGTGGTGATATGATGGATGGTGCAGAGGCCAGCACCCGCCAGCGACATGTCAGAGGCGTCTGCTATTTCCAACTTTCCCTTTCCCAGGCCTTCAGAGACCCTGGCACCGTGCAGGGGGGCAGGGGCACGGGGAGTCCGTAGGCCAATGGACAAACGGCTGTGTGCACTCAAGAGCCCAATCAGGGGCCGCAAGGTTACCTAAACTGGCGGAATATTTGTATCTCCCGGCCCGGGTCTGCCCCTGCTCGACCCTGGAACAGCTGGAATTGCTGGCAATGCGCTTGGTCTGCTTGCCCAGTTAAAGGAGAAGTTGTGATTAGGTTCTCACAGCGTGTTCTCGTCCTCCGAATCCTTCCAAGGAAAAGTGCTGGTTGGCGGCAGCCCCACGTGCTGCATGCAAGCCATTGCTCACAACAGTCTAGGGCGGAAGCGGGAATCCAAGTTTTTTTCCTTCTTTTCTGTTAGCGACTTTTCTGGCTTCACCCAGACGCAGCTCAGCTCGCCAACTCCCCCGTCTCATGCACGGCCGTGGATCTTGGAGGCGTGGACCGCGCGGAGAGCGGCTGCGGCTATAAGCAGACCCCGTCTCACCAAGCTGACAAAGAGCCGCGTTGCTGACAGCTGACGCCCGACGCGGGAGCTTGTCCAACCATATCAAGACCTGTCTCGCTTTTGAGAACAAACGAGTAGCACAAGGCCAAAAAATCTGGGGAAATCCTGCATCGCCCGAACTGGCTTCTTCTGTTTCGAAACTGGGTCAGCCTTTGACAAACAAAAATGCCTCCAAAAATCACCTCCAAGAACCTGTCTTACGACAACACCGCACCACCATTTCTCGCCGCCCTCCGTGCTCAAGCCGCTGGTGCAACTGGTCCTGACCCTCTCCTCGCCGCGCAGCGAAGATCGGCCAAGAAGCGGTCGAGCAGCGAAGAAGCTGAAGATGTGCCGCTTGTCGTGGATGAAGACGGCAATGTGGTGAGCCTTGAGGTTGACAAGGACGGCATCGTCAAAGAACCAGCAGATCACACGCCAGATTCCGCAGCTGCGAAAGAGGCGGCAAAAGAGTCAGAGAGCAAGGCGGCCATTGGGGGTAGAAAACGAAAAGTTGGAAAGGTCATTGGCGAGGCTGCGGATGAGCCAGCCGACAAGGAGGCTGTCAGCCGAGGAGAGAAGAAGGAGAAGGAGGCTGATGCTGACAAGGAAGCCAAGAATCGCAAGCCCAAGAAGAAGGCCAAGAAGATCAAGCTGAGTTTTGACGAGGATGAGGGCTGAATATGAAGCAACACAACCCTCTCGATCGCTTGAGCATCGCGGGGCGCAGTCACAGTAACCCTGAAGAGGCCTTGTCCCATTTGGGACTTCCGAGGCTGTGCCATCACACCACCACATCATCGAAAGATAACCCCAAGTTGAGCACACTAAACATGGTTCATCAAGCAAAGGACTCACCCACGGCCTTCGCCCAATGCCAGCCCAAATCACGTCCCTGTTACTGAGTGAGCTTGCAGTCGGGTAGTGGTGAAGCTAGAGCTTGTATAGGCTTCATTATGGGCGAGGATGACGTCCTGTTATACAGCTCCTATTGCTAGCAATTGGATGACATCACATATCAGTGCTAGGCGGATCAGACTTGGAACTTGCAATGGAAGCTCAAGCATTACTTCAATTGGAACAAACTAGAGAGCTTCACATGACAACAGAACTTGAATATAGTCAACATCAACTTCTGCAAGCTAGTAAATTGACACAGGGAACAGGGCACCCTACTCTACACAAAACCACCTCTCCCCGGGGCACCATCCACTTTCGTCTAGTTTTCACTGATACTACAACCCGATCCCTTCGATGCTTCTTGGCGCGTTGCGTTTATCGGTATCGGTACTCGGGCTTGATGTAATCGGCAAAGGTCTTGGGCTCCTCGAACTCGGGAGGGTGGTGGTGGTGGTGGTCATCCTCGGGGCCGACGTAGTCCATCTTGTAGACGCTGCCGCACTCGGGGCATCGCTCAATGGGGCGGTCGCGGGTAATCTATCAGGCCATCAATGTCAGCAATTCACTTCCATCCGTCCGGGATCGAAGAAGGAAAACTCACGCCGAGCCAGTGAACTTGGTGAGAGTCGGCAGGGAAGCCGGTGCAACCAGCAAACTGCTCCTCGCCGGCGGATCGGACCAGGATGGGGTCCTTCATGGTGCCGAGGCGGCTGGCATCGAGAGGGCGCATATCGAAGATGTCGACACCCTCCATCTTACCCAGAATCTCCAGACGCTCCAGACCGGTGGCTTGCTCGAGATCGGTAGGGACGGATCCGGGGGCGGCACCAGGACCGAAGAGATCAGACTCGCCCTTGACCTCTGTCGACGGGACCTTTGTCAGCGTATGTCGCACGTCACGATGGGTCGACCGAGGTTATCGGGAGAGCATTGAAGCTGGTCGATGGCGGAATTGTCGCGACGTACCCTTTAGAGTCTTGTAGGAGCCAACCTTCTTCTCGGCAGTGCCGGCGAGGGCAGCAGCCTGGTCGTTGGGAGTGGAAGGCTTGGAAGCCTCACCTGTCGGTACCAAAAACACAAGTCAGCCATCATACGACGATTGCCATTGGCTGGACGGGAGTAAAAAGCGTACGGCGGACGACGGACGAGGTGAAGGTGCGGGCGATGACGGGGGTGACGGCGGCGCGGCGAGCCGCAGCCATGGCGGAGCGTTGCAGAAACATTGTGGTCGTGATCGTTTGCGCCGGCGATAGGGACGAGCTTTGGGGATGACTCGGGATGGGCTGGGAGAGGTGTTGTCGAGGGATTTGTGAAGATGGGCTGATTTGGGTCGAAGTTGGAATACGGCTCCATCCGGGCAAGCGAATTGGCCAATCAAAATGGTGGTGATTCGCACCACGTGATTTGACACGAACGGTTCCGACTCTTCACGTTTAAGCGATTGCTAAGGCAATAACCGGAGGCTCCCAAGAGCTTCATGAGCTTGCAATTGAGCTGGAAACGGGGAAATTAAAATCGTCAAGAATTCTGACAGTAATTGATCAAGAAAAATGCCGAACATATTGAAGAAACTCGACTTTTTTTTCTGGTTTCGACATTTCAGATCACGCTTCGTCATGCACTCATCCAATCACCACCTTGGCCTCACTTACTCTGGCTTACATCACTGTTCATGGACTTTTGCCGACGGGCTTCCTCCTATATATTACACCCAAGAAAGGTTTAACCAAAATTATTATCTCTAAGTTGGTGCTCTGGCCAGTCCATGTACATACGTATTAATCATAGAAAAATCTTCACCGCAGTCCCCGTCGCCTGAGCCGGGTTCCTCATTTCTCACATTACCTTCTGGTATACCTGCGTCTCTCTTAAAGCGCACGAGCCAATATGGGTTATCCGCGATGGTCTGGTTAAGAGGATCGCCACTGTAAACTGTAAGCTTAGAGGTACCTCTGAGAAAAATCGACACTTACTCGTTGTATGCTATCCATCGGGCGTAATGCTGAATCTCCTCATCCGTTGGAACATGTTGAGCTGGATTGTGTGGGGACATTGTAGCAACAACCCATCGGTGAAGTTCTTCACCGATCCACCGATAGAAATTCGGACCACCTAGGAAGAAGCCGTTGGTTTTCATCATGATGGCCCGGGCGCCAAGGAGGGATTGTTGATCATCGATTCCATGCATCACGTCGGACGTGCCTACGTCGCTGTCCTTTGTTTCTTCGGGTGTCAAGCTAGGGTGTAGTGCCATTGCCGTCTGCACAGGAGCGTGCTTCATGGGCGCCGAGAATGAGTTGAACGCGGATAACCAGAAGTCGGCTTCTGTCTGTGTTCGTGGCACGCTAGTCGTGCCTGATGGGGAAGAGTGGTCTTGATCTTGCCTAGGCACATCTGCCAACTCGCCATCGACCTCTGTGGCATTTTCGGCCTGTGTGGTCCCAGAGAGCGATGAATGAAGATAGTCATGAATAGTAGAAGGGGGTTTGGTCCCTTTTGAGCTCTCAACATCTTCGTTGCGGGGAATATTCATCCGTTGACGGAAACCAAGAAGCCAATCGGCCGAAGAGTTGATCAACCGAATTAGCCAGGTTGCGATAAAATCGGAGGGCGTGAGCGAGACTTTCTCAACCCGCACAACGATACGGCACGCCTCCTCTTGAAGGTCATGATCGGTGATGCGGTCTTGGGTGTCTTGAGCTCGCACAAAATCCCGAAGCTGAGCCTCAAAGTCGCATTGCTCGAACGGATCTTTCTTGCCATTGATTTTCATGGAAGCTAGTCTGCTCTCCATGGGAGACCGTATGGGGCCTAATCGTGCCTTTTGGAGGAGTTCTTGATCTGATACGATGACGTCTCGCAACCATGACACGGGGCCTTGGCCTTCTCGATGGATACCTGTCTCGGAAGCTAGAATTATGCGACAGGATTCAAATTGCATGCTCTCTATTGTTGGTAGCTTGGCATAATTATCGAAGTATTTTTGCATATAATAGGCGAGCTCAAGCTTGATGAGCTCGTACGCACTTCGAGGAGTTTCAGCAGGCGCCCTGCTCCCCTGGAAGGGAAATGGTGTATGGCGTTCGGTTTCAATAATATCTTGTCTTGGCGTTAGAATCATTTCACTAATTTGGGATAGGAGAAGAGTGTCAACATACAAGGCGGGATCGCATTCTCGACGATCTGGAGGATAGAACGCTCGAAGCCCCAGTCCCCTTCCCAGTCAGCCATGGTCTTGCCCAGCTTGAAATGATTCGCGAGATGATCGGCGCGTTCTTCCCATGTAGTCATGGACAAATTGCAGAAACCACACCGCGAGCGAATATCTGGTGTTGGTACTCTCCAGTGGCGCATACACCAGTCAGAATAGCTAACATCGTGGAACAACCGCAAGTGTTGTCTAAGGTGATCTTTTCGATTGAATGTTCGCTGTTCCACAGACCGCTCTTGACAGGCTGAGTACTGGTGATGGTTGACGTGCTCATCGCTTGGATTGACGAGGCCACAGAAAACGCAAGACTCTAAATTGTTGTTGGTTGGGTCTGGACTGCGAGGGCCATTTGGAGCGCATATCCACCTTTCTAGGGGTAAATGTAGCGAGTTCTCATGCCGCTGCCAGTCGTACTTCCTCCCAAAGGTTTCAGTGCAAAAGGTGCATTGAAATGTCTTTCCAGCAGTGCTGAGAGGTGTTTTCAAGCCGTTGCGTTTGAAGGCTCTCTTTCGTCGGCGTGAACGAGCATGCCTTAGTGGTTCAAAGGCGTTGTTTGACCTCTGACTACCGTATGAATTGGCAGAAGAGAAAGATCCACCACTGGAGAGTGACGTATCGACGCTTCCCACTGAGGGAGTTTCGTAGGGGTTACCATAGCCGTCAAGACTGTGTTGGCTGGCGGAGTCTACGTAGATCAGTAAGCATTCAGACAGCAACAACAAACTATGAGCATATGTGTCTGCAGTATGAGTATAGTTGGCACCTGAACAGACTCACCTTCGACAAGCGAAGAGTTGGAAGCTACTGCTCTCGCAATGGCGGTGGCCGAAGCTGGCTCATGCTCTGGTGGAGACTCAACCCATCTCTCCAAGGGGTTCAGTAGAGCGGCATCGTTCCGGACGACGGGAGTTGGAGGTCGAGGAGGTATGGTAATGGGCCTTTTCTGATCAATCTGCTGAGGGGATGCAGTCCTTGAAACCGAGTTCTTACTACGGCGACGAGCGTTGGCGAGCCAGTTGGAGACCTGGGTCTTGGTAAGGCCGGTCTGGGCCTGCAGCCGTTTTTTTGCGGCTTCATTAGGATAAGGGTCGTTGCTGTGGGCGGCGAGCCAGCTCTTGAGGATACGAAGAGAGTCCCTGGTGAACCTTGTCCCTATTTTGGGAGGAGTGGTTGCCTGTGTTGAATCTGGGCCGTATCTGAGGTGGTCTACGGCAGTGAGGCCTGACGAAGGTGGAAGCGAGTCGATACTAGGTCCAAGTGAAGGAGGGAATACATCCGAAATGGGATAAGTCAAATCATCGGCTGCGGGCGACAGCATGGGCGCAAACTCATTCAGCATAGCTCCGCTATCGTGGAACAGCGCAGGTTGCTGAAGTCTAGGGGCTGCGGCGTTCGAGTCGTTTTGGGTTGCAAGCCACCAACCATCTTCACTTGGCTCCTGGGTATGGGGCTGCAATTGACCAGGGCTAGAATTACCGACAGGCTCGTTTGGCGAAAGGAGATTGAAATCGGCATCCATGAGATCAAAGGACCAGAGACCCAGGTTTGAATCATCGGCGGATGGGTCTTCAGAGGCCATGGCGAGCGATTCGTATTCAGCGGCAAGACATCGACAAGAGGGCCCCAAGTTGAGCACCTACATGCATCTGCAGCGTTTGACTAGTTGTCTCGCCTGTAATGATGAACTGGGCGAAAGCCTCTCGACAAGGACATTTCAGGCGCAAAGTGTTGTCGAAAGAGGCCGTCAGGTGAATAGCGCTGATTGGCTCACAGAAGCCCCGTTTTCCGGATGTCGATGTCGTTGCGCCCTGTTGACGGGGCTAGACTCGGTCTAGACGGAGTCAGCATCCGCAGTCGGCCTCATGCCTCACATCATCTTCACGATGTCACCTAAATCGCCAGGTCGATCTACTATATTGGTACATGACCCCGTTGTTTGCCAGGTTAAGTTGCGTTTCATATTATTCAGCATCTCTGTCACGCATGTTTGTTCTAAGCCGGGATGACTGAAACCGGGCTAGATTAAAGACCTATCAGAGAAAGGAACCAATCACGCAGATGCCAAAGAGCCCGGATACTTTGCAGATGGAAAAGCTGCCTTGTCTGAAATCTCAGCAATAGTGCCCTTGATGGCGCGCTTGTCTAGTTCCGACAGGTTGATGATACCAAAGAACCTTTCCAGCGCATCCAGCCTCTCAGCTTCATTCCGAAGCTCTTTTTCGAAAACATTCGCACCATTTCGTCGCCACTTGAGCCAGTTGTGGCTGAGAATTAATACGCTGTCAATATCTCCTCGTTGATCAAGACCTTCGATCACTCTCTGGAGCCCCTCCAGTACCATGACCTCTTTTGCTTGCGTAAACCTGACGCAAACTACTTTCTTCAGAAAGAGGCTAGTTGGGCTCTTGGATGGCGACAAATTGATAGTTGCGATATCTTCAGGGAAAAACTCCGAATCTGGGAAACAATACAAAGGCACCCAAGCAGTGGATTCATCCACTTGGTGCTCGTAGATCCAATGCTTTGCGTCTTTGTTGAGCGCCTGGGGGAGGGAGTCATGGCGGAGGCGAATGCGTGAGCGGCCGACATGGCTCTGGATATCTCCATGGCTCATTTTGACCGGTAAGATGGGTCCATTTGCCCCATAACCGACATCGACGGTATATGAGGTTTCGCCAATACGCACGATGTTCAGGCAGTGAGAGAACCCGCCGTAACGCGCACCTTGAGGGTTGTAGATCCTTGAGCCGACCATGTAGCAGCTGAAACCCAAAGAGACGAGAATATTATGAAAAAGGGTGTTGTTCTCCATACAGTAGCCGCCTCGTCCTGGCTGGTATACTATCTTGTCGAAGAGGTGTTCCAGGTCAAGGTCAAGGACACGGTGCCAAGAGTAGTGTAATGTTAAATTCTCGAAAGGAATTGCAACAAGATGATGTTTTTGGAGAAGAGCGAGGTATTCGAGCTGCTGGTGACATGTTAAGGAAGATATCTGGAACTTGCGTGCTGACACGGAGAGGTGGATTCGATCGAAGTAATGTGCAATTTGGTCGGGCGTGAAAGGACTGCACGTCTTGTCCATTCTATGGATGAATTATACTGGAATTAAAAGTAAAAAAAAATGAGAGAGTGGAAAGGATCAAGTCAAGAATACCCTACCCAAGAAAGGGTGCGCCGATAAATACATGAGCTGTGGGACGGCGTCGAGTTCCCGCTCACAGGGCGCGCCCAACTACATCTTCCAAATGCGGCCGATAACCACCCACGCTAATGCACTTGTGCATGGGGCCTAAGTATTGCTAATAAATATATTCAAGGTAAAAGACATTCTTTTCTCCTTCCGTACTCCCTATTTGATGCCCTTCTCACCCCAGTCGACAATAAGATCTAGTCATCTGTCCACCTGTCTGGCTGCCAAGTTGAAGTTGAGACCAGGGGCCATGAACGGATTCAGAAAGGACATCCTCCTTGTGTTTATACCGCTTGAACCGGATACAGAGTGGATAAACGGCCTTCGCAGCAAATTATCACACATTCAAGTTCGCTGGGTCAAAGCCTTGAGAGATGGGCGACTTCTCACGCCGATTGACATCTCTCCCAAGGAATGGGAGGGCGTCACAATGCTTTCCACCTATCACCCACCGTCACCCTTGCTTGCCAAGAGCATCCGGTTTGTGCAAGTGACGTCGGCTGGATATGACCTATGGCTTGGCCACCCAACCTTTGAAGACCCCAAGGTGGTGTTTTGCACGGCCAATGGCGCCCATCCGTAAGCCATCAACCATTACTTTCCAGTAAATTTAGCTGATGGCGGTTTTTTAAGACCTCAGATTGCCGAATGGGTCGTTGGGACCTGGATAATGAGCCAAAGACAGTTCTTAGAGCACGCCCAAAACATGAGAGCTCAGCAATGGAAGGCTCAGTTCGAGCACAAGAGCACCGACTCTGCTGGTCGACGCATGTATGTTTCACACTCTTGAATAAGACTATAAGTCTGACTCTCGCTGACTACAACTAAGGGGAATTCTGGGTTATGGATGCATCGGCCGCCAGTGTGCACGTGTTGCCAACGCCATGGGTATGGAGATCTATGCATTCACCAAGACAGAACGCCCGACGCTAGAATCCCGGAAAGACACGAGCTATTGCGTTCCGGGGACAGGAGACCCGGACGGCTTGATCCCCGCTAAGTGGTTTCATGGTTCGAAGAGAATAGACGTCGACGTATTCCTCGACCAAAACCTCGACATCCTGGTTGTGTGTTTGCCTTTGGCGGAAGAAACCAGTGGCATCATCTCTCACGCCCAGTTTGAGATCCTGAGCAAGAACAAAACCTTTCTGTCAAATGTTGGACGAGGAAAGCATGTCGACACCGAAGCTCTGATAAAGGCACTCCACACTGGCCAGATACGAGGAGCTGCCCTCGATGTTACCGACCCAGAGCCGCTACCCTCGGATCACGCTCTCTGGAACGCCCCGAATCTGTTCATCACACCTCATAACAGCTGGCACTCAACAGCGTACTGGGGAAGGGTATTGGAAATACTTGGGACAAATCTTGAACGGTTGGATACAGAGAAGCCTTTGATTAACGTAGTCAAGAAGCCTAACCTGAAGGCAAATCATTGAATTTGATGCTATTGCCGACCTGCACTTGAACCCAGTCTCAGTCTGATGCAAGCTCCAAAAAAAAATTGCCTCTTTAACTAATATTGAGTTGTTACGTTATTTGGCCTGTTTTCTTAAAGATCATTGTGTCCATAAGCCGCTCAGTTCCTCCAACGTAAGAGACTCAGCCAACTCTCCTATTCTTGAACCAGGATCGACGTCGTGGGGGTTCCATCCGTCGAAGAAAGTTGTGCTGGGGCTTGGTAGACCAAAATTACCATCTAGAGAAGAATCTGGGACTTGGCTCACGAGTGCTGGTTCCATCACGCTGTCATGGCCCTCGACAATTCTGTCAAGTTGGTCTCTGAGCGAACACGCCAATTCTTCGACCTCAGACTTTCGCGAATTCGCCAAGAGATTGCCTGCTAATATCATGGCATCAAAGACTTCGATCAAGGCAGCAAGCGATACCTCGTGTAGAGCATGCTTAGTTTCAACATGGGAAGATATTATGAAGACAAAGGCAGCAGAGTAGGTGCTCTCGAGGTCAAAGGGCAGAAGGATGTCCAGGGAAAGTCAGCATAAGTAAAAGAGTCTTGATATTGTTTGGCTCACCAAGAAGATCGTGCTTCTTTAGTTGCGATAGGATGTTTGCGATTTGCACCGCTGAATCAGTAAGAACTTGAACGAGCTCTCTTATTGAAGGTACGAGGGTAAACTCTGTCGATCCATGGAGGGATTCAATCTTTTTCTTGAAAAGGTGGAACAATACCGGCCTAATTGTAAGCATAATACACTAGGTAGGACAAGATCAGCGAGTGGATTTCCCGTGCCAATGAAGAGCAAACCAACCTGATGATATCCCAAGTTGAGATGTGCAGAAACTCGGGATATCTCTCCAAAGCATTGGGACGAGAAAGAAGTCAACTCTCCAGTTAACTCGGAGATACCCTTGAGAACCTTGCGGATGGTTGACAAGAAGGTATCGTTGAGTTTCTCCTTGGATCCATATACGGCTGATGAGGAGTTAGTTCTGCGATTGCATAGGTATGTTATATAGCCTACTGGTAGCAATAAAGCCCAAAAGCCGCGAAATCTTGACATGAATGGACAAAGCAGCGGTGTGACAGCCGTTGCCAATAACTTGAGGAACTTGGGTGGTAATGTCGTCGTCGAGGATGGTGTTTGGAACACCCATCAAAGAAGTAAGCTTTCGTTCGAGACCGTATATAGTCCACCACAGAAGGCGACAATGCTGTGCCAATCGGTCGCCTACATCGGCAGGTTGCATATCTGTATGAAGGCCATGGGACTGCGCCATCCTGACAGCCTGACCGACCTACATGGAAAGTTAGAGACAGATTCCAATTTTCCAATGGTTACTCACATATGAATGAGCTGCGACACGGTGGTCGACACAATGGAGATATAAAGCAAGGCAGCAGAGAATCTCCGTTGACTTGACAGGATCACGCGAAAGACAGGTTGCATCAGGTAGAAAGCTCAGGGCGCGGGAAAAGAGATCTGAGCCGGCCGGTCCGATGCTGGCTTGTTGACTCACGAATGACTTGCCAAATGCCATGATAACTAGGTAGTGCACATACCAAAGGCTATGATCTCTGGCAAACTCTGAGGGGCTTCGGTAAAAAGCGTGAAGATCCCGGATAAACTGTGTCTCTTCAAATAGATGATAGAATGGGTGCGTTCTGAACTTTGTGCTTTGGAGGTAGTAAAGGGAAAGCTCTAGTGAGGGCAGATCTGCTATGTCGGCGGAGCTCAGATTTATTTGTCTTTCGGGTGTGACGCCGTATATCTCGCCATCTACATGCATCGAGGCAGAAGGAGAGGCAGCAAGCCCTGAACTCTGGGATGCCATTTGAAGAACTTGGCAGCTGAAGGACCATGTTGAGGAATGTCCCAAGTATCTCAGCCTCCCTGCATAATCGGATATGAATGTAGGTTGCTCAGGCACAAGATGGTTGGAGACTGTAGCGTCATCGGGGCTCTCGTTGTCTCGGGGTGAGGTGCCTTCTGTTGTGGCCCTGCCATCTCGGGCAGGTGAAGGCTGTAACGATGAATTATCGTTGAGATGTGGCAATGAAGACTCTTGAGTGTCCGTGGGTCTGGGACGTAGGACTGGGTTGGCTTGGATTATGGTAGAGGTGTTTGATCCGGGCTCATTCCGGGGAGCAGGCATCAGCTTGTTTCTCTCAAAGGTTTCAAGCCTCTTGCGGAGATTGACGAGGGATCTATGGAAACATTCTTCAATAAGAAAGTTGTGAAAGAGAATGGTGTTTCTCACCTCTCTGAGACGAGGATGTTCCTGTCTTCAGATACAAAGTTGCATCTGCAACCCCGATGAGTACAAGCTGTGCATGGCTGGGTCCCTGAACATTTGATTTTATGATGGCGACATCGTTGACAGGCGTTGGACACCCTTTTACGACGACCAGTATTGACCCTTTCTTGCGGCATTCGAACAGTGGTTTTCAGCGCGTGTAATACGGCAGTTGACAAGGGGCGGTCACAGTGAAGAGGGTCGAATGAGCGTCATAGCTTGGGATGGTCAAGTCGGCTATATCTCTCGGGCCGAGTCTCTCTATCTGGGGTAAACCTTCTGGCAACTGACACCCGACGAATCGGAAGGCCAACATATCCGACTCTGGTGCGGGGAGACCCTAGACTTTTGATAACCATGCAAAGCCATCGCACTAGTGCGTCCGCTATCTGGTTCCAGAAACGCCTCTTGGGCTCCACTGGGCAATCATGACCTCAAGATAGTTGTCCGACAGAGTCAGGGGAGATAAGAACTCTGTGGGGGCTGACACATGATCATCTTGATTCAGCCATCCTACGGCCAAGACTCGCCTTCTCCGCGAGAACTTCCTATCAAGGGATAACTATCGGATTTGCCAGCCGATATTGCCTTTGACTCGTGACCAAACGTCGATTTGTTACGGTAATGTAGAAGAAAGTGTGAAGTCGGATTGATTTTCCGACTTGTCAAAGGACACTGCAACAGCGATGTACAGAGTAAAAAGGAACCCTCCTTATGGAGATAAAAGAAGCTCTAGAGCATCAATCAAGTTTCCCTCACGACTGATAAAGAAATGAAATTTGAACAAGAACCTTTGTCAACCCAAAACGCCAATATTTGGACAGAAATGGCTTTGTCCAACCAACCAACAACCAAGCTCATCTCGGGCCGAGCAATCGATTTCCCGAGACCGCTCAAGGTGATCTACATCGGCGCAGGGGTATCAGGTATTCTGGCGGCCATTCTCTTCCGCAAGGCCGTGCCCTCGCTGGACCTTGTCATCTACGAGAAGAACCCGGAAATAGGAGGGACTTGGTTTGAAAACAGGTATTTTCACTTCTGTAGTCTCACAGTGGCGTCTCTGACTCGTAACCAGGTACCCTGGCTGCGCTTGTGACATCCCGTCTCACGCATACCAGCTGAGCTTCGAATCATGGACGGACTGGAACCACTTCTATGCAGGCGCCCCGGAGATCCTAGAGTACTGGAAGAAAGTGGCCGACAAGTACAATGTCAGAGAGCATGTTCGCCTGAGCCATAAATGTATCCAGGCTACATGGAACGAGTCGCGAGCCAAATGGATAGTGAGGATCCAGAAAGTTGATGCTGATCCGCCCGTCATTATTGAAGATGAAGCGGATGTATTTATCACAGGAACGGGATTGTTGAACGAATGGAAGTGGCCTTCCATCCCGGGGCTGCACAGTTTTACAGGCGAGATACTTCATACTGCAAATTGGCAAGACAGCTTCACGGCAATGGTGAGCTGAATACAGAGTGATTGTAAACGAGTCGCTTACTAACAAAACGTCCAGGACAAACGAGTCGCAGTCATTGGAGCAGGCAGCAGTGGAATCCAAGTCGTCCCAGCCCTGGCACCAAAAGTCAAGGCCATGGATCACTACATCCGTGGCAAGACTTGGATCTCCAACCAGCTTAGCGACGACATCCTCAAGGCCAGGACAACGGCCCAGCACTCGAGCGACGGCGCAACCAACTTTGTGTATGAGCAGGAAGAAAAGGATCTCTGGAAGAAGGATCCGTCGGCCTACATCGCATACCGAAAAGAACTCGAGTTTCGCCTGCAGGGCAACTATGAAGTGACGCAGAGAGACAGCCCCCGCCACATCCTGGCCCGGTCCACCTACGAGAAGAACATGAGGGAGCGACTCAAAGAGAGGCCCGAGCTGCTAACCCAACTTCTCCCAGACTTTCCTCCGCTGTGTAAGAGGTTGACACCGGGGCCAGGATACCTGGAAGCCCTCACAACATCCCACGTGTCTACCATTTCTGAGCCAATTGCTTACATCGACTCGACTGCGATCGTCACCAAGGACGGCATCAGAAGACATGTCGATGCAATAATTTGCGCAACTGGATTTGAGACATCACCGGGCTCTGGTTTCCCAATCTACGGCCGTGACGGAATCAATTTGCGGGAAAAGTACAAGAGCCGTCCCAAGTCTTACTTGAGTCTCTGCACCGACAACTTTCCCAACTTCTTCCAGTCCCTGGGCCCCAATTCGTTCCAAGGTGCTGGCAGTCTCCTGATCATGATGGAGTACACGCACCAGTACATGGCCAAGATCCTGCATCGACTAGCCTACGGCAACCTAAAAACCATTGAGCCCAAGCGGAGACAGGTCGAGAACTTTACCAACTACTGCGACGAGTACTTCAAGCAGACCGTCTACACTAGCGACTGCATCAGCTGGTACAAGACCTTCTCAAAGGACCCAAATGAGAAGCCGCGTATCACAGCGCTGTGGCCGGGCAGTAGCCTCCACGCCATCCGCGCTTTGGAGCATGTTCGATGGGAGGATTACGACATGGAAGCCTGCGACGGAAACGATTTTGGCTGGTTCGGGAACGGGTCAACATGTGGCGAGAAGGACATTGGCGACAACATCGAGGATCTGACCTGGTACCTGGACCAGACGGAATTTCTCCATCACCCAGTTCCTTCTGGAACAACCAAAGCAGTTTAGTTTACGTGTCATAGCTACTTACCTAGGGAGGTAGGGTAAGTAATTTGAAGCAGGCCCAGTGGGATTTCTTGCCGCATGCTTGTGCTCAATCGCGAAATCCATGGAACAGGAAGTGTCATGGATGCCATCTCACTCTATCTAGATAGGTAGGTATGATGACCGGTTTCCTTCCTTCTCTCACCTCTTCTTGCCTTAGCTCCTCCTACCTGCCTAACCCATCTCCCCTGACCTGAGTGGCCTCTTCTCTTCTCACCTCCTCTTACCCCATCCCTCTCCTTTCCCAACCCATCGTCTCATCCATCCACTGTCATCATCAGCAAAGCATACTCTAAACGATCGCGATTCTCTCCGCACCATGAGCCAACCGGTCGCTCAGGCAGCTCTTCCTTGAGGATGGGAACGACTACCTGGTGAGCTTCGCCTACAGATATTAGGTCATGCCACTGCCCAATATACCCAACCACGTCATGGCCAAAACCCGATTCGGATTTCCGGTTTCGCTGCCGTATGCGGATATTGGAAAGAGTTCATCGAAAAGCTTACCTTTCGGCGGCTAGTGCTTCAAGGGTCAGACCTAGACCAGTTTGCCGCGGTTGTCGAAGGAAACAAGGTTGTCAGGCTGAGCTACATAGGCCATCTGTTCCTTCGGATCAAACTCTTGAAGTATACCTGTCGTAGCTGCACAAAGCCGGAACAGGGACCTACCATTGCCAGGTATGTCCGACGTACCTTGAACATGGCATACCGTTCTAGCTGACAATCTTCAAATAGGAATAATATCATCTTTACGGATAATATAACACGCCTCATGGAGATTCTCTCTCAGACTGTAAATGGCGGGCTGACCTTGGAGCTCGGTATATACTCGCCAAGCGACACGGACCACCACTTTTGGGAATTTCAATTGGAAGAGAATTATCCTTTCCAAACCGAAACAGACCTGGAGAAACCGCCTGGTCTCTATCAGTACCACTTGGACAAAGAAGCGCAGCCTCCCCCGACAGTGGAGAATCATAGGCAAACCCTTGAGGTCTCTGGAGAATATCAACGGCTCTTTGGAACTCCTCTTGAACTGACGCCGTGGAAGTTCGTGGGCGAGGAACGCCGAAAGGAGCCCATGCCAGGTCTTGCAGCGGCCCCGATTGTGAAGGGTCTTCTCATACGCCGCCAATTCTACAGAAGTCTTGCCGCTACAACCCTTGCCACGCTGTTCAAGCAAAGCCTGACAAGAATAGAGTGGTTTCGTTACGAAAGGTGGATAGGGGTGGGTAATACTCCAGAAAAGACATTCTGGGATGGTAAGGAGACCTTCGTCCTTGATTGAAGGAGGCTAAAGAGATGGACAAGCTGACAATTTCGCATAGACTTCCACAAGCAGTTGGTACCAGCTTTCCCCTCGAGTTTAGGGAAATTATATTTAGATCAGTACACAAAAGTTCGAAACAGGCCCCTGTCCCGGACGTACGGTCCAAAAACCCAAATGGCACTCGGGCATGCTATGGCAAAGTCAATTCGTGGCTTGGCCGAGTTCTCTGGACACATTCATCTCGACGTCACAAGTTTTCTGCTTGTACTCTCGAGATCCACGCCCCACCGATGGAGAGATATGGAACTACTTTGCCTCAGAAGCACAAGAGATACCGAGAAAGAGGTTAATTGGATGCTGTCTCTCGCAAGCCAAGCAGCAAAAGGCATGCCTAACTTGAAAGTCATGGAGATATTATGCATTCTCCCGACTACATGCTACTTGTTCCGATACAAGTTCAGGAGCTACGAAGCCAAGATTACCTGGAGAACCTCTGGGAAGCCATTAGTTTTGAAGGCTGGCGTCATTAGAGACTGGGAGGAGGCTGCCTCCTCACGCACCTGGAAGCCGCTTTCGGTCGAGCAGGGCCCATTACCGGAGAGTCATGAGACAATCAATCGGAGCGGTGGGGCGTGTCTGTTTCAGCACCTGGAATTAAGAAGGCTGCATTCTCATCCCGTCACTCAGGCGCAGTTAGAAGCTGAAGCTGGGATGGGTCGGCCATAGAGGTACCATGAATGACTTGACTACATTAACCTGAACCTTCTCAATTCTGTGACAGCTGATCGAATTCGTTGGTCCGGCTTGGGAGATCTCTTAAAGTAGCCCATGGCTGGAGGCCCGGGATCGTTCCCGGGGTGTATACGTAGTTTCAACCAGAATGAATCCTGCCGAGTTTTGCGTGTGGTCTGGCTCATGATGTCGTTGTCCGTTGGACCAATCAGTCATGGGTATTCTCCGAGATGGCTTGCTGCACCAATCAAGCAAATGCATTTTCCGAGCTGACTTATATTGCCCTCTAGAACTCGCCAAGCGTTCCGAGAAACGTCCCATTCCCATCTCGCATGGTACTGCCAACAACGGGCATCTGGCCCCGGGCCGATGGAGTTGTAAAGTCCGGGGTACTAGAGTCCGGGGAACGCCAAACCATCCTCGGTGAAAGCGATAGTTACTCGACCTTGCTCATGGACCATGGAGGTGAGGTGGGGATCTCCTGCTTTCTTTTCTCGTTTGAAGGATAAAAGGCGACCTATTGCACTATGTTGGCTCAATTTTTGTTTGCGTTCCATTCGGCATTCTCTTCGGTCGACCATTCCGCAACAATGAATATCTCGGACAAGGAGAAGCAAACCGACATTGGGCCTGCTCTTGAGAGAGAGACCACCAGCGATCCAACAAAAGGCACATTGGAGGTATTAGAGAATGTCGACAACCTGCAGCGTCGCCTCTCGAACCGGCAGATCCAGCTCATCGCCATCGGAGGGTCCATTGGCACAGGCCTGTTCATCACCATCGGCAATGGCCTCGCCAAGGCTGGACCCGGGAGCCTCCTTCTTGGCTACATCGTCTACTGCGTCTTCATGGCCTTGGTCAATAGCTCCGTGGCTGAGATGGTGACCCTGATGCCTGTGAGTGGTGGCTTCATCCGTCTCGCTGGTAAATGGGTTGATGACGCTGTCGGCTTCATGGTTGGATGGAACTTCTTTCTCTATGAGGCACTTCTTATTCCCTTTGAGATCACGGCGCTGTCCGTTGCATTCTCTTACTGGAGTGACATGATTCCTGCTGGTGCCATCACGGGTGCCTGCATCTTTCTCTTTGGGTGCGTCTTGCATGATGACGTCCTGCGTTCCTGATTTCGCTAACAGTTGTGGTCTATGGTAGGGTTCTCAACGTGCTCGCCGTGGGCGTCTTTGGCGAAGCAGAGTTTTGGCTGTCGAGCGGCAAAGTCCTCCTCGTCTTCATCCTCTTCGGCTTCACCTTCTTCACAATGGTTGGCGTCAACCCGCAGCACGATTCTTACGGTTTCCGCTACTGGTCTAATCCTGGGTCATTTGCTGAGTGGCATACATCGGGAGATCTCGGTCGATTCGAAGGCTTCCTCAACGCCCTCTGGTCTGCGTCCTTTATCGTCGTCGGGCCCGAATACCTATCCATGACGGCCGCCGAGGCCAAGAAGCCGCGAGTGAGCATCAAGAAAGCATACAAAGCCGTGTACTGGAGGTTTGGTCTCTTCTTTGTCGGGGGCGCCCTTTGTGTCGGCATTGTCGTTCCATATAACGACCCTACACTACGAGCCTTGCTTAGTGGGGAAGCAGACGGTACGGGCACTGCTATGGCCTCGCCGTACGTCATTGCGATGAAGAACATGCAAATCGGAGTTCTGCCTCACATCGTCAACGCCCTCATCGCCACGAGCATCTTCTCCGCCGGCAACACCTATACGTATTGCGCTATTCGCAGTCTTTACGGGCTTGCTCTGGAGGGAAGGGCACCTGTATTTCTCAAGAAGTGCGCCAAGAATGGCGTGCCGCTCTACTGCGTTGCTGTGACAATGATGTTTCCGATGCTCGCGTTCTTGCAGCTCTCTAACGGGACAGCAGTTGTTTTGCAATGGTTCGTCAACCTCGTCGTCACGGGGTGTGTCATCAACTACATCATCATATGTGTCACGTACATTCGATTCTACAAGGCCTGTAAAACCCAGGGGCTTGATAGGTCATCGCTTCCATACCGAGGCTGGTGGCAGCCGTATGGTGCCTGGGCCGGACTCTTCTTCACGACCTTTGTCATGCTTTTCTACGGCTACTCTAGCTTCACGCCCTGGGATGTTGGGACCTTCTTTTCGTTCTATGCCATGGTGTTTGTGGCGATATTTACATATACTGGTTGGAAGGTTATCAAAAAGACAAAGCTGGTTGCCCCTGGTGAGGTGGACCTGGTTTGGGAGAGGCCTGCCATTGACGCCTATGAAGCAGTTTGCGAAGACGTATCCTTAGGATTCTGGGAGAGCGTTATGAAGGCGCTGAGATTTGGAAAATTCAAGCAGGACACATCCGAGTAGACCAAGGGGTGCTCCTACATCTTTATGGTGGATAGCAAGAAGGTTTTCTGGAGGGCCTCACACATGCATTCGAATTCCCTAGACACACGACGAGTTGGTCCAAAAGGTTTTTGTTGATATACTCAGTACATAATGTTTCCGGGAAACTAGCTACCGCCTATCCAGCTCTCATATTTGCCTCGCCTGTGCCATGTCCGCCTCCACATTTGAATACCAATCCGCCTAGTAGTGAAACTGTCCTTGAATTCCTATGGAACTGTTCGAGTCACATGGTGACCAAAGATCGAAAGAAATTTGCGAAGGAACCAGATTCGAAAAAATCGCAGAGAGAGACGCATGTACGAAAGGGATATGTGCGAAAGGCGTATGTGCGAAAGGCGTATGTACGATATGTACTCCAAGCTGTCGAATTGCCGACAGATCTGTTGGCGAGGCTGATGCTGAGGGCACGATTCACCCTCTCTGATACTTGCACTTGGCAGCCTGTGCGCGTGCATTACAATTCATGCTCCAAAAATCTCAAGTCGTTGGTTCTATGAATGTGTTGAGTTAGTATCGTTCAAAACCGTCGATAGTGGCATAGGTAAATAGATGGGGGAATTAGTACCTCATTTTCCATGGATGAAAACTGATGTACCAGTTGGGTCATGCCCAACTCTCTCAAAGAAGGCGGAAAAAACCCTAATCGTGGTCCTTCCAGGTCATGATCTTCCACATGACAGGGTAAGTCTCCTCACGATGCTGACAGTCCGAGTCTTCACAGCCATCGCAGACAGTCTGCTCTGGCTGTCTTCCATGAATTTCAAGGCTGGCAGTGAGAAGTCTCCAGGCCCAGGAATGCAGCATTCGCTTCTCAATCTCATCCCAGCCGAGGACGTAGAACTCTCGCTTTCCGTGCCAGAACCGATCAGGAGCTTGCGCGAGGAGGTCTGCGGCTCCTGGACGCCTCAGAAAAGGTTGCTGAAGTCTCTCAATCCTGTTTTTGACAACATCTCGAAGAGCTTCGTGGTTTCTGCCTGGGACATCGGGATGGTAATCATCTGGGTGGACAAGGATGTAGAGAACCTCCACTCGAAGACGAAAGAGAAACTTGATGTTGCGGACGTCGGCACCTCGGCCACGGGGGGAGATGGGAGGGCATGGCACTGCCAAGTACCGGGGATGCTGAATGGGTAGTCCCCATTCCAGCTTGCCATACATGAGGTGGGCACGGAATTTGCTAGTGGCGATTCCCCAGTTCTCCTGAAGAACAATGAGATCCTTGGAGCCGTCGACCACGCGAGCGGGCAAGTCAAGGATTGCCTGGGGACGGAACTCAGCGTGTCTGTTAGCTGGACCAATGATGCCTCGCGGGGTGCTCATGTCTCTGAGTCTGTCAAGGTCGGCCAAGCGACGAGTGTTGTCGGGCTGATAGAGCTGGATGGTGCGCTCCGGGCCCCAAGACTGACTGTAGCGAAGAGCAGCGCTGCGAGAGCCCTTGCAGGTCTGAAGAAGGATATCATACTGAGTGACGGGGAAAGGGCTCTTTCTGAAAAGGTCAAGGGGCTGGAGGTCCTGCGAGAGACACTCAAGGACAGTCTTGTTGGACATGTCGCAGCCCGGAGGCAGGAAGACCTCAGTGTTGAGCTTGGCAAAGTGCGCAGTGGGAGGCTGGCCCTCGAGGGAGTGCTTCCAGATGAGGTCCTGAAGCTCGGTGATGAGCTCAGAGAATTTGTCAAACGCGCCACGCTCGGGGTTAGACATGATGAAGGAATGTTTGACGAGGGAAAGGAAACTGGGCAGAGGTGGAAGGGTGAGGGAGGTTGGACAGAGCAGCAAATATCTGAATGCCTGCCCGGGCGAGGAGGGGAAAAGGTGAGGTTGTGCGGAAGAAAAAAAACATGCACCCGAATCTGCTCAGGAGGGTTGGCTGGTAGATGGCTACCTACGCGTCGGGGGCGGTGTATGCAGTCACACCCCTCTGTTTGCTACCTCTTATTTATGGCAAACTACTCATCAAACTATTGACTTGGTAAAATTCCTCATTGTCCTCTCTAATCACTTTGATTTCCTTTGTATGTTGCTTTGTCTCTCCTCGAGCATGTTGTCCCATCTTGCTGCGGCTTTGCTAACATCTGTTTGATTTTTACTATCCAGCACGCGTCATTCTCCTCAAAAATCACTCCAAATGCTGTCCTGCTGACCCCTAAAGTCCTCACCAAACACTGGCAGAAAATGCCACACTCGAGAACGATAGGAATCCCCCCTATGTCGAACGCAAAGGGCGGGCGTAAGTGAGCAACCACGATATACGCTTGATGGACTTTCTAACTACGACGAGACCCTAATTACTTTTGCCTTGGACATATGTACTATCAAATCGCGAAGCTTACGGCTACAGTATCTTCACAAATGGGCAGTGTTCACGAGGCAGCCTTCCCTCCGCCCTACCCCTGAGGAACTCCAGATCCACGCCGCTGACTTCAACCAGATCAATCTTCTGCTGTCCTCACGCACTCCGAAATGCTTCCAAGAAACATCATGGCTTCGAAAGATTCTTCTTCACCTTGTGTTGTTGCATTGATAGACTGACGGCAAGGCTGGCGTGACTACAGAATCGAGGCAGGAATAGACTATGGAGTGCAGCATACACTACTTTGACAGGCTAGCCTAGTGCTTCTCAAACTCAAACAACATGTAGGCTACAGTATCTGGATCGGCTAAGCTACTTCATTAACAAGTCCTCTCAAAATCACCCCAGACTCAGCTTGCAATCGCTGTACGAGAGCGCCGGCATCTTCCACATCATGTACGAGACCAACCGCAGCGCCTGCATAAGTAGCCAGCCTCCCCTTAGGTCCCCATCCCTTGTCACCGGACTTGACAGCTTCGTCATGACGTTGTTTGAGCTCCTCAAAGGCCACTCCAGCTTGATGGTCGTGCCAACTCTGGTTGACTATACCACGGGGGCTGTACTGCTCCGGCCAGCCCATCGTACCTCGCAGGTGATTGTAAAGCATGGTTCTGGTGGTGCATTGCGCTCCATCAGATGCCCTCACAACTTCCTCCTGATATCCTTTGCTAATACGAGCTTCAGTGGCTGCCAGAAACCGAGTTCCCATCGCTACGCCGCTTGCACCCAGTGTGAGAGCTGCTGCGACTCCTCGACCATCTGCAATACCTCCAGCGGCAACCAAAGCCATTCCAGAGTCCCTCACCTCGTCTGCAATCTCCGGGAAGAGAGTCATGATGCCCAGTCCGTCCTTGGCTCGACCATGACCGCCAGCCTCTGCACCCTGGATGACCAGCACATCTGGACGATGGGGACTCTTGGCTGCCTCGATACTCTCTTGAACGGTCCCGATCTGCGTCCAGATGTGGATGCCAGGAAAGACTTCACGTAGGCGGCTTGCCCACTCGTCCAGTTCTCCCTGACCGTGGCGGGGAGCAAACAGCCAGGCTGCGCAAGGGCGATGCTCTTTGACGGCTTGGGCTGCGGAATTGATATCTCCGTTCCAAAGCTGGAATCCCACGCCAACGGGAAGGACGTCTTGGGATGGAAACAGTGGTGGCAATGTCTTGGGAGATGCCTTGTTGAGAAGCTCCCGCACAGCAGTCAGGTCTTTGGCCGTGTCTTCCGGCTTCGCGCCGGGGCCGATGAAGCCCAGTCCTCCGGCCTTTGAGACGGCAAGGGCCAGATCGGGCCCCGACATGACCCGCATCGGGGCTCCGACTATGAAGGGTGCCGTGACCCACGGGAACACCTCCGCTAGGCGAGCTCGACTGGACTTCAACACGGCTTGCACTGGACTCATGGTTGCGATGCTCGGTGACAAGCTGTTCGTATGAGGGGTTGAAGACAAGAGGGGACCGAACCTTAAAATAACGCCGTTCTCATGCTGATTAATACCTCGCCTCTTCTTAGGTACGACAGCAGTGATACTATGTCTCGGAGAAAGACCGAGATGTTGGTCTTGCATCCCTTTCTCTATTACGTAGGTACGCCCCCTTTGTCCCCGTGATACCCGATGTACCCGTTATTGCCGATCACTTACTCGTTGGCATGGCCTCGGCCGTAAATGTGATCCCACAGAACTACAAGAATTTGAAAAAGCTAATTGCTATCTCCAGATCCTTCATAATCATTTTCGGTTGTACCTGAAACACCGTGGTTCTGGGCATTGGCACTCACACCAGACAACGTTGTACAGACGGATGCGTTCAAGCTAGTCGAATCAGCGATTGTGAGAGGTCTTTGTGGATTTGTCAGAGCGAATTGGTAATGGTAGCATGACACTAACATTAAAAGCTTTACAACACTGGCCTGGAGAGCTCCGCCTTAGGCTCTCCTCCATTACTTGATTGAAAATCCTACGGCTTCCTTTCTTAGGTTGGCCTTGACACCTCTTTGTCTTACTGTACGTCACTAATACTGACTGTCTAGCATAATAAAAAACAGGTTGTCGGTTTGCTATGGAATCCTTGGACGCTTTACTACAAACTTCGTTGAAGAACGGCGTGGTTCCATCATTGGCACTGTTAGCGAAGCGTCGCGATGGTAGTTCATCATTGTTGTCCCTCAGTCAGATTGAGCTAACTATCAGATAGGATCCTGCATTTTATCCAAGTATCTAGGGGGTTACGAGCCTTCTTGGCCTAATCAGGGCACCGTCGACAACCAAACAATCTTCACCCTGGCCTCCTGCACGAAACTTCCAACTACTGTAGCCGCCCTGCAGCTCGTGGAGAAACAACTCATCAGTCTCGATACCGATGTGAGCAGCATACTTCCAGTACTTGGTCGTCAGAAAGTACTCGCAGGCTGGAATGCCGACGGGTCGCCAATCCTCAACAAGCGGCGGAACTCTATTACTCTACGGCATCTCTTGACCCATTCTTCAGGCGCTGCCTATGATTTTTCCAACACAGATCTGGAGAAATTCCACTGTTTCAGGAACACCCTGCCTAGCAACGGATCTACTATCGACGAGAGATTTGATCTTCCGTTACTTTTCGAACCTGGCGAAGGGTGGGAGTATGGGTGTGGGATAGACTGGGCCGGAAAAGTCGTTGAACAACTCAGCGGTACCTCTCTGGAGTCCTATCTGAGACAGAACGTCTGGGAACCCCTCGGCGCAACGAGCTTCACCTTCTGGCCCAAGTGCCAGGGCAAAGAGGGCCGTCACCTCGCAGCCTTGACAGTGAAGAGCGAGACTACAGGGCGTCTCAAAGAATTACCCGATGGTCTAGGCTTAAATATTGGTGTGACTGATTGTTTCGGAGGCCAGGGAGGGTACAGCAACGCGGCTGACTACACAGAGCTCTTGTTCTCTCTTCTGGCAAACGACAAGCGCCTGCTCCAGGCCGAGACTGTGGATATGATGTTTGAGGGCCAGTTATCAAAGAAAAGCAAAGAGGTCTTGCAAGCTGTCACGAAAGATCCGTCATGGGCCATCGGAGACTTCTACCCAGGTGAGGTTTATGACTGGGGCTTGGGAGGATTGCTTATCGAGCAGCTGGAAAGTTGTGACGCATCATATGCTCGTGGCCCGAGAACTCTGGTCTGGAGTGGTGCTGCCAATTTGTTCTGGGTATGTCACTGTTCCTTTTCTCCTCCTTGGCTCCCGCTGACTCTTAACAGTTTATCGATCGATCCAAAGGCCTTTGTGGACTCTTCGCGACCCAGGTTCTCCCATCATACGATCCGGATATCGAAAAGCTGATCGCGGCGTTTCAAGAGTTTGTGTATAAGACGGGAGATAGCTAGAGAGTACAGCCAGCTCAGCTTATGCGCAGAAAGGAGAGTCGAAAGTGTATTCTAGAACAATGACCTAGGCTCTCGCAATGTACCTGCAGTACACATAATGCATAATAAAACCAAGAGCTGCAGGAGTCAAAACGAACGGTACCCTTAAAACGTGCTTGTCAAGGGTGGACGCGTTGTCCCATCCTTCCCAGCGGTCGCTCCTGACCAGGTCCAGGGCCAACCAGATGCGAATGAAGTACCCGATAAAATACGAAACGACCATATAGATACTATATCCCGGATAGGTCTTGGGTCTCTGAGGAGCTTCCCGCTTTGGTTCGGCGAGCTGAGGGCTGTCTGTAAAATGCAAGTTAGCGATTGATTTTCAGGTCAAGTTGGAGCCAGATAGCGTACCTCGCTCGAGGAGTTTCTCGTGGCTTCCATGCTTGGCAGATGTTGACTTGGTCGTTGAGTTCTTAGCTTGACCTGGTTGAAGATGCGAAAAGAAGAGGATGTGACAAGACAGGTGGGATAGGTGAAAAGGAAACGAGGCCGAGACTTGGGGCATAGGTTGCAGGAGCACTGGGCACGTAGAAATGGCCGCCGTACGATTGAGCCTGGCGTGGCAGTGCACTTCGCCCAGCCAACAACCAACAACCAATAGAGTTGATTTGCATCCAGACGCACGTCACTCTAGCAGGAGAAGGAGTGAGTTGCAGATACTTGAGTAGACCTGAAACATTTGCAGAACCCTTAAGACATTATCCAGCCTCATGCGTTGGCTTGGCCGTCATTCGATGCCACCCTCAACCGCAATCAGCGCCTCCAAAATACCTACCTAGCCATACAGCGAGGGACAAGGGAGGTTACATTGGCCTGCATCTCCCTGTTTGAAACCGGCGGCAGCACGGGAAGGTTTCCGCCACAGACAGTCACAGGGTCTTCCCTCCGGGGTGGTCCAATAGTACCTGCTATTCAAACTGCCGAGCTCTCGACTTCGGGAGGATCGTCCTGCGTTATCTACAGAAATACTAACAGTGAAGCATACAGGTATCTTTCTATTCTCGTCGACTTGAACACGCGAAGTCTGCCGACCTAGAACGCCTGAAAGCCTGGGCAAGAATACAACCAGCATCACACCAAACTCCAACCAACACCACACTCTGCATACCCGAAGCAAAACACTACCAACAGAGGATCCAAGAGAATATACTTCAACTGAATTACCTCAAGTCATTCCATTTTCTTTTCGATAGACGTTCGGTTGGTTTCCATTCAATCAGCTAATGTTGGACTTCACCGGAAAGATGGAGGGTTCGGGACGGAACATGACTTACAAAATATGGCGTCTGCGAGGGCGAAAGAAGAAGCATCAGGCACGAAAGCAACAACATACAGTCATTCCTCCCTTCTGCTCGAGACTCTCGAAGTCACGGCAATGTTCTCATACCCAATTTCGAAAGAACTCAGAGGAGAACTAGACTTGCACCAAGTGCTAGAACAGACCAAGCTCCGGCGCTAGGTACGATGAGATTCCTTTCTTCTCGCTCTTCTTCGCTTGTGGAATGTCCTTCTCAGTTTAGTGCTTGCCTTCCGCGGAGGAGAACATGGGTTATCGATGGTCACTCTCGATCACGGGGTAGTCTCTCCCTCCACTGTTCCCTCTCTTTCACAAGTCGAGCCCACCAGCCAGCAGGACGGAGCTTTGGAGCTTGTCGGCAGAACTCAAAACAATACCTATGGTGATTTCCTCATCCTGCCTATTCTTTGTCAAGTCAGCCCTAGATAAACTGACACATCTTCATCAGCATGCCCGAAGCCCGAGCCGACTATCTCATTTTCCGTGATTAGGATACCATGGCCTTTCACGTTTTCGTCGGCGCTGGGTCTGGTTACGCCGGCTGGGTTGGTGTCTGGATGACCAAGTGTTAGGTCGACAAATTCTCGCCTTCGCCTATTGTACCATTCATGCCTGGCAGCTTGGCATCGATCGTTGATGTACTCGCGGACTTTGGGCCATTAAGTTCAAGGAGTACAATGACAAGCCAGTAATGACTCTTGCCACCGGACTCCTGGCTCCGTTCATCAAGCATGAGCGTTCTCACATCATCGCACTTGAGGTTCCCGATGAAGATCTGGGTAGGATAAAGGAGTGGGAACAAGACAAAAGGCTTGTCTGAACGCACTGCTCGGGATATGGCGCGCAGGAGACACATTATTGTATAGAAAGTCTACTGTGTTCAAAGTTGGTATTACGTCGAGATGTTGCATCCGGGCTGTCAAATTCTAACCTTACTCCCTCAGACTCCAAACCTTCAACCCGACAGATTTATCCACTTCTTTGACTCGACAACCAGAAAACTTTGGTCTCCCTCCCATTGACTCATACCAGGAACAACATTCCTTGTCCTCCGAATAAGGCCAGGTTGACCTTATTCAGGGGGGTGAGATGGTCCTCATATTGATCAAGAGGAATCCCTGGTTGCAGTCCTAGCTGGAGGACTTCTGGGCTTTGTTATAACCTCAATCGAGAGGCGGGGGAGAGGTGTCGCAATAGCTATATAGGGATCAATTCCCTTTCAATATCATCCACCTCTCTCCCGCCTCTCGATTGAGGTTATAACAAAGCCCAGAAGTCCTCCAGCTAGGACTACAACCAGGGATTCCTCTTGACCAATATGAGGGCCATCTCACTGCCATTTTGATCAGAGATTAAGAACGTGTTTTGTGTGAAGAAGGAAAAGAATGGGCTCCTACGAGTCGGGAAGAGCAGGCAGTTTTTATTCTCACTGAGAGGCCAAATAGCCTCTTATTGTGCAGCTAGGCGTGACTGAAAAGTCAAAAATTAGGCAGCTATGTTGGCATTGGTTATGATGTTATGATGCGTTAAGAAACCGTGTTCTTTGTTGTTGTAGAAGCTGGATACCAAGCAAAAGCAGATAGCATAGAAAGTCTTTTGAGTTCGTAGCGGTACCTTTGAATGTATTACACAGAGTATCTTCATCATACGCTAATTCTAGAATTGCCAGTGAACAGTAGAGTTACCTGACTCCTTCGAATGCAAAGCTTGATGAACCAAAATTTTGACCTAGATGCCTTTTACCATCATATCCATCCCATCGTGATTTGGGGGCCAGTTGAAATTATCGAACTCGGAACGGTGTGGATGAAGAGATCTTCCACCGTATATAAGCAACAAAGGAAAACATTCCTCGGATCCCATCGATATATCCGTGGTAGGCACAACAAAAGTACGGTAACCGCTGCGAAGTGCAGAACAAAAAGATGGCAGATCTAAGCAAAGAGTAAGTAGCCGAAGAGGATAAATTGGCGGAGAGAGCTGACCTAAAAGGAGTCTTTCAGAAACAAGAGAAATCGTCTACTCAGTAGACTTCTTGTTCTGCTGGGCCTCACGGAGCTGCTTCTGAGCTCTGTAGTGGTTGATACCCTGGTAGGAAGGCTGTCTCTGAACTCTCTCACGCTTCTCAACCCGGGCAGGAGCCAAAGCTCGCGAGTTGGACTCGTTCAGGCTCGAGGCTCGAGAACGCCCGCCAGAGGGAGTGCGAGTGCGAGGCAGCTAGCCTCCAACACCTGCACCAACAGCCTTGGCCTTGTCGTTGCCCTTGGCATTGAAACTGTTGAGCCTGTTCTGGATCACGGCAGACTGGAGGATGGCAGCTCGGAGGAGGGGATCCTCGTACTGCTTGGTCATGCTGTTAGACCCGCCGTCCTCGCAGATTCGGTAGATAATGGTGCGAAGGTTGTCCTGAGCGCTAGCCAAAGGAGATTCGACAACGGCGCTGATCTTCTTGGAGATTCTCCAGCGGAAGAAGTCCCAGGGGTCCATCGCCAGCTTCCCGCGCTCGTGGAGGACTCGCAGGTCATTGACCTTGCACGCGATTCGGTACATGAGCTCCTTCTGGCACAGTCCTTCATCAGGGAGGTGCCTCCCAGAAACAAGCTGGTTCGGATGATAAGAAGTCTTGGGGCCAAAGATGTCTCGAATACGGCGATGCTTGCTGACATTGTCCTGGTGGAGCTTATGATCTGCAAGAGCTGACTTGCTGTCAGGGTTCACCTTGAGTCTGGCCGACGACTCCTTCTTGAGACGTTCCTCTTCAGGTTCAAGGGCCATATACCCATTCAAGGAGTCCCAAGTGGGCTTCCAGTTAGGGCCGTCCTCGGTCAGTTTTTCAACCGGAGTGCCCTTCAGGCTTTCCGGGGCCGTGTACTTCTTCCCGTCTTTGCTGATGGCGATGACTTTCTGCCAAGGAGTTCGCAGCATTTCTTCGACTTGCTGAGCAAGAGGATCACCTTGGCTCTGGCCTGGCTGGGCCGTAGCATGATTCTGCTGACTCGACATAGCTGCATTTCCTAAGTGAGGTGACTCGTGGGAGATGGCGGCTGGGCAAGCCAGCTGTTAGCATGCCTTGACAGGAAAGGAACATCACAAGCATATGTAGTCTTACCAGTAGATGAGGCGGCTGTTTGCTAGATCCCTCGGATTTCTCCTGGTTTGCGTTGTCGGGGTCACAGAAGCTGTGATCACTTCTACCTCAGACAGATTTTGGTGACTCTATTTAGTGGCCATCAGCGACAAAGTAGCAAAAAGATGATACCGGACAGAGCATATTTACCTCAGGGCGTCGCCTTTCAGGTCAGGATACGGCACCGCGTGAAGGGAGATACGCGGTGCGAAGGGAAACGCGGCTTTAACCACCCGGATGAACTCAGGTGCTACGGGGAATTTAAATGAAATTTCGGTCGAACGAAAGAATGTTTGCGAATGGTCTTTGAAAAGACTCAAGTGAGAAACCCGAGTCGGGAATGTTTTGGTGGGAGAAGACGCGCTTCGAAAAGTGTGTGGGTGAAGGTGGTGGTGGAGGGTGAGGAGGGTGATGCGAGAAAGATTCCCGCCCTCACTAGGCAACCCCTAAATTTAGGTGTTGGTGTGGGAAGTGCACGGCAACTGGCAACCGACCACCTGCATCAAAGCTCCAAAGGTATTGGGTAAATAGCATGCCAGGAAAAATAAGACTTGGGGGTTTTTGTTTAGACGTGCGTCATTATTCTTGGTCAACGGACCACTGCACCTCGCAAGACACCTCTGTTTATTTCACTTCCACCCATAAGTACTTCTGTTTGAAAACTATTTACAAGGAACTGCTAACAGGAACCCACGTATGCTCTCTTTGTATCGTCCCTCCTTCAAAATGTGAGCTCAAAGTCCCAAACCTGCAGCTTCCGGTCTGGGTACGGGCCACCCTGTCGTATAAAGACACTCAAGACGTTGTGGTTGTGAAGGCGAGTACGGTCAAACAAAGGCTCAGTCGAAGTGTTGGGGATCGAGGCCAGAAGCTTCCAGTCCTTGAAGCCTCCAGAGGCAGTGGACGAGTAGATCTGCGTCTTCAATGCTGTTGCGTCGGGCAGAAGAGCAAACAGATGCTCGCCAGTCTTGTCTCCTGCAAACTTTCCTCGAGGGTCGAACAGATCAGGACCATTCAGGTCGGAGACGTCGATCGGGTTCTTGGTCCATTTTCCTAGAATGCGTGAGTTATTGGCCGAAACTAGCTCTCGAGTCACTTACCACTTGTGTCCCTAAGATAGTGCTGATAAAGATGCTTTCCGCTTAGGTTGTCTCGCATGAGAACGTGGACCCTTCCCTTCGTATCAACCAGCTGGCCTTCTTGGTTCACCATGCGGCTGTTTTGAGGAATCTCCCAGATCATGGTGCTGTCAAGGGCCGTCGAGATGGGTTTTGGTAGCTTCGTGCCGTTGGTGTTCAACCAAGTCTGTCCATCATCGTTGGAGTACGCAAAGAAAACATCGTGGTTCGTGTTGGCATCAGGGGTCTCACGAACGGTCCAAGACGTGTACAGCTTGCCACCGACGTAATCGAGACCGTTGATGTAGGCGTTGTTGTCGTCTCCCTCAATGTACTTGCCGTAGGCTTGCCACCGCCCGGTGGAAGAACTGTATCGGTGGATGTAGCTATCGCCGGCTCCGGATCTTATTCAGGTCAGTATGAAGAACACCAGGTCCAATGGTTCTTGCTTACTGTCCGATGCGAAACTCTAGCAGCATATCTCCATTGTCCAACGACTGGAACCTCGGGTACGTCAAAGGCGTGTAGGGCCCCTGAGATCCCGTGAGTTCGTGCACCACGGGTCCAAAAAGATCGGCAGTCCAGCTAGACGGCACGTCTTTGGCGACAGCTCCTTTGGTCACGCGGTAGTTCAGAGGAACGTCCTGCTCAGCGTTAGCGGGTACTCATCAGCTCCAGGCTGGCAAACTCACATGGTGATCAAAGCTCAAGTGGATCTTGCCATCGCCCGAGATACCCATGGAGATCATGTTGTGGCCATCCATGGTGGTTTGAGTGTAGTCCGAGAGAGTCAGGTACTGCCAGTCACCGACACTGGGGCTGACACGACGGCGGCCGACCTTGACATAGTGGTGGCTGTATCCCTCCGACGTTGTCTCGTAGAAGGTGATGTATTGGTGGTCACCAAAGGTAATCAGGGCATCTTCCTGGTAGCTCACTCCGTTGAGTCGTTCAGGTCCTTGAATGTCGCTGCTGAGGCTCCATGATTTGGTTGACTTGACTGTGACTGCCGAGGCACAACCGAGCAGGCCAAAGGCCGCCATGGCGAGGGTTTTCAGTTGCATTTTTGCCGGTGACTGCAGACAAACGACGGGAAATTCCAACCTGGACCGGAGTATTTATAGTCTCGTACCCCTGTTGCGGAGGTAGCACGCATAAGTTGGCCCACGCGACACAAGATTAACCCGAGCATCGCCCCAGTCAAACCTGTCGTCATGCCTGTATCTTTGACAATAAATACGGGAAATAAACTCAGGTAGCACAGTGTCTCCCTCGGCAAAACGGGCCAAGACAGGGATCCGAATTGCACCGATGCAACCAAACGGTGGTCGTCACAGGTACCCCGCGCGTAGACTTGCGGAGAGAGCCCATTTCGAGTCTGGGGAATGAGCGGAGAAGGAATCAATCCTTCTCTGGCTTCTGGGCCGTTCGGGATAGGATCGTGCGAGGTGAGCACGGAGGCGGCTGTTTTGAGGAAAGCTTCAATGCCAAGAATGGTTGCAGGGGTACCATGGCACTAGGCACAAGCGCACCAACGTCAACGAAACACTAGGGGCCGGGGTGTGAACACGAATAGCATCAATGTTTGGGGTTTGGAAACTAGAGATGATGGCATTTACTTTGAAAGTCCTGCCGCAATGAACGAAGGAAGAAGTGCAAACAGTCCGAGGTTTGTACTTGCACCAGTAATAGTACCTAGTCCAGCCAAAGGTACCTGAGGCAGCTATAGATCCCCAACGCAGAGCGGAATAGTGCACACTAAGGTCCTAAAGGCATCCCACCAAAAAAAAACGTCAAGAATTAGAGTCCATCCTAGACCGACAGATCTAGATGACACTCCTCATCATGTTCTCCTTCCGCCCTTTGATTTTACATACAAGATGCGCGGTAACGATTTAGTGACCAATTTTTGGTGCTCTTTGGGGCGGAGACAGGCAGCAGCAGCTCAATGAGCAACTGTCAGCATCTGACCACTAACCTTTCAACAACTGCTCGATCCCATATCATAATGGTTTACATCTCTGACAGACTTCTTCAGATCAAGGACGGGATCCGTGCCCCTGGATCATCTTGAACGACTTTGGAGGTGCTTTCTGGATGGGGGTGAGTGCCTGACTGATCCTCGCAATGGAGTCTAGCAAAGCTACCAACCCACATGTTTCGAGCACTAATTCTTTTCCGACAGGCAATAGGCGGTACGATATGGCACAGAGTCAAAGGGTTTCTAAATAGTCCCTACGGCCAGCGATGGACAGAGGTCATCACATCGATCAAGTTATGAGTCCCGGCGCTGGAAGGCAACTTTGGCATCTGGGGCGGCCTCTTCAGCACGTATCGATGTGCCATCACAGGCATTAGAGGAGAACAAGATGCCTGGAGCGCCATAGGGGTAGGATTCTTGACAGGAGGTTCGTTAACCATACGAGGTGGTCTTCGAGAAACCGCACGCGGTGGCATAGGGTGCACTGTGCTACTTGCTGCTATCTAGGGCACTAACATCATGTTTTCGAAGATGCTGGCAGGCAGCACGAAGCTGGATGTAAGCCGAAAACTTCGTTGTTTCCATACTCGAGATTGCTACTTGAACTGACGATCCCATCTTGCATAGACACCTGGTACGAGCGACGAGCTGGCCACAACATGAACGACTCTCTCCTCTTGATACCCATTCCTTTTCTCGGCATTCTGCAGCATTATATTCCTACTCTACTGACGATCGCCGTTTCATTGGCATGTATAGTATGTATCATCTCGTCTCACCTTTTGTATATCCGAAGCATATAGCGTCTACCACAGAACTTGTATAGGACTCGAGGCAATGCCACCTTGAACAAAAGACTATCGTCTTGACAGCTCTGATCGTCTTCCCTTTTTGCTTGCGCATGGGGTAGCTCTTAGTTGTCTGTCAACCAGATGCCAAGACACCATTACCAAATGGAGCTTCTGATCGACATAAGAGCTCGGCCACGACTCTGGCGAAACTTGTTTACCCGGACCATTCATTGGAGCCCCATTCGAACTGGCACTCGGGTTGTCGGTGTATTTCGAAGCGATGGTGGCTGCGAGCCAAGAACGTGGCGACGCTGCTCTCGGGCCATTCTTTGCACGAACCCATCGGTATATTGATTCACGTCCCCGAGCCGCTGGATGGACCCGCCTTGTGTTCAATTGTTCAGCTAATTCATCTATACAATTCAAGATGGTGACTCTGTGGAAGCACAAATTTCGTGGCAAGAGTCTAGTCTTTGCTGTCACAGCAGCATCATGCCAGGCCTTTTTACTGCTCGGCTACGACCAAGGTAATTCAGCCCGAAGGGCGTTCTATTCAGTCAGAAACAAGAGCATAAAACTCCTTCTGATTGGCCAATTGATCTGGCCTGTGCTCAACTCGTGCTCGAATTGGCTGCCGGACTTCGTCTGCTCGATGTAGTAGACCAGGGTGCCGGCTCGTAGTCCCGGTCCCCCGCTGCCCCATTGTTCAGCCGATCGCCCCTGACAACAGCTTCTCGGATTCCATTGCTGGCAGTATCTAGATTCACAGGTTAGCTCTGCAGCCAACCTACCTCCCACCTAGGTGGCGGCTGCTTCCCCCTTCCCTCCAATTTATCCAACCCATCAGGTTGCTAATGCTATCTAGGTTCACATATCACCTCCCCAGCCGACCTACCTGTCTAGATTCCCCGGTTACCCTATCTCCAAAAGGCGGTTTTGTAAGCCGCTAGCACCACCTGCGGGTGTTGTGTTGCCGCAGA